>JBBBVU010000009.1:20298075-20328621 GCA_037177055.1 Atherinosoma microstoma | reverse complement strand
AAGTTTGTGAAGAGGGAAAGAGCCATCACTAGTTTTGCAAAGTAAGAAAGCAATTGGCAGTACCCCCCCCCCCCCCCCCCCCAAAATAGTATATTTCTGGTGCAAACGCTCAACATGAATCCTGACATGGGTAATTTTCCTTGTGGAAAGGAGTTAACTGTGACTTTCCACGAGTGAAGGCTGGAATTTTCACATGAGCCATGCTACAACCTAAAGATCACCAGGAACTATGTTGTCCAAAAAGCCACAGTTTTCAGTTATGTATTTGTCAATTACCCTTTTTTCCCAAAATGTTTTCCTGAATTGCACAGGCATGGTTTTTTGCAAATGCTCTATTTCTGGCCATATGACAAGGGGCTTCATACGAATATACATGACATCAATGACATCAGTGATTATCCTAGAAGCAGTGGTTGATATGTTGAATGCATATGACAGGAAGGTTGTGGAAACATTAAGCCTAAGGCGCATCAGTGTCAACATCATCTGCCTAAACTTATCTAGTGACTTCTTCACAGGGAGGTAGGGGCTAAGGAATATGAAGAGTACCAACAGTATCTGGTATGTAGGTAGGCCAGTGAAAAATAAAACCTTTTCATCCTTATCAACAAATGCACTTTGGTCGTAGGAAGTAGACAAATATGCCACATCAGAACGCAACTGAATGTTTTCAGTTCTAAGACTTTAAAGTTCACTGGTCATAGCCTCAATGTAATAACCAGTCAATTCAGTTTGTGTCCCTGTGCTTCACAAATTACTGCTGACTGTGACATAATAACTTGTGGTAAGGTCAGCAGTCTCAGCAACAGCAGCAGTCTCAGTCTCAGCAGCAGTCTCAGCAGCAGCAGCAGCTTCAACCTGCAGTCTCTGCTGAGTTCATACGCCGTTTGTAGCGTGATGTCCCTGTTTCTTCAGGTGGCCTTTGCTGACCCTGTCATTCCAACAGATGGGACCCACTCTGGCTCATCCTTTTGATAAAGATCAGACCTTTTACCTAGAATTCAATAAGAAATACAGCACATTTTTAGCCCTACATTTTAAGAACTGTGTTGCTACTGTAGCAGCTTGATATTATCATTACACGATAAATTGAGAGCTATCAACATTTCGCTTAACTTACCTGACACGAAATTGGCAGTACAAATTCGGATGTTGTCCAGATTTTTGCCACGCAGATCTAAGTTTAGCTTTGCTAACCACAAATGCCTCCTTTGTTCGAACAACTTCTGGCATTGTTCTCCCTGATTTTTAATAACCTTTGGAAGTCTATAAAACTCCAAGTGTTTGTGGCGGTCTGACCGGTAGGTACAGCCGAAAACACGGCAATAATTTACCATTTCTATATACGAAAACGTCCGATTTACTCCAATGTGCGGGCTTTGTTTATGTTGCCAAGTATCTCCAAGATTGCGACTTCCGGTTGGATGACGCGCTGAGAACCCTCTATTTACAAAAAAACATATTGAAATGGATTCCCAAAATAAATAAGATTAAGTAGCTTATTGATAGCCTACTGCTTGGAGTGCACACCGATGCACTCAAAACATAACTTGGGAAAATAACAGAACAGCCTAAGCCCACACATGACAATTTGCATATTGTCAATAAAAAATTAGGAAGCTGCTCCTTGACTTTTCCTAAAATTGCATGAATTTTCATTAAAATGTGTTCTAATATTTAGTATGTAAAGAACAGAGGAATAGGATCATTTCTAGCAATTTCTGAAAGGGGTTTCTGCAGCAGCTGCAGATGAAGGTGGAGCAACATGAATGGACTGCAGCACAATCCAAAGCTGCAGCAAAATACCGCCGGTGGCCATTTTATATTTAAAAAAGAGCTTTCACAGTTAGCCTATCAGATCTTGACAATGGCAGATTTACCAGCCTACTACTAGAGGAACAGTATATGCGTCTTTGACATGAGCGTGTCTTCAGTGACCTTAGGGAATTACAATGCTGGTTAATGTGAATTCAGGAGGTTTAAAGACAATGATTTTCAAGTTGGGTTATTTTGTTGGATTTTGAAAGAAAACTGCATTATTTTTTATTATTTACTGAAATTGTACTGGGGCACAGTGTTATTTGTCTGTTAAGAGGTTTCTCACTATGGATGCTATTAAAAGGGATTGATGCATTAAAAACCACATGTAAGAAAATCATGTAAAAACTTTTTCACTCAATACTGTGTTGCACCTTAAAACTAGTTCTTCTGACTCGTTTTGATGGCATACTGACATCCATCAAGCACAGTCTGGGCACTGTCATTGCCCTACAGAGTTGGGGGGTGAGAAACTGCTCTTTGCAACTTTGTGTTCCAGCCTGGAGTATCATGTGACAGCTGCGTTTTGCTTTATGACACTGCATCACATGCCAGCAACTGGATAGCAACATGCTAGCCATTTTGGACGTGCACAACCGCTGATTCTGCAAAGAAATCCAAGAAGACATTATTAGAAGAAAGAAGGAAAAGAAAGAGGGAAAGTGACAAAGCAAGACAAAAGACTAGACTCACCAAAAGTGTGAAAATCTGCCAAAGTTTGGAAGTGTTGTTTTAACAAAAATAGTTGAGTCCCGAAGAAATATTAAAAGCTTTTCTCTTTTCTCAAACCAGACATCTGACCAGTCATGGATGTGAACTTAAGACCATGGGTTTTGGAAAGAGATGATAGGACACAGGCTGTTTAATCCTGTGTTAGAGCTTTAGAGAAGCTTAAAGATGTCTTTGATATATTTAAAAGAAAGTATCAGCTGTTGTTTATCTTAGATGGACCAAATCCAACTTAAATCCAGTAACTGTTGTCGTTATGGTACATTTTTAACTGTTCCAGCATTATTGGTGCTTGGACATAGGGACAGGTGGATGAAAGGCACCTCTGCTGCTCTGAGGCCTGTCGTTCTGACTGCAACAGGCTTCCTTTTGCATTGCAAGTTTGTGTGTTGTCAGTTAGTGATCATAGAGATGCTCTGAAATTCTTTCGCTGCTGATCATTGTTAATTGAGCTAGAATGTTAAGTTAGGAAAGTTTTTCAAGGCAGGTGAAATATAGTGATGACACACGGTTTCATTATTAGTTAATACATCATTTTCAGTGTTACAGATTAGCCTGTTTTAACACAGTAAGCCTACAGAAACACAGCCACTAGAAAGATAACTGGAAATGTGTAATTAGAGAGGCGCATCTGGATGCATCTGGGTTGTTGATGAAGAGGTGTTCTTGCTGATGAGCACGGATTGATTGGTTCTCTTAACCAACTGGATCAATGAGGATATTAACAAATCCTGACCCACACAACACTACAACACACTCTAATCTCTCGTATATTAAACGCTCAAGTTTCAAAGCTGCATTTTAATGAAACAACAAAATTATATACAGTAAATAGGTTTATGAATTAACAGGGAAAAGTGTAAAGATCCACCTTTTTTCTGAAGGTGAAAATCTGGGTGGCTTTAGTTGGCAGAGCTGTAGTATGTAAGCTGATTTTTTTTTAAAATAACGTGAACAAGAAACTTTATGTAGACTTTTGCCTCATTTTATAAGTCAATTTCATCTTTAGAAGTAATTAAGTAATATCTAGATTGATAAAAATGCTCATTTTGATCTGATTAAGGGAAGTTAGATGACTTCAATTAAAAATAACTATTACGTATTTGAAATCTAAATCATACACCAGTATTTATCTCTTGCGCTGTCAGGTTGAATTTCCTTTGTCCTTATCAGTGAATATACTTGAAAGGCCTTTTCAAAAATGTGCAGGAAGTTAATTTTAAAGAAGGGAAAACCCGGAGACCACTTCCTCATTATGTTGAAGTTCACATTTTAAAATCAAATCAGGTACTAATGGCCAGAGTTTAGAGGATTTTTAAAAAAAGTTTCAGCTGTCACTGAACACCCTTTTCTTCCTGTGTTTTTCAGTGTTTGTTTTGCATGTGTGTGGTGCAAGTTTATAGATAAGAGGGGGAGTTAGATCTCAGGCACTATTTGTTGCAGCTGTCTCTCTCTTTTGCTCTCTTTAACTTATTTCTAACAAACATTCTCATAGTCTGAGACTTTTTCACTGACACCATCCACACCCACTCCACCCTTCCCTTGAGAGTCAGTGAGGGAGAGAGGGCGACTGTGCTTGTAGCAATCATGTTTCTTTATACCGTGGAAGGCACAGTTTTTGTGCCAGTATTCTTTCTAATGCAGAACTTTTCTTATCTTATTGTGGCTTATATAAATGAGTTTTAGATTAACCAATTCCTAAAAAAAATCTATGTAAGCAATAAGAAACGGTGGAAAACACAACCTATTTTTAATAACTATTTCTTTTAACTGACAGGAGTCATCAGGGCTTTTTATGTGTAAATTTTGATTATTTGTTTGTATTCATAAAAGAAGACTGGTTTAGAGTGCTGATGTGGAGCCGTCACAGTATCTTACTTATGTGTAAACACTAAGAACATTTCAAAGCTTTGAAAATGTAGTTTCAGGGATTTACAGACAGACTATGGGTTTCAAACCTTACATTTTATGCTGCATTCGTGTGCATCAATAGTGAAACATAGTTCTTACACTGTCAGCCGAATTATAGTAAAATTTTCAGGCTCAGTCACTGAAGGTTTCTACATTTTTGTAGAAGTTTTTGTAATGATTTTTATATATGGGGCTCCTTAAATCATTATATTTAGTTCCAGCTGACAGAAACACAATTATAGCTTAAAATGGGTTTAAATCATTTATGAGTAAAATACATGAACGTCTCTTTCTGACAAGTGAATTTACTCATATCTTCATATCGTCCCCACAGTGTTTTGAAAATTTGCATTATCCTCTGTCTTTGAATGGAGTTTGATTTTGCTTGTGAGTTCCCCCAACAACCCAAAGGAAGCACGTCCCCATGACTCAGTCAGGTCCTTTTTAATTTTCAGACAACAATAAATCCACACAACTCTGTTTACCGTGACATTATAGAAAGGCTGGACCTCCTTTGTCTTTTGATTACTGCAAAGTTTAGTTCTTTTCCCTTGCCAAATGAACTTTTGAATCCTTTTATGAGCTTCGTTGAATACATTGGTAGCATTTGCATGGGGGTTAGCAGCCATGGCAACACCTACATTTTTATGTTGTTTATTGTACCCATCTGAGAAATCAGCATTCCCATCCATCTTGTAAGCTCACTCATGAATTCTTAAAGTACTCTGTTTACCCTATCTTCTTTATTTAAAGCAATACTAAGTAAGTGCTCACTTGGCTGCCAGTTCCTTCTAATGGCAGTATTTTAGAGGCAAGTTTTTTTTTTCTTTTCTAGAACAAATCTGACTCTTTTTCTTTCAAAGAATTAAGTTGGTGGCTGTCACTGCTCATCAGGCCATAGCCCTTTTGGAGCTAGCTCTGGTAGATGTTTATTTCATACCCTCTGGCACCATCTGTGAAAGGTCAAATGGCCAAGATGACAGAGAAATAGAAAGCTTTATTGAAATTTATTGAAATATGTCCAGCAATTGAGACAGAAGTGGACGTTTGAGGCCCAGTTGCTAGATATTAAAGAGAGAGAAAATAGGATAAGGATATGCAGAATTCAGTGAGGCTTAGACTATGGAGATGAGGGTGCCACAATATAACAACTGGAAAATAGGCCTTTGGGATGGAGAGTGAGGGATGCAGGGAGTGGTGAGCCAATGATTTGGAGAAAGGGAATTAAGTTTATACACGAGAACTGAGAGCAGACTTACATGTGGATCTGAAAGCGTAAGGGAAAAGTGTTGCCTAGGGTATCTACATCCCTACGCTCCATTTGTCCTGATTGTGCCGTTGTACTAGCGCTTCTTCTTTGTTAACAACTGTTTTATTAATAAGCATCTTTTCCCCCTACCCACTAATACACAGTGTACACAGAGTCTATGAGTTGGCAACGCTGACACAGTGACCCAGTCTGGAAGATGTAGGTTACTTTTTCTTGCAGGCTTTGGGATTCTGCTTGTACGCACTGGAGCTGACTGGGGACTCGCTGTTGCTGACACAGAACTGTTACTCAGGACAAAATCAGACTTTTACTTTTTGTTTGAATCAGAAATATAATTACTATTCAAACAAGACTTGTATGGGGACCAAAGTGAAATTAATTCTAGTTAAGTTCAAATGATTGATCCAGGACACTGTATGAAATGAACACATAGGAGATCTCAGCTCCTATGTGCTTCCTCTTGCCTCTCACAGCGAACTGTGAAATATGCTGTTTGCAGATCATCTGCAGCATTAAAACCACATACGCAATGTTAGGTTCCCCTCACACCTTTAGCTTTCATCTGTTTAGGCACCAGGGAACCTTCAAGTCCCATTGGCTGCAATGTGGGGCCTCTGTAGATCTGGCTTTTTCTGAAGTATCCCATGGATGCTGGATCTGGCTGAGAATGTCATTGCCTGATCAATGCCGTTGCCTCTTGGTTGTGCTTCTTCAGCTCTTCCTGGTCCATCTAAACAACAGAATCAATAACTTAGCTTGTCGTGATTGTTATGTTTAGGCTGATTGCTCTATGTGAAGTAGAATTCACTTTATAATGTTCTTACATTATATTAGCACTCTTCAACAAATGTACTGTGGCTTGGTAAAATATTCTGTTGTGTATCTTATGATTCTCAAGTAAATGTAAGTAGGACAAAGCACATTTTAAGTAAGCTGACTCATTGTCATGCCTGTAACATCCTCCTCCACAAATGTCTCATGCTCACTCTAATTGTAATGTCCAGGGTTATTTTTTCTTTTAAATTCATGTGGGACTGTTTGTGTTTTCTCATTGCATATAAACCATCCTCTCAAGTCATTTCCATGTGATTTGCTGATAGAAAACAGGTTTTACCTGGCCTTTGATTAAATGCCTCATGTTTGCTCTTGCGCTTTCAGGCTCTGCAGAAATTAGCAAGTCAGTACCTTAAGAGAGACTGGCCTGGAATCAGTCCCGATGACCAGAGAACAGACTATAGGTAAGTATGGGTACAAGCTTGCACATGTGACAGAGACATATGTATTTGCATTGACTTTGTGTCTTTGCATAATCAAAAAATTGCTTGCACATTTACCTGTTCTGCTCAGATAGAAGCTACATCTATTCTGTGCTGGACTACTCATCAAAATAAATGAAGAAATAAATAAATAAAAAGTAATAATAATAAGGTTTTTAGCACAAATATGAGTCACTGGTGTAGATGTATTGAGATATAAAACCTCTAGTGGGATCCAACTTTTTGTGATAACCATAAATAAGAAACTACTCTAGCAATTACTGTATTTCTGCACAATTCTTGTACACTGTGGGCATTAAAAGTGTGTGGTAATGATGCAGTGAGGAAGGTCATTTCAAAACTCAGCTCTCTGTACCCTGGGAGTGTAAGTTTACAAGGAGAAGAAACAATTGACAATATTTTGTCCTTTTTCACTCCAACTAGGAATGTTTATGCAGTATGGAGGGCCTACTTGGAGGGTACAGTTCAGGTGAGCCAGTCCAGGCTTAATGTATGTGACAACTACAAGAGTCAAGTATCAGAGCCTGCAAAGACTGTTAGACTCTATAAGGAGCAGCAACTAAAAAAGGTGAGTGGACAGTGGAAGTTAGTCATGCTTTCCTGGAGCAATCTTTGTTCTCTATCCTTCTCTACATCTGCCTTGTTCCATGTGCTCACGCTGAGTTAACATGACTCATGTTGGTATTTTCTTTCTTTAATAACTCAACTGTTCTCTTCTTTCCCCTTCACAGACCATTGATCAGTTGAGTGGCATTCAAGCGGAGCTGCAGGAGTCAGTGAAGGA
This sequence comes from Atherinosoma microstoma, assembly GCA_037177055.1. NCBI lineage: Eukaryota > Metazoa > Chordata > Actinopteri > Atheriniformes > Atherinidae > Atherinosoma > Atherinosoma microstoma. The sequence goes on along the minus strand of JBBBVU010000009.1, from coordinate 20,320,832 downwards.
GTTGGCAAAAGCCAAGAAAAAGTACTACGACTGTGAGCAGGTTGCCCACGCTGTACGAGAGAAGGCCGACATAGAAGCCAAGTAAGTTTATTGCAGGCATCGTGTTGATTATAAAAATGTTGTGACTGAACATTTGGTCACCATTCATAGAGGTCGAGCAGAGCACCATATTGTTGGAAAACTGAGATTATTAAAAAGCTTACTGGTAATCCATTGATCAATATTTACCTGACAAAAAGTATATTTTTTCCAATTTCAAGGGTCCTGACATCTATTTCAGTAAAAGATTTAGCCCCAATAATCCTTTACTCTTTCAGTTTCTAATGAAAACATATCTGCCACAGTCCCCTTCTGCTTTGCTGCCTCCATTTTTTAAGTCTTCCCTGAAATTCATAACCTCACGTAACCCTCACGTGGTTCAAACATGCGCAGAAACGACATACACCACAGAAACGATTGGGATGAGTGTATACATATTTTTTTTCCCCAGCTGATCCAATTGTGAAAAGGTTTCAGCCACCCCTCTCGATCGAATTGAAAATTCTTTCCGATTGGGGCTGATCGGATCAGTTGACATGTTTACATGACACATTTTTATTCTGATTGGACATTTACTTGGATCAAAAGTGCTCCATGTAAACGTAGCTACTGAGATTTAAGAATACAGCCAGCATTCTTAGATCTTGATTAACCTGAACCTATAGGAGTTCCCATCTTGTTTTCACAGGCTTTAATAGACAACAAGAGTTTTCAGAAAGAGCCTGGACACACCATAAAAAAAACATGTGTTGTGAATTTATATTATGTGCTATTATCAAATTTGGATTAGAACTGGGTAAACTATCAGGCTGTAGTCTGAATGTGCTTTCTAATCCATAAATCACAACCACAGTCATCCACAGGCATGTGTTTAAAAAAAATCTGGACGGGCAAAATAAATACATTTTTCAGTGCATTCAAACATCCTTAACTTGGTTTCATCAACACTTATTGATTTTGACAGTTTAGGGCTTTGAAATGAGGTCAAAATAAAGCCTTGCTTCATGTAGTTGTTGAACAGAAAGTTTACTTTGGGTAATCCATGAAGAGGAATATTAGATAAATTTTCCTGGAATGGAAAGGGGTCAAGAGGTTTCCTCAACAGACAGCCGACTGAGTTGGGCAGTCTCACAGTTAGTTTCACATTTTGATCAAATGCTGATGAGTGTTGTTTTCCTGCTATCCCTTGGTAGCAGTAGCTATGGTGACATTTTCACTCCACTGAATCCTCAACTCTGGTTAGCACTTCCATCGATTGGCCCATCAACTCTTTTTTTGTTCTCTATCACTCAGTAGAAATTCACAGCTACAGAAATTGTTCCACAGCCCCAGTGGCATTACAGTAAGGCATTTGTGTGACTGTGTGTTGTTGGAGAGAAAATTGGCAAAACATTGGTCATTGACAGGAACAATGACAAAACAGGAAGAAACTGGTGTGAATGTAGAGACACTTCATACACTTAAGTTTTAAACTGCCCTTAATGTAAAGCTAGGGAGCACAAGTAGATACACATCAGTAGTAGATGTACTCAATTACAGGCAGGTTAAATAAATTGTTACACACCTCTAAAGCATTTAACGTCTTCATGTGTGTGAGTTAAGAAAAGTAAAGTAGGCCTTTTTTTTGCCAAGCAGAGTAAAAAAAACAAAGAAAACAAACATACCATGCATGCACACAGGATCCATTATTTTATCATGCAGGATTCATACATTTCAGCACTATATATATATATATATATAAATCATAATATAAACTGCAAACAGTTAGAGATAGCTGGTCTGAAAGATCAGAGCTACAAAGCTTTAGAAATGCGTGGTTCCTTTTCTTATTTCTACCATAACCCGTTGATCAAATATGTGTTATTAAATTTAATTATGACTATGAATTAAGTAGGAATGTCAAGAAAAGAAACCAAAATGCCTTTCTTAGCGTAAACTCAGATAAGATTATATTAATTTGTTTAAATGAGATGTTTGTGACTGATTTGTTTGCTTGGTTTTGTTGTTTCAGGTCTAAACTGGGTCTTTTCCAGTCAAGAATTAGTTTACAGAAAGCAAGTGTAAAGGTAAGAGGACTTCACTCTGAAAGTCATCATCTATTAAGGCGGAGCTTTTATAACAGGAGTCAACTTGTCTTTTAGCCAAGGCTTTGGGTGACTGAAGCTAAAAGTTCATGTCATATAATCCAGTGGAGTTCTGCACTAATGTCTGTCTCTTTTCTTGTTCTAGTTGAAAGCAAAGAGAAGTGACTGTAACTCCAAGGCGACGCAGGCCAGGAATGACTACTTGCTAACACTAGCTGCTGCCAACGCTCACCATGACCGCTACTACCACGCGGATCTACTGCACTGTATACAGGTACATAAAGAAAGATGAGAATAAAGCTATAGGAGCTGAGTAGTGTGAGAGAGAACACATATCCAGTCTGTGTAAAACGGCAGAAGTCTAGTTTGTAATGCTACACCAACATTTTTTTTTTATACAGCAAGTATTGGCTTATGGACTTACCTGGATAATACCCAAAAGGATTTTTTTTTCTAGAAATTGGATATATTTCTGGTTCAAATTGGGTTCTTCAAATTAAAGCTGAATTGAATATGAATTATCTGTCTTGTAAGAGTGCGCACAATCAGACTCACATTTTATATTGGAGGACTGGGTGGAAAGGAAATATCGTTTTTAAATAAGGGACAATGTCACAGTTTTGAGTCTTCAAAGAGTTACAGCATTTTATGGATGTGAGGGGGAATAAAACCTGAAAAATGAACTATCCTCATAGGTACTTTTACCAAATGACTGGTTGGGTGGAAATCATACTTTTTGTAACGTATGGTTTCACAAGTATAAATTATTTATGCCAATTTGTATTTTGATTTAGTTTCAGCACATTTAATCCAGTATGATGCTTCAGTTGTGTTACTAGTTTACTGCTTTAATCTGGAAATATTCTAATTATATTAATAATGATTAGAAATATTGCGTGCTTTTAAACACAGAGGTCTATATACAGATATTTATAAATTCAAAGAAGGTCCATCATCTATGTAGACAGACACATCTCAGCTCTTCTGTTTGAGTAATGTCATTTTTTTTAAATACTTTACAAACGTCACTCTCACACACTGGCTTCCATGTACACACATGTGGAGTATTTTCTTCATCCCAGCAGTCATCATTCTCGGATGTGACTCTGATTTAGGCGTTGACACATGCAAGGAGACATTTGCACATGAGTGGTTGAGTACATTTGCGCATGCAGCATTAATGTTTAGAATTTTCGGAAGTGTCTAAACCAGGAAATAAGTCACATACTAAAGCTGGATTTATACTCACTTTGCGTCTGCGTGTGGTAGGGCCTGAAATGCGGTCTCACACTCAAGCGTAGGATACCACGTCATGTTGCAGTTTTTCTCCTGCAAGGCCACACAAATTCAGCAAGAGGCCTCAGAAATCCGGAAACACGTAATCGCGAACCGACCAATCACAAGGGAGTACTTCTACATAACCGCGCAGCTAGTCAGGTCAGGAAAAGGCGCACGTCAAACTTACGCGGATGCTGCGTGAGTATAAATCCAGCTTAAGAGTTAGAGTAAAATTAACAGGAAACTAGTGTGACGCATCTTTCTTTATGTGTCTTCCTCACAGGCTGTATATAACAGATGGACTTAGCCTTTAAGGCTGAAATATGAAGTCACTGTTGAGATGCATTAAATCTGCATTTCTTTCAATGGCCAGCAGGTCATCGCAAAAACAAGATTGGGGAGAAGTCTGAGAGAGACTGACCTTACTTTGTACTTGATCTCTTCTTTGAAACATTGTCCATTTTCTGAAGAGAAAAATAGTCCAGGCCAACTGAACACGCTGCTTTCAAACATTAGTCCACAAACCAATGAGTGGCTACACTCATCTTTTAAATTCAGACTTTCTGTTTGTTTCCCTTTGGTGTTGTTTTCTCTCTTTTTCTCTTCTGGTTATAAACCCATCTTTGTTTTTAATGGGCTTTGGGGGTGCTGCATTCAAAAAGGTTTGTGAAAACTTTCAGAATCCGGTTTTTATGCTCACTTTTGATGGCTTTTCCTGTTTTATAAGAAAGTGAATGGCTATTACAAAAGGTGAAAACACCTTTTTTCAGTTTAAAGGCAGTGAACATGCAACACATATGAACGGTAATAAAAATGAAGGAAAAGTCAAAACATACAGCAAACATTCCTGAAGACCTCTCTCTTTATTTCTTTGGCCAAGTCAAGTTGTTTTTGTTGTTTGTTCTTCTTCGAGGTTTTATGTGTAGTATCCTTTACCAGGTCGTCTTGTGTCTGTTTCTCCTTCTCCCTGATTCTGACATACTCTGCCTTAGGCATGCGTGAGTATATACACTATGGGGCCATTCTGAATAATAGATCTCTGGCTACTCTTGACAGAAGGACAGAACTGCAGGGAAATATGCATGTACACAAATATGTGCATGCAAATACACAAGGAGAATGAGGGACACTGCTGGAGGGAAGCAAGCTGTTCATCCTCTCTCCCTCTGCAGTTTTATTTGTAGTGTTTACAGGTCTTCACTGATAACGGCACAAAATCTGCGCCACATCAAAGTCTGAATTCTTCTCGCAGTAAAATTGTGTTTCTGACATATCACAGAGAAACAGCACAGTATATCCTGTCTGTGAATGCTATTCATCAGAGGTGGATATTTGCGATTTATTGGGAACTGGGATACATGGTGCTAAATTTCACCGTCCAGAAATCTTTTGACAGCTCATCCCACTGTACTGAAAAGACCATCACCTCTTTCTTTTTTTTACAGCAGTAATGCCAAGTCTTCTGCCGTTAATTTTAAACCAGACAGAGGAAGAAGATGAATTGTTTGAGGAGGAGAGGATTTACAGATGATAGAATAGGAAGATAGATGAGGAGACTTGTACCGGATAGCCTTGTTTAGATCAAATCTTCTCTTTAAAAACGGTGGCTGTGCTGGGAATTATACTCGGCTGCAGTGATAACTTATATGTTATTCGTGAACACCTCTGTCCTTGTCAATGCGACATCTGTGGCGAGAGGATGGGAGCTGCTCCTTGTCTCCCTCTGCTGTTAGAAGCTGATGCTGTAGTTGCTCTCCCTCTCCCTCTCCAGACACAAACACTTACATTTACACCTCTGCTTTCTGTCTGCTCCATGGTGTTGTACTTGTTGTTCAGACTGATGCAGTCATTCAGCGCAAACACGCACACAAACACACACGCCCACTGGCTATGGTACAGCAACGGGGCTTTTTCTGGAAGCTGACTCACTTCATTTCAACACTACCGTAAATGGATAATAAAAGGAGGGGAGGAAGAGAAGAAAGGGGGAGGAGGAAATTGCTAGAATGATGAGGGAACATTTAGAGAGAAGTAAGCCAACTACCCACCCTTAATGACATAATTTCCTTGTCAATATCCCATTGTTTTATAAGTCTGTGTATGGAGATGCTACATAAGTGGGTTTATGTGCATATTTGAAAAACAGATTTTTGTGTGTGTGATCATGTGTTAGTCTGTGAAGGGAAAAGACAGTTGACATGGCCTGAAAGATCCCCTGGCTAGTGTGGCATACGCAGGTTTCTGAGAGCCTGAGCTTTTGTGAAGTACTTTGGCCGGGGGAATGTATGCATGCCTGAATATTTGAGAGTTGAAGTGTGTGAGTCTGTGGTCTCTGTTTTGTTGAATTGGAATCTGAACCCCTTCACCTTCCCCTGCAGCTGTGAGAACTCTATCCAAAGAACACTTCTTTGCTAGCACACACACCCATCTCACATACACTCATATTTTCTTTAGTCTTTCCTTTTCGCTTTTACCCACTAATGCTGTTAATACCTTTTCAAACGCTCTTTCCTGCTCTCCTTCTCCTCTCCATTAGCCTTGCTCCCTCTTTCCCTCTGTCTGACTTGTACATTTGGCAGTGTGGCCCACAGCTTGGCAGCACTATTTCAGTTCACCATAGAAAAGCTATTTATTTGGGCTTCATACTTCATTAAAATGTCTTCATATCAATGCATCAGAAATGGTAATGACAGCTGTCAAATAAAAACATCTGCTTGGCTGCAGTACTTGCTTTGACTTTCTGCTATCTGCCTCATTTTTGCCTCTCCTTGTTTGCTTTACCATCTTTCATCTTTTCTTGCCTCTTCTCAGTTTGGTATAATTCATTAAATCACTGCTCTGTTATTTAAAGCATTTGGAAACACATATTTGCATTAGAATTCATTCAATTGCTGGCAGCAATGCTAAACCTGTGGTATTTCTATGTATTTATGTTTAACAAATGCTTTCTTTGCTGTACTGAAGCACATTTCAAGCCATTTTTCTTTAACTGTATTCGCAATTAGTAAGAATATAAATTTCTGCCTTTTTGTTCATGAAAATGATTATTATGTATCTGCCACTCATGTCTTTCCTCTAACTGTGAACACCAGATAAGCACAGTCTGTTGGAAAGAGCTGCCTATATAGATATTTTCAAAGGTCTAATGTGATGTAAGTAAAGATGGCTATGTGTGTCTGCGGGGTGGGGGTGTGTGTGGGTGGATGGTAGGTTCAAGTTTTAATTTTACTTCAGTAGATTTTCTTGTTATCATTCTGACCCGAGAACAGGTATGTCTTATTTGTCAAGCACTGTGACACTCAGTTGAAGTGTTTTTCACCTTGTGTGACAGAAATGGTTTTCTCAGTGACACAGGGATACTGCTGTATAAATGTTATTGATTTTTCTGGGAGTCTTATCATTGTATTAGCAGAATAAAAAACAAAAAGCTGTTTGTGGCTTAGACAATTGAAAGAATGTTCAGAGCATGCCTTCAACAAATTCAACCAGTTCTACTTTATAACCTGATGCATTCCTGAAGGTGACATGCTCCTAGAGCCTCATAAAACTGACAAGGAAGGAAACAGGAAATAAATAAGTGTTGTTATGGCCCTAAATGAATAAATGTTACAAAAGACGGCCATGAATGTACACTAAATTGATGTTTTCTCTCTGGGATCCCATGTTTCTTATCTTTGTCTGTCCCCAGGCCTTGGATGGGAGAATCTATGAGCATGTGAAAGACTACCTGGTAGCGCTGTGTCGCACTGAGTTAGAGGCCTCCCAAGCAACGCACAACACCTTCCAGTTCCTCTTGGACAAATCCACCAGGGTGAGTTGGATGTGGTGTAGGACTGCCATGGCTCATTTGCAAGTTAGTTTTTATAGAAATACAACAGATCCTCTTGACCTTGTAACCTTATAAAATGGCTTATTTTGCCAGAGCTATTTGTATAACTGGTTTGAATGGGAGAACTCCACAATTTGGGGTTTTTGTTTTTTTTAGGAGGAAAGTTGGGTCTTTGACTCACCATTATCTAAGGAAACAATATAAAACAATTTTTTTTTAATACATATTTGTTATGTTTGTATGTGCACCAATAGACTACTACCATTTAAATGTATAGACACGTAAATATTGCATATGCTATCAAAACAACACATGATTTGTTTTTGTGCACAGTCTGCTAAACAAGCTTGCATAGATCTCAATATACTGTAACCTGCCACTGGTCACCTGTGTCAGAGTATGGGACTGGTTTCTTATGCGTTCCTGTAGGCTTTTGCTCAGATACACCTTCTAAAATGCAGATCTTGCTACGTATTTTGACTTAATCCCGCCTGAAAGGATTTTACACAAAAACCTATTTAAACACATATTCCAGGAACTGCCTCTTTACCGGTCTGCAGTGATGACTGATGTGTTGGTATTAATACTAGCTGTATTTATAAGTATCTGCAATATCAAGGACTCAGTGGAAAACTACAGGCAGAAAAAGAAAAGTAACAGCAATCATTTCAGAACTGTGTGGATTCTCCAGTGGATTACACGTATTTAAACATGGATTCAAAAGTTAAGTGCAGAGCTGGCTTAGTAAACGATAAGTCCAGAGTGATTTTGACAGATATTTAAATTCACTGATGCAGGCCTTCTTAAACTTTTCTATGAAATTCTAGGGCTGCAGTGCAAAAGCCATAATACTCATTTTAGTTTTCACTTTTGCCTTGACCATGCTCCTCGCTTAACTTGCAAGTTCTTTTACCTGAATACACATGTCCCAATCAAATCCAAAATCCACGTATGAGTATAAAACACTCACCTTCTGTAGGTTTGAAATGTGTTTGTAAAAAAGTAGGTAGTTTCTTCCTTCTCGGTGAGTGGCAGATGCAGTCAGTGTGGACTTCCTGAGATTTAAATAGATTCCAACAAAGTTTCCGAAGCAGCAAGCTCATATGCAAAAGAGCAGGATTAATTATCTCCTTGTGTTTCTCTCAGATAATACAAGAGTTCAATCAGCAGTTGTTTATGCAAGAGAATCCTGTGTTTCACAAAGCACACGACTTCCAGTTCCAGCCCAGCGAATGTGACACGGTAAGGCTCAGAAAGCTCCACACACCTATGCTGCGTGAACATCTATGCCCATGCAGCAGTTTTATAGTTTTGTTAAACGTCCATGGATTGTTTGCATATGAACCTGTTTTCTGCCAGATACTATCTCTCTCCTTATATGACAAACAGACACTCACACACACTTAGACATACGTAGGTATCAACCAGCATTCCTATTCTACTACATGTTGGATGTTCCCTCCTTATATTTTTTTCTCTCCCATATTGTAGTTTACATCTGTGGGTAAAGTCCTTAGCTAATCTCAGTCAGCTGAATCCCTGAAAAGGAATTGTTACTTTATTCTTAATGAATTTTGACAACCACATGAAAACATCGGGGGCTGAGAGGTTTTCCAAACTGAGCCAGAGCTCTGATCATCCTTACTCTCTAGAGAAATCTTTGAGTCTTTTATATCCAGCTTTTGGAAATTTCTTCATGTTAACAATTCAAGATGGAATAGTCCACTTAGCTAGTGTCTGGTGACAGCATAACAGAGGCATGAATCAGCTCTGTGTTCTAATTTTTGATTGCCAGTGCCAAACGATGTGTGTCCACTGGGAACTTATCTTTCTAGTCTTTAAATCTTTTATCTTTCACTAAAGCTCAACTAAAAATCTTTTCAATTCAACTGGCTGCTGAGTGGTAGAAATATTTAAGATTATTGTCAAATGATCAGAGTCTGTGTGATCACAGTAGAACAGTTGGAATTGTGCCGTTTCACTCCTCTGGAGACTCGTTAACTGTTTCAGACTTAGAAAGAAATGTCTCTTAGTGGACACAGTTCCTAATTCCTCTGTAAGGAAGCTTTCCTTTTCTCCTGTGTATGAGTCATATTGTGCTTTCTTGATTCTACTTTCTATCTACATCTCTCTTCTTAGCTTCTCCTCCCTCTCTGATCTTTTTCCTTTTGCTGCTTCTCTAACATTTTTCTGTGTATAAATGTTCTACACCTTCCTTGTGTCTTCCTATTCCTGTTCAATCTTTGCTAACACTTTTCCCTGAACTTTTTCCTCATTAACCCCTCCTTGTGTTTGTGTGTGTATGTTTGCACTGCTGCTCTTGGGTGTGTGGATACCTCCTACCTGTCTGTATGCGTGCGCGGCAGACTCTGAGCTCGGTGCAGCAGTTGGTGGACATTGAGCCGTCGCCCGTCAGTGCCATGAGAATGACCCTGGCACAGGTAGTCTTAACTGTTGTTGGCATTCCCATCTTCATTCCTGACACAAACCATAGCTCATCTGCTCCATCCATGTCCTGATATTATCTGTCTGGCCTGGTAACATTTACTTGAACATGTACTGTAAAGAAACCTCAGCTTCAAATTTTCCTTCAGGTTTTCACCTACAAATTTGACTTTGTTGTTTTTCATTGCATGTAAGGGCATTTGTGTTCTGCTGCATGATCACAACCAAACTAAATGAGTAGATAATCAGATGCTTTGAAAAAAAGATGAAAAACCTTTATATGTCCTTATGGTTGCTCTGTTGATAAAATCAACATCCCCCAAAACTCACTATCTGTGATCATGACACTTGTGATGGATTTTCCCAAAAGGAGAAGCTTATTAACTGCTGTCATTGCTGGTCACTGACATAAAAAATCCATGTAACAGCATACAATAAATGATGTTCCCTGTCTTAAGTAAAAATGTAGGCACTATGCTTCCCCCCCCCCCCCCCAGATTAAATTCTGATTGACAGTCAGAGAGTAACTAGACTCAACTACAATAAGAATCTTTACATCCCATTTGTCCTTGCTGGCAGTGCGGGTCTATCCCTCTTCTTCAACAGAAAGTGGAATCGCTATCACAACATGCCAAGTCAGTTTCAGCACAAAGGGAGCTATTAGCATATGCAAACAACTTATTACCCTCTCTGATACACTCTGGGTTATTTTATTATAACAGGGCATGAATATATTTTTTTAGCTCACTAATAACTTTTGGCACATCTTTGAGCTCTAAAAATCCTTAGTTTTCCAGTCTGGAACTCAAGGAGGATGTTGTTCATCGTAACAAATCTTCAGGAGTGTACCCATAGTTATGATTCGTTAAGTTTTAGTTGCAGTATAAATTTTCCTGATTTAGTTTATTATAGTGCAAGTTATTGCACAGAACTTCAGTTAACAGTGCCATGTGCATTATGTGTCAAAACAAGTGTCATAATATCATGAGCAGGGCTGTTAGATTACAGCAAAACTACAGGTGTGGTGATAATTACATTTGCAATACCCTGACCATTGATGTGTCAAAGATAAGAATGAACATGACATGTTAGTAAAAGTTTCTAAATTGCACGTTTAAGCTGTAAACTCAGTTTAAAAGGCTGAATGTGTTTGTAAGTAATTGAAAATGTAAGTTTTAACATAATTAAGTAATTGTAAGTAGTAGGGGTGTCACGATTTCGATTTCTCTATCGTAATCGATCGAAATTACGTTATGGTCTCGAGCATCGAAATCAAAGAGGATCAACGATCCTTTCATTCCCTTTTTTTTGGTGCATGTGCGTTTTTTTGAGTGAGTGTGTTTCTCCCCTTCCCTCCCCCATATACAAAAGTGATTGTTTCAATCACAAGATCACAAAAGGAGCAGGTTAGGTTTACATACATCAGGGAGGTGCGCAAAGAGGTAAAAGCGCATGACGACGCAGCATATTGTAGCCAACGCCACTAGTTAGCTAATCTGCAGTTTATGACACCATGGCAAGTGCAGGTAAAGGAGACGCAGCGCCGGAGAACAAGATTGTTACCTTTTATTTTGTAAATATTTTTTTTAAATTTAACCATTAGTGCCTAATGTGATACATTACACAAGAATGGAAATTGCATCACTTATATGCAGCTCATCTTTTGAAATAAGATTTACTGTACAGAATTTAATGAATAAATCTAATGACCGTAGACTAAACTAGTCTCAAAATGGTATAGGCCACTGTGCTGTTAGAAAGAAAAAAAAAAATCAAGAATCGAATCGTGACCCTAATATCAAAAATAATTGGAGAATCGTGACACCCCTAGTGAGTAGTCATTAGATTTAACCTCAGTTTTTGTGGTATTTTTTTCTGAGTGTCTGAATCTATTAGCAGAGTGGTAAAAGGCATGAAACATCATCTCTGATCTTATTTAAATAAAAGTCTAAAACCAGGTTTTAGCTATAGCCATTGTATTCTGGTTTATTAGCAGCTCTTTACCTTTTGTTTAGCCACGAATATAACCATATTTGGCAGAGACGGCGGCAGTGGCTCAGGGGGTAGAGCAGGTCGTCCAATGACTGGAAGGTTGGCAGTTTGAATCCTGCTCCCAGCCAATTGTCGTTGTGTCCTTGGGCAAGACACTTAACCCTCCTTGCCCCCAGTGTTGGCATCACTGGTGTACTCAGATGTAAGTCGCTTTGGATAAAAGTGTCTGCTAACTGACTGTAGAATAGAATACAGAGTATAACCCATCATCATAATAACCCATCATAGTTTTAAAAAGCTCTTTAGAGTAACTTTTAGGCCAACCACATATTGAGTTAATCTCACACTGCAAGGTGAATTGCTTATTTTTAACCCAGGCAGATATATTAAATGCTAAAACCACATCCACATCCTGGTTCAACGCTCATTTTTACTGTATAGTTAAATCAGAGCTTCTCAATGTGCTGTCTTTGAGGTAATAACAGCTCTCTATATAATTTAATCTATCCAGCAATCACATCAGGAAATATATGCATTATCATGTGGTTAGATTACCTACAGCTTATTTAATTCTTTGACACGTCAATAGACCTTATTGACAACAGACATTATTTTCTTTAAGGGTCAATGTTGTTTTCATAGTTGATAGAGGAAAAATCACCCCAAACAGCTGGCCTCAAGAAATTGATCAGCCTTCTCACTAATGATTATTAAACTGTATATTAGCACAAAAGAAAGACTGTTTTCTGAATATAGTGAAACATAAAACCACAAAATTACAAGATTTACTAATTCTGCACATCCATGAGCGAGGAACACAACACTGAACAGTTTCAATAAGTCTTTGCATATAATTAATGGAGGGTTTATGAGGGTTGTTTGTGTCCTTAAGTGGATCATTCTGGTTCCTTAAGTTGCTACTTAGTCCTCAAAACTTTGAGAACTCCAGACTTAAATGCACAAGTAGGACGCACCACATATTAGAGTCCAAAAGCAAAGACAGCAAACTGGATAGTTAGATCTATGAATTTGGAAGATGGCCAGTCACATTCTCGATACACCATCGATCAATTGTTTTGACCCAGCCTCTAAAACATCAGCGAAGCTTAAGAAAAACTACCCATGTCACTGGAAATAATGCAGAAAAATTACCTGTCAGCATCAGCCTTCAATTTCAGTGGTTAATAAAGTCGATCGCTTTTCTGTTTGTGTAATAATGCTGTTTTTCTGCAATTAAATTGTTCTGCGTTATGTTCTAATGCAGGTTGTGTAGGAACTTTCATGTCTTAGGCTCTAACTTATTTTAGGGATCCATTCAAACAGATTTAATAGAAATGCTGCTGGTGTGTCTAAAGTGTGAATAGGTTTCCGTTCAACAATATTTATCATATTATTCAAGACATCTGCATGACCAGGCATACTGGGGCAGGAGATCCTTTTTTGTTTAAGCAAATGGAGCTGATATCTTATGTGAAATAATACAAACCTTTGTCTAATCAGAGCAAGTCAGTTACCATGTTATAGAGCTTTTGGTTAATTTAGTTTCACATCAATTTGGTCCAAAAGTCAAGCAACCCATGTTCACTGGGAGGGAATGACATACGACAAGATGCCACGCACATAATCTAATAATTGGATAAGAGTTAAAAATTCTAAACAGAATCAACATGTGCTGCCCTTTCCGATACACACAAGTACTGTTTTACACAAGTGGTTCACATCCCTTGACTCCTGTGGCTTTAGAATAACACAGTTGTTCCCCTGTAGTACTCAAAATGACTGTTATTATGACAGTTGATGTTGTAATTGTTAGTACAGCATGATCCATCATTTAGAGTTCACTGTGGCGTACTTCAGATTTCACTTACTTCATAGGATGACTGCCTAGAATTTTGCTTGACATTAAAGTTACAGTTTATGATTAGCTATTGTGACCATTTAAAAAAAAAGACATTTGATTTTGGACATAAACATAATTACAATCCAAACCAATTAACATGGAGGTTCTTAGAGACTTACAACCGTGCTTTAGGAGTGAGCTAGGAGCTGATGTTAAAATGAGGACTTAGCTGCAACACATTCAAAGAGAGGATTTTGTGCCAGCATTAATTTTCTTGCTTGTAGGTTAACTGATGTCCTTAATTTGATCAAAGTATCTGTACATAAATTGGCTGAGCCCCTCTTGAGATGTGTCATATTACACCCACTGTTGTTATCTAGTGTTCTGCGTCACTCCTTTAACTCCCTGCAATTCTCCAATGCCTGAATGTAATTAAGCTGTAAATCTCAACAGTAATACTTTTCATCTCACACCTATCCTTATCCAGATTTATGCCCTAGTGTTACTGATTCAGCTCATAATTAATGGGAAGGATTTGCTTAAAAGGAAGGTGCAATTAGATATTGTGTATTTGAATCCTATTACCAAATGCTTATGATCAGATTATTAAAAACTTTGGCTTCTCAGGTCTGTGGACAAACAGAAGTGACACTGAGCATCTGTCCTTTTATTTCTATTTTCTATTGTCAGAAGACATGTCAAAGTTGACATTTCAGCTATTTTTGACATGTATGCATCTGATATATTTAGCATTTGTCAATGCCAGGACTCCAGATTTTGCACTGATTTCAGTCTGAGAGATTAGATTGAGTTGGAGATGCTGTATAAAGCACTGAGCATTGTATGATTGATAAATCCCCATGAGCCAAATTTGTGGTGTTTAATATTAGGCCACTGACTCAAGTAAAAGAATGATAAAAAGCAAGGGGGGGTCATGGAATATTAGAAAATCTAATAATTTACTGAAGAAAGCAATCTCAAATCTGAGTCATAGTTGTAAGCGGGGAAAAAACAAAATGAATTAGATTTAAGACTAGAAAGGACACTTTTCAGGGAGTTTCTTCAGAACAAGAAGTAAATCTTTGTGTTGTGTGCATATTTTCTGGTAGTCAGAAAAATGAGACCCAGTCAAATCCATGCACAGAGGACTGAGAATTGTGTAGCATACATCTAAGGACCCATTTATACTTGCATGAGGGCATCCATTTGCTCTTGTCCCCTGCAGATTGGTATTTGGTATACAATACAGATAGATGGCTGGTCCTTCAAAAAGCTAATTGTGGGATGACATAATATATTGATGGAAAGCAGTTTGGCTTAAAGTTAGAAGATGAAACATCAATAATGATAAATTAATATCTGAAGTTATAAAGAAAAAGGACCAACAGCAGCACCAACACAACCAAGAGCAGCCCGCAACTCAAACTCTTTCAGATATTTATTATGGCGCCATAGAGTGGCAGCAAATTGCTACAATGCTGACATGTGTTTGCGAGGCCCCAACACAAAGCAAAGATGTTCAAAGCATTCCAGGTGGTTAGTGTTTGTGTAACCAACACCCTTCCTTAGTGTGTTAGCTGATACCAGATCAGTGGTTTGAGTTCAGAACCTTTACAGTGCTGATGCACACTTTGGCCCCTTTACTTTCGCTGTGCTGCTTTAAATTTGTTAACAGTAACCAAATGTTAGTATACACAGATTAGTCAAAACATTATGACAGTATACCTAAAATGGAGTAGGTCCTTCTCATGCTTCCAAAAGAGCTCTGACCAGTCAGGTCACAAACATTTGAGGGTGTCCTGGAGTGACTGGTACCAGGATGTTAGTAATAGATCCTTTGGGCCATGAGGGTTGTGGGGTGGGGTCTTTGTGGATTGAGCTTGCTTCAACAGAAGCCCTCAAATTGATATCAGGAGAGTTTGAAGGCTGGGTTAACACGTCAGACCCTTTGTTGTGGCTTTTGAGTGCTTCCTTGGCAGTTTTGCGAGGCTCACTACTGTCCCACCGGGGAAGGCGGCTACCGTAGTGAAGCGGTGTTATTATGAGCAGAGAGTGACTGTTCTGCAGAAATGTTTACCTAAATAACAATACATGTGAGGACAGGCGAGTTTTCAGGAAAAAGTCTGCACAATTTGGTCCAGTCTTTTTGCACAGTTGTTGTTGATACAATTACTCCTATTTTGAAGTGTTAGGAAGGTCTTGCAAGGGAACCTAGAGGGAACAGGATGCTGAAATTAAGCTGTGAAAATTGGTGTAAATTCTTTGCTTACATTTTTACTCTAACTCCAGAATATCTCGAGAACTTCAATACATGTGTGACATACCAGGATATAGGTTTTTACAATGTTATATTGTATCCATATGAACAGTGTTACTCACTTTACTTCTCAGGAGTTATATTTTTGAGGCTGACAGGTTTACTTTTCGAATCTCAGACTATCGCATTGAGCCTTGATGTCTCTCACCAAAGTAAACAAATGTGAAAATACATAAACTGTCTAGTAACAAACTATGTGAAGATGCAATTCCATATAAATTCCAACATTATGAAAGACATGAATATAAGATTTTATATTTTTTCATAATTTATTTCTGAAAAACCTGTTTAGGCCCAATCTCAATCCCACCCCTTAGCCCTCCCCTTAGCCCTTAGCCCTACCCCTTCGCCTTTAAACAGAGTGTGAAAGCAAAGGGCAATGTTTTCAGTCCTATGAATTGAGACACCCCTCTCTCCGTCTAACCTGAAACGTATTAGGAGGCACACGTGTTACGTAGACCTTATGATACAACAGAAAAAAGAGCAGTGACTTACAGCCCTGTAACCACAGAAATTAAAATTACGTATATCGTTATATTATATATAATGTTCCCCAATTCCCTGAGTATAATCAATTAAAACCTTTATGCAAATTACGACATCGCTATTTTTATTTCCAAAACATGCGTAGAGCAGTCAAATGCCGCATTGCGCCGTCATGGGTAAACATACCTTATCGTAAAGTTTTTAACAACAGTTAAACATTTTTAACGTTGTTATTTACGAAAAGGCAACTTTTCTGTACAAATCTTTCGGCGCCATGTTTATTTCCTGCGTGAAAGCGTAAAACTCCTCCTACCCCTTTGCCGTGAAGTCTGCACCTGAAAACCCTCTGCTGTAAGGGGTATTCAGCCCTTCCCCTTAGCCCTACCCCTCGCCCCAAAAGAGAATAGAGACACCCCTTCGGCTCTCATGAACACACAAAACGGAGGGGATGGGCTGAGGGGGAGAATTGAGATTTGGCTTTAGTGTGCTTTGAGATTGTGTGATTCACTGTGACCAAACAACGGCCCCAGCTGACTGAAGTTTAATTATTTTGCTACTTCATTTACTGAAGTATGTGACATGATCTTTGCCCAGTTAAAACCTGGCCAACTCTAACTTTAGAGAAAGCAAAAGGGGAAAAAACATGTACTGAAATATGCTGAGCTGTTTTAACTTGTGGAGTCCAATTCAAGTGCTGTAGGAGTTTGAAAAGTCATGTCGCTGATTTTGTCAGTAGTGAGTGTTTGATCTCAGAGCAGATTACAATCATCTTTGAAAGAAAAAAAAATGCCACATGGCTTTAATTGATTATGAATGTTTTATTGGAAGGCCATGTGATTTCTTTAACAAGCTCACATATTTTGTGTTAATAAAATAGAACAAAAGAACAAACTCTCATATAAAAAGCCATGTGCCTCCTGCTCTCCCCCTTCGTAGCATACACAGATATACACACATACTCACACACTCATGCTCTTGAACATGTGGCTTTAATAGCAGTTATTTTGTTCTGAGAAGATAACAACTGAGCCTTGCAACACATGCTGTATTCATTATGTGAGGAGAAAACAATCGCTTTCACACTTTCTTGAGCTTAATTAACAGCTTCAACATATCACACACCTTGAGCTGTTAACACTGACATTTCTACTTATGTGTGTGTGGCTGTGTGGGGCTTGGGTGTGCTTACCCATGCCTGCTTTTTTTTTTGCCTGCATGTGTTTGTGTATGGTTGTGTGAATTAGAGTCGTCAGCTGGAATCAGAGTCGGGGACGACGGAGGAGCACAGTCTGAATAAGGAGGCAAGGAAATGGGCAACCAGAGTGGCCAGAGAGCACAAGAATATCATCCACTGCAAGAGAGTAAGAATACACAGGTCACATTCATTTTAATACTCAGACTAGGGCTGGGCCATTAATTAATAAAATCAATTAATCAAATTTATTGTTTATGACAATTTACTTTTATGTGAATCGGGAATTTTTTCCTTTTTTTTATGCAACGCAACCCTCTCCTGGGCTTCCATAGTTAGCAGAGGGCTAAGTCCTCCCTCCGCATCAGAATGGTGTTTGTCTGAAAGCACCAACAGATATACAGTAAAGTGAACCATCACTCACGCCTGGAATTCAGCTGTGCATAAAACCACAGGGAGATATGCTGCTCTCTACGAGATGCGAAAGAAAACTTCAGCCCACGAACTCTCGTTAAGAGACGACCAACATCAGAGGATTCATTTCTGGAGTGGATCCCGTATGATAAGCGTCCAGATGGAAAGAGATCATGGATGCAGTGGTGCTGCATATCTCTATGCAAGATATTATGACATTTATATGGTGGAAAATTTATGACGTTATTTACTTTAATAAGTATAACATGTTTTTAAGAAAGAAAAGGAAAAAAATCTATTAAAATCAGAAATCTGATTTGGTTTGAAAAAATGTAATATTTTATTTTTAGGCCATATCGCCCAGCCCTAAGTCAGACACACTCCATTTTTAATCAAGCTGTATGTGTGTGTGTTGCTTTCAGTCTCTGGAAGAGTGTGAAAGTCATGGCTTGCCTCCCACCGAGCAGGGCAGACTAGATCTGGAGCTGAAGATAGAAGACACCAAAGAAATGATGCGCAAAGCTGAGGTTTGTGACTCACATTGTCAACATTTACTGTTGTTTAAGCATCTGCGTTTAAACTGTGTTCTCTGTGAAGCTTTCATGCTGTTATGTGTTCAGATGGGCTCCCTCTTTGTTTTTCTTCTCAGTGTAAAAACATACAAAGTTGAGTGAATTGAAAACACAAAAATAGGCTCCAGTATCTGCTACCACAAGATGCAACGACATATAAAACAGACAGATAAATGATTCTTCTTCAGCGTAATTGCAGCCGAAGAGCTCGTAAATATACAGTTTATGCATGTCAGCTGTTAATACGAAGTGGCCTAAGTGCTAAGTGTGTGTACAAATTTTTTGACATTGTTTAATAATGTGGAAAGATTTACAGCTTATGTAGAAAGATTATAAAGAAAAAGCAAGAGACAAGAGAAGCTGCAATGTGATGTTGTAACCAAAAAACTGTTAAATTGATGCAAAACGACCAAATATCTATATAACTGTGAACTAGTTTTTCGACTGTAACATCAGTGTAACTGTAGTCTTGGAAATAAGCCCTCTCTTAAAGTGATATGAAGTCTACCCAGCCTTAAAATATATGACTCCACACATGGTTGCAGCATTGTGGCAGTGAATGTATAACTCACAAAGATCAGCTTAGCTTAATACCCTAATATAAATTATATAGTTTCACTACATTCTGTTTTTTTGTCGAGGTTTAAACATGTTTATAACATTTGCTTATATGCCTCAGTATGACAGGATACATACATCGTAGCAGTGCAATGATCTCTCAACTTAGCATTCAGGTACATTTCAATATATGATTCAGTTTCTAAGCTTCATTCTTTTCTTCCTTTCACATCACTCAGCTTTTTCTTTTGCAGGCACGTCTATCATTTATGCATTGATTCTGACAGATGTAACACATAACACACTGACTGAGGGCAGCGCATTGTGTCCTATTTTTCAATATTCTTTTTTATTCAAGTCTCACTAAATGTACTCTGTCTGTCTTATTGCCTCACTGAGCTTATTTTCTGCCCCATGTTGCCTCTTGACTGTCTTTCTTGTCAGGGTTTGCATATTTGGCACCCTCTTCTGTCAGATTTAGTCAAAAACTATCCTTATACATAATGTTTTTGCTTAGCAAGTATTTGTCAACAAGTGATAATTTAAAGGGATACCGTGTAACTTTTGACCCAAATATTATCCTAATATGAGTAATAATGGAGGATTTCTGGGGTCAATATACAGTGTTTGATGTGTGTCGGCGCTCCGAGGGGGCTGCCCTCTTCAAGAACGAGACATTGTAACTTTGCAGGAGTGCATCCGGCACTTACAGGATCATGTGACCTGTGATTTCATATTCAGAATAATCAGGAAGGTTTTTATTTTTAAAATACAGACCACATTACCTTCCTCCTGTCCAACCTCCTGTCAGCTATTCTCTGGAGCTGCAAGATATGTGCAGGACAACATTACCTTCACTAAGTTCTTGAATATTTTATGACCTCATTTGTACCAAATAAGGTAATAAAAAGAGGTCTGGTGTGTACAGAGATTTCATCTCATACTCATAAAGGAAGTAAAAGCTGAACAAAAGACATTATGAAGGTTCAGCTTCTGGACAGAGCCTCTTGCAACAGTAATTTCTTTGTCAGATTATGTAGCTCAGGCCTGTGTTGAGGCTAGAGAATTGGTGACAGTACAAGTTAGTTTGTGGACAAAAGATACGCGTGAGTAATTTGGATTTTTGCCTGACATCAGACAGAGTTGTCAGTTCGCTCCTAACTCAGGGGAGTGGACAGATTTGAATATGTGAGCCTAGAAATGTTTTGCTCTGTGGAAGTTTTTTGGTGATACTTTGGTGTCATCTGAAGCAGCTTAAATAAAAAAGACAGCAATCAATCATGAGGGCACAGTTGGCTCCAATTCCCTATGCTCATTTACTAATTTCACAGAAATGATGTTGAGGGGATTTGCTGTCTGTGCTAAAATTCTGACTATTGCAGGCAAATCTGTGAGAGAGGTTTTTTTGAGACAGTTTTATCTACCCTTGCTATGTTACTTCTTATTCAGCTGAAGTAATGTAACAAGAATAATGTCCAATCAGGGTGTTTATGGATGACATTTTTTAATGCCTTGTAAAGTTTGCAGACCCATTTATTTGACATTAGTTTAGAAATATGGTAAAAACTGAATGAGGATGTTTTCTTTATGGGGAGAGGTTAACACATTTAAAAAATGGATTGGTTGTTTTCTTGGTGAGGCAGAAGGTGGTTTCTTTTACAATGGTAAAAGACTCAAGACTCAAGTGAAACATATCATGGAGACAAAAGTGAAACTTTATCCTTAGAAGAATCCGCTTTTTTTTCTGAATGACATCAATAAATGCTGAAAGAAAGAGCACACTTATGTACTTTGTTCTCTATAGATGTTGGTTTGATTTGATGGCCTCTGTGAGTGCTCAATAAAAACTGGAACAAGAGGCTTTGATTTTCTCCTCCTTAAAGGACTTGAACATTTATTATCGAAATGAAATTTCACAGCATGATTAAATGATTTACATGATTCAGAATATGGTTAAGAAAATAGTCAAAATTCTCAGAAAATTAAATGTGTAATATATTCTTTTATAAATTATAAATGCTTTTACTTTTACCCCTCTGATCCACTGGAGCTTTTTAATAAAACAGCAGGTTCCCAAGTTCAGTAATAAAGAAAGAAATCTCTCGAAATCCTTAAGAGAGGTACATGGCTTCTATTCTACCTATCATTTTCAGATCTTACACATTGGTGTCATATGGATCCTCCAGAATTGATTTAAAATTAATCAGGCTCAAATGAACTACAGTGAATGCGCTCTAATAGAAAATCCCTCATATTATAACCCCCTACCAATACACAAGATCATGCTAATATGCTTTGTGCTTTACGGTAATTTCATATAAAGGTTAAATCTAACTTAAAAAGTTTAATTTTATTTTAGGATGCTTGAGGAGGATGAGATAAAATGCTGTCTGCATCCTGTGCTTTTAAAGGCTTTTGCTGCCTTCAACAGACACTTGCACCATGCATTCAGACAGGGAGTTGGTCAGGCTTCGAGACTCATTTCAGCACGAGTGGACAAAACTATGTACTGGAAAATAGAGTGAAAGTGTCTGCCCAGAACTTAGTTACATTTTGCCCACTTTAATGTTGTAAGACCTTTGGTGACGGGGTGTGGACACATTCAAAAGGCTGTGCTACCATGCAACAAAGTTTTTGGTTTCTAAAATCAAATTTATATGTAACACCAGCTGGCTTTGCTGAGAATACTTACTTTTCATCTAACTTGCTTTGCTAGATTTGGAAGAAATAGAACTATGTTGTCTCATGCAGTGAGACCCCACTGTTTTGATATTGACACTTCAGTCCTGTCACAAACTCAACTTTACACAGCCTCCTCTGTTTGTTTAGAAAATTCATTTTGTGAGTTCACCTGGTTACAGCACTTTTTTTACTATCTGCTTTCATTATTTTTCTGTACAAAATTTGGTCTGTCATCGCAAATAATTCCATATATCTTGCAGCTCCATTTTCTTGGTGTAGCCTTTTTCAGTCAGTTTATCTTTTAAGTTTTCAGCCACCTTTTTCTTAAGTGTTGTATTGATTACAGTTTCTCAGCTGGAGATGGACATGAGGAAGTGAGAGTACTAGGGATCACCAGACTGGTAGTTATTGCTTCATTACATTGCTTCTTCAAGGGGATCACAGTCCAATCCAGTGATGAGTCTTAATGATTTCTTGTAAAGGAAACTATATGACATAGATTTATAACATTTTGGGTTACACATTCAACACACAGCATTCAGTGAAGGGTGCCCCTGTAGGTGAAATGCTAAGATAAAGGTTTATCATGATTAGATGCATTTGCTCATGTTTGCTTTGGTTGACAGGTCCATTTAAATCAAATTTTCCTTTGTGCATGAACCCATTCTATAATCTGAGATGTATCCTGTTTTTTTTATCTTTGGAAAAAAAATAAACTAAGATGACAAGTGTTAAATACACAAGCAGAAAGACTGATATGAAAAAAAACTGTTGGTCAGTGATGGGCCTTTTAATATTCCCGACCCCTTCTCTCTCCAAAGACAATAAAGTTGAAAGCTGAAGCTCGGTTGGACCTTCTGCGGCAAGTGGGGGTTGCTGTGGATACCTGGCTGAAGAGTGCGATGAACCAGGTCTGTGTTGTCTGTGAGAGATGCAAAAAACACATACTCTGCCTTTGTGTGTGTGTGTGTGTGTGTGTGTGTGTGTGTGTGTGTGTGTGTGTGTGTGTGTGTGTGTGTGTGTGTGTGT
>JBBBVU010000009.1:20273664-20289265 GCA_037177055.1 Atherinosoma microstoma | reverse complement strand
GATTAGACTAAGATAAAATACGTATTTATGAAAGTGATACTTGATTTTTGCAAATATAGCCAAATTAAAAGCCAAATCAGTTACACACTGTCCCTTTAAAGTTAGTTAAGATGCTGGACAAAAGCTTTGAGTTGGAATTCATCACCAACCCTTAAATAGATTTAATCTGAGAAATGATGACCTGACCAATTGGGCCACACTTATCTGGCTGAGAGTGTAAATGACTCTGACTCAATTATGTTAGATGGTAAAATACATATTGTTTATTGTGGATCATTTTAGAAGTTTCACTGCATAACAAAATGAAGGATGCTAAACTACAGGAAAACAGCATTAACTTTTTTTTCTTTATTGTAGTTAATCATTTTCTGTTTTTATCTTCTCTTACTGGCTTGCTTCGTTTTAAAATTTTACCCTTTTTCCATCGACTTTGATTGACTTTTTTCACCACTCCTCTTTTTGTTATCTTGTTACTGCATACTTGAAATTCTTTCACCTAATTATCTTTTCCTTATTTTCTTATTTCTTCAACCACATGTACAATATTGTTTATAACAATGAAGGCAAAATAAACAAGGAACTACCTCTCCCAGAGAATAATTATTCCCTCTGTGCAACACTAATTGCTTTCTGTCTGTCTTTATCCCCCTCCCTCTGCAGCGGTGTTTGTCCGTGCACTTTATGATTATGAAGGCCAGGCAGATGAAGAGCTCTCCTTTTCCGAGGGAGCTGTGATTCGCCTGTTGAGCCGTGACACTCAGACAGATGATGGCTTCTGGGAAGGGGAGCTGAACGGACGGGTGGGCGTTTTCCCCTCTGTGCTGGTAGAAGATCTAACTGAGAATGGAGAGACCAGCGTTGGAGGGGCAGGTGATAAACAGGTACGGTAACACCTGCACACACAGGAGCGAATTTCCCAGATAACACTGGGAATAACAAGTGTTGAGCTTGTTATGTGCGGCACCAGCAGTCTTAGTGGGAAAACTCAAAAAGCCGATTTAAGATGGTGACAAACTCAGACTGTAATACAGTTAGAGTTTTTACTCTTGACCTCTGCTACACATTCAATCTTATCAGTCTTTCCTCAGGGTAGAAATACCAAGGATGCAGTGTAGTCTGCTGTGCCCCTTTATACCACGACTCCCCTCCCTTCCTGTCTGTTGTCCAGCTGATCTATCAGCACAGGCAGAGTTCACAAACAGTGGATCAGAGCAGCCGTGTTCCTGCCACACTCTAATAAAAACATGTGCAATCACAGAAAATAGATCTTATCTGTGGCACCAAGTGGTGCCCTATTCCAGCAGGAGTTAAGCAGCAGGAAGGACACAGCCTCTCCCTTCCTAAAACCCTGCAGGCATTACACAGAAAACAACCACTTTTAGCATTGTTTAAGTGTTTTGTGGAGAAATGTGGTGAAGGGGAAACTAAATAGTTTGTTTTGATAGTGCAGAGGCAGTAATGGTCAAAATGTTTAGCTCTTAGTTAAGAGATGGTAGTTAAAGTTGAAGTTAACATCAGTTTTAAACAATTTATGTAACATATAAGGCCCACTATTTGTTTCTTTTCTTTTCTTCAGATCTCTCCATCATTAAAGTTGCCATCTTCTCTGCCACCTCTTCCGCTGTACGACCAGCCTCCCATCAGCCCGTTCACCAGCCCAGAGACTTCCACCCCCCCTCCTTTGCCACGCTCACCTTCTGCCGCACTAAACGGGGAGCATAAGCTTCCTCTGCCGGCCTCCTCACACAAAGGACAGCTGTCCTCTCACAGTAAGATGCACATAACAAGTGTCATCAATTTCTTCAAAACTCATTTTGGATTTTTATGGGATGTATTTGTCTCTCACTCTAGATCAAATATCTAGCAGGAGTCCAGTATCACCAGGATTTGCCCAGACTCAACCGCTACGATTCACTCCTGAAGGAGGCCCGGGCAAACTACGACCTGTTAGTGTCAAAGTTATCTAAGTTGTTTGTTGTTCTTCAAATGTTTTCCCTCATAGTTACAGTTTGAGTCCGACACCCCTGAAAAGTTTAGATGTTTTTCTTTGGGTTTTGGACACTGAGAATGAACGTAATGGGTATGTGTCTCTGGATTTTTAACAAACAAACACTTAACTGGCTAACAGAGAAAAAGATTAGCTGCTTAATCAAAGATAGAAATAACCCATAGTTGCAGTGCAATACTGTTTGACAGTGATTCTCTTAGATTTATTTCTGAAATCAAGATGTTGCACAAGAGTTCTTTAACCTTTTCGGGGGGTATTTTAAGTGAAAAATGTTTGCCTCTCATCAGTTAGTAAACAATATGCTAAAAAATAGGGCATCTCTGTTATTGCATCTGCATTAGTTTTCCTTTTTTTGGCTTTTCTCTTTGACTCACATTTGACATGTTCTGTTTGTCTACTGTAGGTGCGGGCTGCTCCTCCTCCCCCCAAACAGCATCCCCGTCGGCAGCAGGACAAAAGTGACAAGACAGAGGAGGTGGAGATCACTCTGGTGTGACAGACAGACAAGTTGACAGATGGTTATAGGCGCTCAGAAGATGAAAAGTGATGAAAGACGGGACCTACAGGCAGGAGAACTGAACTGCTCTGAACTGAAGCGAGCGTAAATAAAGCGATGTGAAGTAAACCGAATAGAAGCACGTCAACCCTATCGGCCGCTCCACATCTTCTCTCCTCTTCAAGTTTAGGAGGAGAGCAGAGAGACGGGATAATGGTGGAGCATCTAATTAATTAATCTCTGTATTAGCTTCCTAATGGAGTGCAGCAGTAGCCGTCCCCACCTCCCTCTTCACCCCGCCTTTCCACTCTGGCCTTAAAACCTCACCTCATTGGCAGCAAACCAGAGCATGGTGAAGATGAGGAAGAATGTTTTGAGAGGGGGACTGTGAGGAACACTTAGTGATGTATTTGGCAAGTTTTCTTTTGTCTCGTTAAGCTTAATACAACAAAAGACGGCTCATCTCTTCTGCTACATCTCACTTTTGTCACCCACACTTGCCAACAGTTATTCATGAGGCAAAAGGAAAGTGTTGGAGCCCCAAACTGACAAAACGTAGTAAAAAGGCTTCTCAGATGAGTCAAAAACATAAGTTCACATGTGGGGATCACTGTCAAGGCTCCTCAGCTAGCATAGACCCACTGTGGGTCACATTTACCAAACAAGCTTTGGGGATTTCAACCAGAGAAAATTGAATGTTGTGATGCTATCATGGGTGGGCCTGTGATACAGCAAATGATGAAAAAAAAAAAAACAGAGTAGACGCGTGTTGCAATCAACTTCAGGTTTATTATGGCCATATGTCAGACTGGAGTGGAGAAACTGCTTTGGAAATGTGTTGGTTTGCTATAGGTAATTGGATCTGGAGTCCTTAAATAATGCTAACATGTAAACAAGAACTAAACTGGTTTTACTTTTTATTTTTTTATTCTGATGATTCAGGATTACTATAAAATAACGTTTGGTGATCTTTTAAAGCTTTTTGGCCTTTGCAAACATTTTCACTTGTCTTGTCACTTGAAATGGCTTTTATGAAAACAGGTCTGTCAGATAAATATATGCATATATGACAGGCCCAAAATCGGCCTATTGCAGTCCTCTGTTCAGAAGCAAATGGAAGATGAGTGAAAGTAAATGGGAGTAGATAAATGGTTACGTGCTGTAAAAACAAGAGCTAGGCAAATGAAAGAAAATTATAATTGTTTCGTTTTCAACTCATCCAATACCTTTAGCTCCATTTTGTGAGTGTTGTGGCTCCATAGAAAGTCGGGTTAATCAAAGGGAATAAGTGATAAACTTGCCAAGTGTGTCGTGTTTTGCAGTGCAGTTGGGGTTTAAGCAAATGGGCAGAGAAACTTGGTGGTGTACGTGGACGCAACGTCCCCCTACCCAGCCCTTCCCTCGCCATATATGGTCATTATCATACGTATTTAATGTGTATTAGTACAGTACATTACTGTTGTCATAGGAATGTTTATGCACACCGTTTCATATAGACTAACTCAGCTGAATGAAATGCCATGTCTGCTATGTAGTGGAAGTTTTATCCTCATATTTTACTGAAAGGGCATTGTAAATACAGTGGGAAGGAGAGATGAAAGGAGAGAAGGGGGGAAAGAATGGAAGAAAAGCTAGAGCCAAAGGAGGCTGGATCCTTCCCTCTGCTCTTGTTTTTACCTTTCTCCCCGTCATTCCTTTATGTCTTTCTGTCTTTATTATTTGTTCTGTCCATGGGCAGTCAGTGTGAATCAGTGGCTATATTATCCACACATATAGTTACAATATATTACAGACACGTTGGTTCATCTTTTCTCATTCTGTGCAAATTTTGTTTGGATCATCATCTGAAGAAGGCCGCTAGTGCTTTGAGAGGCACTGAAATTCTTGGTATTCACAATGTGGTGATAAAGACAGCAGTCATTTGAAATGTTGTAGACATTGAAAATTTGTTTGGGGTCAGAAGCACAGAATGGAGAGTTGCTCCTGAAAGATCATATCTCCTCTTTTGCTAATTTTGTCCAATCATAACATTGTTCAGTTTAGCTTTTATCCTTGTCTACTTGACATGCGTCCCATCTGCAGGTGTTACTTTTCTCTGTTTACTGCAAAGCATCCCCCAACACATCACTGTGTATGTGTGTGTGTGTGTGAGAGAGAGAGGGAGAGAGAGACAGAGAGAGAGAGAGAAAACACAAGTTTACCTTTCCAATTTTCTTTTCTGTGTCTTACAATTGAGCTTTGAGTGGTTATGGTAGAAACATAAAACAAAAGAAACAATTACATCAAGCTAAGTGGACAAAACAAAAAACGACATGCAAACTAAGCAAATCTGTTGTTTTCTACTTAAAGTAAATAAATCTCCCCCTCTTGTACACTTCAAGCCTTTAAATCTCCTTGCCTAAAGGGCAGCGTAGCACTTTTATTTATTTATATCTTCCCTGGAAAGTAGCACTACCCTCACCTGGCATCAGCTCGGTTGGAGAAGACTGATGAGTCGTTGTAGCTTCAAGTACAGAAAATGTCTTTTTCATTTTAACTCTATGGATGCTCTTTTGTTCAGTGTGACTGATACTTAAGAAAAAAAATCTTCACTCTTCCAAAAAAGATGGGGAGATGATTATGGAGTATAATTTGATGTTTTCCTTAATTTATAAAAACTGAAAGAAAAAAAAAGACAAAAAAGGATGCTTTGACTGAAGTCATGCTGAGTGTTTTTTTTTTTGTCGTTTTTTGGACTTAAAGTAAGTTTGGCTTTTGAAAATGGGATCCTTTATGAGAAGAGTTTTGATTTGATCTGTATTTGTTTTTAAAGATGTCCCAATTCTTCACTGCATTACAAGTTTTGAGTTCACACTGAATAAATTACAACACTTGTAACTGTGCGTACAAATAGTAATTCTGCTTTGTTTTTCAGTGTTGGACTCTAAAGTCGAACAGTGCAGCTGAGAAGCTAATCATAGCTCAAAACATTTCAAAGTGATTGTTCTCAGTGGCTCCACAAATGTGATAGAAAGCAAAAATGAGGCATTCAAGCTGAAATTCTTTCTCTTTGTAAATGATGTTTCAAACAATGCTGCAAATATATCACTATCCTGTTAGTACATCTGAATTCTAACCGCAGAAACAATCGTAAGTATAAAAATTCAAACAGAGTACCGACTGTATTGCATTAGTATGTGGTAAAGAATTGGAGCACAGCTTTAGGTGTCTTGTTAGAAGAGGAGTCCTAATCTTGGTTCAACTGAATTGGTTTCCTCTGTGCACAGCAGAGAAAAGTGAGAAGCAAAATCATAACATTTTGTGTAGCATCCTTGTCAAACAAAATAAAACATGCTGGAACTAGTCACACTCGTAGATATACACCTCTGCTCTTTTAGTGCCGAATCCAGCGTTGACTTTTAACAGTGTGATGAAGGCGACTCGAACAGCAGCCTCTCCTTGATCTCTCTGAGATCTTATTTTCAAACTTGTTTTTGAAGTTTATAGTTTTGGAGCAGCATTCACCGAACTTCCCTCCATGATGCATCAATCCATCTATTATAACATTTCTGACTTTTTTATTTTTTTTTTAGTCATCACTTTGAATATGACTGTTTCCCCTTTTTCAACAGTCTCTTTGATCCGCTACAGTGTTTAATTATTTGGTATTTTGGTTTTTATGTTTTATATAATTCTGTATTTTTTCATGCGTGAATTCGGAGCAGCACAGCTGATGTTATTAATGATGGAAAAACTGGCCTCTCTCTTCACAGACTGTTGTCATGGTGACAATAATGAGAACAGGTGCAAAAGTCTTTCAGCATATTATTATTGGCTGTACAAAAAAATAAAAGTTTGTATTTATTGTGTACAAATGTTAATTAATAAAAACAATATGAAAAAGCTCTTTATCCGTCACTTTTTTTGTGCTTATGTTGTGCATGTGTGCACTTTTATATGCATCTATCCTCTTAGAATATTATATATACAACTAAGTAATTAGTGTGGCTGATATACGTGTGTGTACATGTGTATTGTGCAGATGTTCCTGTAACTGGAAGTGGGCGTGATCATGATAACGCACTGTATAAACACCCCGGGGCCAGAGTTTCCTGAGTGGAGGGATAAGAGAAGCAGCAGAAGACGAGAGGCTGTTAACTGTCTGGCTCAGTAAATATGTTTCTGCTAAAAGTTTTCCTCCTTAATTTCTTCTTAATCTGACAATAGCTGTTGATAAGTCATGCACGCTGAAGGAAGAGACTGTTTACCTCCACAATCCAGCTGCAGCTCGTCCTGTGTGAAAATCTATCTGTGCTCCAACCCAGAAGGTACAGTATGTTAGTAATTCATGGTACTGAAGTATCCACTAGCATTTTGCTTCTTAATCTTTGAACGTGCCCTATGAGTTATTTTCTGGAGGTGTTTCCTTTGTGTGTTTTTATGTATAGACAGTGCTATCGAGCGTAGAGCTCTCAGAGAAAGTGTGTTCCCCAAGTTTAGAGAGCACTGCAGACGCTTGCTGGGCCTGGATGTCAGGGTGAGTCCACACTCCACCACTGTAAACAATTCACTCTGCACTGAAAACACTATAGTTGTGCTGTGTAAGTGTTGCAGGTAGAAAGGTAACTGTTTTGGATCCTGCCTGTCATTTTAAAAGCATAAACTGCCCGATTTTCAAGAAAGACCTAGATATATGTTTCACTGGTGGAAACACTAGGCATGGATTTATTGTAAAACTGAGACAAAAGTTTGACATAGATGCTGTTGTGTCATTGGTGTCTTCTTCCCAACTAATGTTCTACTGAAATGTCTATCTTTTTATCATAGAATAAAGCACAATCTAAAATACACAATTGTTTCAGTGCAAAACCTTAATTTACTGGGTCCATGCTGAAAACATTCACATGTGGCATATATTAACTGCCAACAGTGTTGTGTGTGTGTGTGAGTGTGTGTGTGTGAATGTGTGTTTGATATTGTTTCACACTTTCCGCCTGAGGCCATTCGTGTAAAGGTGGAGTCAGTTCTGCTTAGTTTTGCTTAATTAGATCCGACAACAAAGAAGATGAGC
Source organism: Atherinosoma microstoma (assembly GCA_037177055.1). NCBI lineage: Eukaryota > Metazoa > Chordata > Actinopteri > Atheriniformes > Atherinidae > Atherinosoma > Atherinosoma microstoma. Next base: position 20,281,711 of record JBBBVU010000009.1, on the reverse strand, counting down.
AGCTGTAACTTGACAGGCTGTATTGTGTTTTTTTGTGTGTTTGGTTTTGCTCATGCTTGTGTGTTAAATCACCTCAGGACAAATCAATCAGCACATTGTGGGGTCGATTCACAGCCATCTCTCCTATAGATTGTTTTAACCCCTATGCTGTGTGCATATTTTTGTAGGTGATAGACCCGTTTGAGTCCAGTGATCCCAGTTGTTGGCCCGATGAAAACACCAGACAACAGCTGATTGAGGAATGCAGAAAAAGTTCAGCTGGACCTTTTCTATTGGTAAATAAACCCCCTGAAGATGTGACTTCATGAGGTGTATTAAGATCAGACATTTGACAGTGTAGGAATCAGAAGGATCTCTAAAAGACTAGACTGTCTTTGCAAATGAAGTGTCAATTGAGTTGTAAAGATTTGTAATGCACTTTTCTGGCCCTTACATGGGTGTTTATCAGAAAATGAGATAAACATAACACTGCTCATAATGAATGCACATAATGCTTTTGAACTTTATATATCCCTGAGCAGAAAGCAGCTGTGTACCGTGTGCGCTACTTTTCCTTTTGTGTCCACATGGTGGTGCTGCAGGCTCTGGTTGGACATGAGTATGGAACAGCCAGTCTGCCCACCCAGGTGGAGGTGACAGAGTACCAGCTGCTGCTGCAGGAGAGCCAGCAGGCAGGTGTCAGCACCCAGGAGCTGGAGAAGGTGTACTGGAGGGATGAAAACACTATCCCTCCCTCCTACTGCCTGAGACCATCTCATACACACAGCTGCACTCCTCTGGTGATGACTGTGAACCTTTGTTATTTGTCTACTTTGTGATTTTTAAAGCTTTTCCTAAATCATGACTTATGGTTTATGGTCCTGTTGAGTTGGCAGGAAAATGTTTAGTACAGGGTGCTAATGAATGAATATAAGGATAAATGTTCTTAAGTATGGAAGCTTGTGACATTGTATATTACAGAAACTGTATTTGATCATAGAAATGTAAAGTATTTGCAGGGATTAATAATGTTCTTCTATTATACTGTGATTTTTTTTCTCTCTAAAAATTATATCAATATTATTTGCCCAGCAAGAAGAAGGAAAGCAGGAAGAGGAAATCAACATGAAGGGTGAAGAACAAGAGCTGAGAAAGGTGTTTCAGACAGCTGCAAGTCTGTGTGTCCAAAGTGGCCTTATGACCCCAGAAAGAGCCAATACTTTCTACAGATCAGGTGATGAATATTCATTGTGTCTGAGAGGATTTTGTTCATTTTGTCTCAATATAATGTCATTATTACAGTTGGACTTTTGGAGAACCTCCTAAAGGCGGATGGAAGCGTGCTCTCCTCCTGGTCAGATGCAGGAAACCCCTTGGCTATTGATAGAAGTGTAATGTAACCCATTCTTTGCTATTTGTCTCCAGCCCTAGATGCAGATCTGCGATTTGCCCTGGGCAACTGTCCCATTCAGGAGATTGGCAGCCGCTGTGTGGTCTATATCCATGAGGTCCTTAATGCGAAAAAATATAAAGAAAAAAAACAGGTGGATTTCCACCTGCAGCCTGAGTCACAGGTAAAAGCTATATGAGCATCTCTGTGTTACTTTCCTTTGGTCTCCAGTTACAAAAGCAGAAGCAGAATCTGTATGAAAAGGTTTATTTAAAATCACACGACTCACAAAGCCCCTCTCTAAACACCTTGAAATGTCCATGTTGTGAAAAATGTAGATTTAAGTAAGTGAACGATGATTATGAAACATTTGTTTTCCTTATTTGTCCATTTTCAGGCAGAAACATCAGATCATGGCAGTCTGAGAAATGCTCCCACTCATGGCGATTTATTATCAGAGCTGTGTTATCGCTTCCTCCCTGGTCTTGTCACTTCCTGCCACCTTCTGCTTTACACCACGACGACTGAGTGTGATCGTCGTCATGGTTACACTACAACCAGAAGGCGGGGATACGCTGACTCTCTGTGCCAGCAGGTGCTTTCAGACCTGAAGATGTTGATCTCCAGTTGGAACATCTTAGAGCCCAGACGAGACGGCCTCCTTGGTGACGCTTTATCCCGAGAGTGGGCCGAGCAGATTCAGCTGTGTGACACCTTTTCTCAGTTTTATGAGATCATTCAGCCTGAGGAACAAAAGGTCAGGATAAAGTTATTTCTTCTCTAATAAACAGCATTAAAATGTCTGGTTTTAAACTGCTTAGGATGTATATAAGGCTGTTTCTGTATTGCACTGATAAGACACTCTGTAGCCTGTGGGAGCTCAACAGATTTTACAGATTTATCTTTATCATTGCTTCTTTTCCCTACCAATTCAAAGCCATGGATAGTTTCTTATTTATGTTTCTGTTGTCAAGTTTTAATGAAACTTGATGCCAGGAATTTCTGCTGCAGACTGATTTGTACTGTCACTGGATGTAGATCAGAGCCTATGTGGAGCAGAGAGACCAACAATACCCACTAGTGGTGACAGGGGGGCCATGCACAGGGAAGACTGTGTTGATAGCACACTGCATTCAGCAGGTGGGTGGACTAAAATGTGAAACTCTCTTTTTCAAGTTTTTGTAGAATTACACCTAATCACACACATTACTCCTCAGTTTTATTTATTGTCTTTGAATAAATAACAGCATTTTTTAAAAAGTGCTCATATATGCCTTTGTAAATAATGAAGGTTTTTTTAGGAACTGAAGGACACAACGGCAATTTAATTTCCAAGATTTTCAAATTGTATGCATCCTAACTAATTTATCAACTGTGCAGTTTAAGATTGTTGCAAAAGTGTTAGTTGCAAATCTACTTCAAATTGTTTGCATTTTTAATAAAAAGAGACAAGATTGGACACCAACACCAAGGTAAATACTTTTGCAAGCCACTGTAAAACAATTAGAAGGGCAATATAGGACAAAGCTGCAGGTATCTGTAACATGTGTTGTTATTAACACACACATTCTCTGTCCCTCTTCACAGATGCAATCCTGGGTAACAGACAGTGATCTTGTTGTGATCAATTATTTTTGCAATCTGTCAATCAACACATCTCCAAAGCACCTGCTGTCCAGTCTGTGTTCTCAGATAGCTTGCAGATATGACAATCAGTCTTCCACTAAGCAGAATCCAAACTTCTTTATTGGCAGCAACCCAGAAAATCCCAGTTGCATTACCAACCACAGTGAGCATATGTCCGGCTGCAGCCCAAGATCTGCTCTGGATTCTCATCAGGAAGGCAACGCCAAACTTTCTAACTGTAGCAATGAGCTCAGTACCACACCATACCCAGATCTTAGAAGACATAACTCTGACATTGGTCTATCTGAACTTAAAGAAGATCTTGCATCACTTCTCACCCTACTCCCTTCATCCAAACAGCCTCTCGTTCTAATCCTTGATGGCTTGGATCAACTCGAAAACGACTGCAGTGAGCAGATATTAAGGAGCCTCCCCTCCCCTCTGCCTCCATGTGTCAAACTCATCCTCACGGTTTCCTCCAGCCGAAAACATCTCCTGCAAGCCATCAAACTACATTATCCACATGGCAGTCTCCCTCACCTTGTAGAGGGTAGTGAACAGGAATCTAGATATGTGTGTGCACAGCTGGGATCAGTGGAAAGGAAACAGTGTGTGAAGATGTTGGCGTCACTGCTGAGAGGTTCAGGGAGGAGGTTGACGTCAGGACAACAGGCACTGGTGAACCAGGCATTGGCCTCCTGTTGTCTGCCTCTCTACGCTCGACTCCTGCATGCACACACCTCGCTGTGGCGCTCTGGTATGACCATACTAAAATTACAGGATGAAGCTGGTTACTTTCTATGATTTTAAAATAAACAACAGTTGTTGTTATGACCAAAAGCAACAGAGTGGTAGTCTGTCTGTCATCTTCCATTGTCACCACATTGAGTAAATCCACATTAAGATGCTTTGTAAATCATTTTTTTGTTAATTTATTACAGCTAAAGACTAAAATATGTTTAAAAAATAGCTATTCAGTTTTCATTCTTGATTTCAGTCACTTGCATGAATTTGTTTACACCATAAAACCAGCACAAGATATCAAGACTTTAAAATTCTTAGATTCTACAATGTAATAGGCATATTCACATGTTACAGAGTCTAATTAATGATCTTTTTTCTTGTTGTCAGATTCAGATGTGACTGAGTGGTCTCTCCCCAATGGCGTCCATTCATCAATTTCTGCTCTCTTGGATCACCTGGAGCTGAAACATGGCTCCTCTATTGTTACTCGTGCAGTGTCCTATCTCACCCTGTCTAGGACCGGCCTCTTGGAGGCTGAGCTTGCCCATCTGCTCTCCGGTGATGATGACAATCTAGCTGAGGACAGCGAGACCCCGGCCTCTAAAATGAAGGCCTCACAAGTCGAAGTAGAGAGACTACTTTTGGATTTGAAGAGCTTTCTCATCAAAAGAACAATGGCAGATTCACAGGTTTTGTTCTGGGTGAGCCGACATTTTAAACTAGTTGCAGCAAAAAGGTATCTAGGTGCTCATGCAGTGAAGAGGAAGATTCACTCGGTGATGGCAGACTTTTTTAGTGGCCAATTGGCTGGTGCTCATTCCTACAGTCAGCCTTTTGTCTTTTCTTCCTCCGAAGATGCTGGACGAGTAAACATGAGAAAAGTATTGGAATTGCCACATCACTTGCAACAAAGTGGCAGGTTAGAGGAGTTGGAATGTGAGTTGTTGATGTCTTTGGAATTTCACCAAGCTATGGTTCAAGCTGGTCTCTTGGATGATCTGGTAGCCATGTTGGAGACTTGTGAATGCTCATCTAAGTTTCAGTTTTTAAAGGAAAGATTGCTTCTCGCAAGCACATTGAGGTCTTCTGCTTGCTTCCTGCAGAGCTCACCCCTGCAGCTTCACACAGTGATGGAGACAAGGCTCTTCCCTTATCTTCAGGTCTTTCCTGCTCTTGAGTATTATGTCAGACACATCAGACAGGAAAGAAGGAAGAGTGGAAGGGGATTAGGAGTAGCGCTTTGCCCTAGTTCCCATTCAGTTCCGGCAATTCAGTATTTGAAGGGTGAGGATAAAACCTGTGAGATTTCTGTAACAGAAACCACTGGTACAGAAAGCGGGGTTGTAGCACAGATCAAGGATGATGGTTCTGCTTGGTTTTGGAAAGGCTCTGGATGTAAAGTAGCCCAACTGTCCCTGAGCTGTGAGCAGAAGGAGCTGAAGTTTGCAGGAGTGAAGAGTAGTGGTCAGTTCCTGTTGCTGTCAACACAATGCAACAAGCTTTTTGTGTGGGATGTGACAGGCCCAGAGATGTTCCTACAGGTTAAAGACCCACTGAAAACAGAATTTGAGTCAAGTCAAACACCAAACAGAGTAGAAGGATTTGTTGTGTGCCATAAAAATTTGGGAATTTGGTGGAAAAATGAGAGATTTGTCAGTGTGTTTGATATCTCCAATGAGACATTGACTCATTTCCAGTGTGAGAGCTCTGTGACTTGTTTGGTTTTCTCCTCCGACAACTTGTGCATGTACTGTGGACAGGAGGATGGCATGGTGTCCATATTTGACATCAAAACCAGCAGTTTGCTTAGCACCTTTTCAAACTCAAGCCACAGTGCAGTTATGCTAATCATCCTCTGTGAAGACAAGCAGGAAATGGCATGTGTTGACAGGACTGGAAATGTAGCCGTATGGGTTGTTTCTAACCAACTACAGCCACACAGACTTGTAAAAGAAAATCTTAATCAGGGTAAAACAAAAAATGTCCTCAACACAGATTATTCTGATGAAATCAGCACTCTTTTGGTGTGTCAAGCCCACCAGGTTACACTGTGGGATACATCTAACTGGGAGCTGTGGGACCAGTTTTTGGCTCCACAAAAGAGTGCCTTCAAGCAAGCACTGCTCGCCCAGGAAGGTCACCTTTTCCTAGCCTTGTTGGACACCTGCACCCTTGTCTTGGTGTGGAAGGTCAGCACTGGAGAGTGTGTCCTTTCCTTAGAAACAAAGACAGAGCCCCACACCCTCCTCAAAACTGTCTCAGATATAATTTGTGTTACTGGTGATGGCAGCCTGACAGTGTGGGACTCTGAGATGATTCATGCTGCAGGATCAGCTCCAAAAATGGGACGGGAAGTGAAAGAAGTGGTGATTGATCAAACAGGAAAGTGGTTCTACACTACAAACCAGTCAGAGGAAGTTTGGAGGTGGAGTTCAGGTGCAGGACTTCCAGATGCTTGTTTCTTGCATGACGGCCCTGTAGACAAGCTGCAACTGTCTCCGAATGGCGTCCACCTTGTGTCGCTGTCAGCAGGCGAAATCTATGTCTGGCTGACAGAAACCGGTGAGAATGTTGTGCGGATCAGTGGCAGCAGAGCCATAGATGTTCTCATCACTCCTAATAGCAACTTTGGAGTGAGTATTTCTAACCAAGGGCTCTCCCGTGTTTGGAAGATAGCACATGGAGGTATAGTGTGCAGCATACACCTGTACCTATCTGATGCCCAGGTGTCACCGGAGAGCACATTCCTCATTGGTCTCCGTGGTGGAGACCTGCTGGCTGCAAGCCTGTGGTCAGGTTCAATCAGCAAGCGTTTCTCTTGCTTGGAGATCTTGGAGCGTGTCGTTGCTTTCCGCACAGTTTCAGAGCACCCAGACTTTGTGCTGGTGATGGTTGCTTCAGGGGCAATGTACACCTGGAAGGTAGCAGAGGAGACAGTGTGTTGGCACTTTCAGCTGCCGGATATGTTTCACTGTCAACCACAAGACTTCCAAATGACCTCTTGTGGGAGCTATGCCTTATTGTCCACTGAAAACAACTCCATCAACCTCTTGGATCTATCTCGGGTCAGACTGTGCTCATTCAAAGCTGATGGTTTGATCATTAAAGCCTGCTTGGACAAAGCTGGATGTTATGTTGCACACATAACCCGTCCCAACAACCAGGACATCCTTTGTGCGTGTTCTCTGGACACGGGACCTATGCTCACAGTGACGCGGCTTTCAGATGGTGAGATGATAGGAAGTGTACCTCTGTATAAAAATCCATCAGCTCTGGTTATGAATAAGCAGCAGTGTGTATTTGTGGGATTTGAGGATGGGTCTCTAGGTGTGTACTCTGTTACAGATGTTATGATCAAAGAGGAAGAGTTAGTCAGGGTCAAAGAGAATGTAAAAGGTCAGGAACAGTGCCCCTTTGATAGAAAACCATTCATCAGGTTTCCTCAAGCCAAACCTAATATTTCATGGCTCTAAGGTTGTGCGATACAAGTAAATGACAAAAGTGTACATAAAGGACAAAGTGTAGATTTACCGACTGTTTTCTGACTAGACAATATCTCTGTCTTTCTGTCTAAAACTGCACCATCATACTGTTTCAATTTTAGCAGGTCTTTGTTCATGATGATTATTCAATTTAATTCAATTAAATTCAATTACCTTTATTTGTCCCCACAGGGCAATTTTAAAGAGCATGGCTGCAGCTTAAGGACATACAAGACAAGCCACACAATTGCACATTCTAAAAACACATAACAGTCATTTAAACATACATAAGTCATTTAAAAAAAAACACATTCAAGTCATTAAAACCACACTTAAGTCTTTAAAAGGATAAATAAATAAAAATAAACAGCAATAGAAAAACTTTTAAAGTGCTTGTTTTAAAATGCGTTAAGCTTTCTGTGTCCAGAATTAGAAACCTGAATTGAGAAGCTGGACAGCCCTGGGGATAAAGGTGACTGTCCTCCACCTCTGCGTCCTGCAGCTGGGACAACGGAGTGTACGTCCTGAGGGGAGCCACTCAAACTCAGGATTCAGAATAGGGGATCTCTCCACCTTAAACAACTACTTGTGTGTCATTTCTTTTTAATTTGAACTACGTTTACATTTTCCTGTACTTTATGTTTTGTATTATGTGTATGACAGACTCTGTCACATTTATTTGAAATAAAACTTTCATGTTCTGTGTCATAAGATTTGCTGAGATTTCCTCAGACATGCCTATCTTTTTTTCAATATCTATCTATCTATCTATCTATCTATCTATCTATCTATCTATCTATCTATCTATCTATCTATCTATCTATCT
>JBBBVU010000009.1:20242736-20273564 GCA_037177055.1 Atherinosoma microstoma | reverse complement strand
GAATAAAGTAAACAGAATAGAAATGCTGTTTAATTATTTCACACTTTACTGTCATAGAAATCAATATATTATTGTGTAAAATGTTATTGTACAATGAATACTAACTAATCATTAAATTTTCAAGTTAAGATATTAAAACAAAATTGCTGGCAAATGTTTTATATTAAAATATGACATTATAAGTCAAGTACTGTGGCACCAGTGATGGGCACATCAGTTTTTTCTTCATGACTCATCTTCCAATACTCATTTCCAGCTGAGTCATTGAGGAATTTTTCTTGCTACTAATGCCTAATAGGCAGTGTGTTTGAGACTTCAGGACATCAGAGTGACGTTTCAATACAGCCACATTTCACAGTACAGATTAACGAAACTACCAAAAAGAATGTTGAAAAGAATAACATAAATCATAATGAAGAACATAGAAATGATTTATATTTTAGTTTCTCTCATAATTTTATGTGTGATTTGTCTGTCCTGTGCAAGGCCGTGTGGAGGGGCTGGGAGATGTGGTGGCAATGGCTTGTGGTCAGGATCATTGTTTGGCTTTGTCTGCATCTGGGCATGTGTTTTCCTGGGGTGCAGGAGATGATGGACAGCTGGGAGTGTACCCCAGACCACAGCACAACAGTCACAGACCAAGGCAAGACTTCAGTCTATGGAGCATACCAACATATCAAACTTTTAAAAAAGTATTTGTAATGAATCATTGTCCCTCCACCATCCAGCCGGGTCCCTATACCATTGCCCATACAAATAATTCAGGTTGCTTGTGGAAACTTCCATTCCCTGGCATTGACTAAAGGTAAGACAAGAAGCACACTGATGTAAGTTTTGTGTGTATATGGAAAAGCAGAAACTACATTTTCACAACTTGAAATGTTTTAATGATGTTTAATGTAACAATCATGTGTAATAGTCATGTTCTATTAAAATCACCTATGTTGTTGTTGATATGAACCATTTTGAAGAATGGTTAAGAAACATCAGCTGTTAATTGGTGCTATCTTGATAATGAAAAGTTATTGTGAACGATTACTGTAATTTTCACAATGACAACTTTTATCCCATTTCACTCTTTATTTTCTTTACTTCTCACCACTTTCCAGGAGGAGATGTCTTCTCATGGGGTTCAAACAGTCATGGTCAGCTGGGTCTAGGCAAGGAGGTGTCGCTGCAACACAAGCCTGTCCTGGTGTGTGCCCTGACTGGAGTAGCAGTGACCAAGATTTCAGCTGGAGGGACCCATACTCTGTTCCTCACACTCTCCAGCCTGGTGTACTGCTGCGGAGCCAATAAGTCGGGCCAGTTGGGGCTCAACAGGGTGGATGAAAAAGGTATCGTAATTTAGTCTTAATTATATTCTTAGCTTTTCCAACCTAAATGTGGAACATACTTGTAATTGTCAGACCCTTTCTTCACATCAGCCACTGTATGTCATTATTAAGAAAAAAAAAACATGTTCATTTTGGATTCTACATCAGGAAGGTTCAACATCTGTATGGTACCTGCTCTCAGACCTCTGGGTGTCTCTTTCATAAGCTGTGGAGAGTCACACACTGCTGTGTTAACAAAGGTGACAAAAGAACTTCCGACACCAATTATCTTGCTGTACAGATAATTTGTCAAAGACATTATTTATCATAGGATTTTCTATGATTTCTAGGATGGGAAAGTTTTCACTTTTGGAGAAGGAAGCCTTGGTCAGCTTGGTCACAACTCCTCCACCAATGAAGTGAGACCCAGACTGGTTGAGAGTCTGGATGGACCTGCTTCCCAGATTGCATGTGGCAGGTAAAAATTACAATTTGTTTCATTTTAAGATTATTTAGTAGAAATAATATTTTTGTAACTTGGTAAACCTACGTTTAGAGAAAGCCATTATGTCATAGAATTTCTATATGTTGTATTATTTCCCCGATTGGTTCTGGACTCTCAGGCATCACACTCTGGTTTTGAGCTCCTCTGGACAGCTGTGGGCTTTTGGCAGTGGGGACAAAGGCCAAATAGGAACTGGAAAGCCACATGGCAGTCCGTGTCCCACCCTGGTTCAGCTCCCCTGGACCTCTGACAGTGCAGCAGCCACACCAAGTGGTATGTATGTGATGGTCCTGTGGGTTCTAGATTAATAATTCATATGGGGTGCATCTGTCTTCAGTCTGCTGTTAAAGAACTATTCTGGGTAAAGCATTTCCCCTTGAGTCATCAGAAGGGCCTTTTGCTTGAAATTTTGTTTTAAGATAGTTTTACCCTTGTACAACTACTCAGATTCAAGAAAATTTTAATGTAATACATTTCTGGATCCTGTATAGGCTTATTTCAATAACAAAAGATTTCTATTTGATTTCTAATTTTGCATTTTATTCTGGGCTTAAGCAGACTTGAAAATATCAGCTGGATGGAATACAAACTTCATTTACTCTTCGCCTGCAAAGGTAATGTCAAAATGATTAAAAACACATAGTTTTCACAAATGTTAAAAAAAAAAAAATAAGAGGAGGAAATTTTTTTGACAACTGCCTAACTTCCTCTATCTTTTAAGAACTCGGATCATGGACAGATCACCGGGCGGCTTGATGAGACCAAACTGCAAAAATGGTTAAAAATGGAGCACAGCAATGTGGAGGCGAGAAGGTAATTGTCATAACTCTGGATATTTTATTTTGTTATTGCATTTCTTCAATATTTAAGTTTGAATAGTGTATCCATTTGTAAGGCTTAACCATCACTCCCCCCTCTTTGTATAACAGAGAAATAGAATCAATGTTTTTGACAAGTTCAAGTCTTGTTGCAAGTTTCACCAAAGCCAAGTAAGTCAAGTTTTCTAATTTATTTCTCTCGTGTATGAGTTTGCAAATCAAGTTTTAGAATTGAATATACTAGCACTCACTTCTTTTGTTTAAACATTTTGAATCTGATATCAGTGGATCTCCACTGGAAGCCGAAGCCTTCATGGTGGACCTTGAGGCTGCTAGCCAAGCTTTTGACCAGTTGTTGGCAATCCCATGGATCAAACAATCAGTTAAGGAGACACTATGTGAATAAACATACACAATTAACTTCACTGAAATTTGACCACATTTATTTGGTCATCATTTCAGATGGTAGAAATATTGCTGTGTGATCTTACACAACTTCTGTCCATGCAGGTTAACATAAATCTCCTGATTGAGTTGCTTGTTGCCTCAAGAACTGCCCTGAAATCCCCGGAGATCTTACTGGTTCTGCTGACTTTCCCCCTTCTGCAAGACGACTCTTATGCCATGAATGGAGTTTTGCCTCTGGCGATTGTTATCGTGCATCTCTGCGAGAAGACTCAGAAAACACTAAGTAAATTACTTGAAATAAATGTATCTTTTGGTAATCCGTAGTTAAAGGCACTGAGGTAGGAACCAAATACAGGGCTGCAGGTGGAAAGAAAAAACTCAGGCTTATTTTAAGACAAACACAAGGCACTTCTTTGGCAAGAAGATCCAGAAACTAAAAGGAAATAAAAACTAAAGCAAAAACACAAATAACTGATGAAAAGACTGAGCAGAAACTGTAACAAACTGAAGACAGGTTGAGTGACAAACAATGAAATTAGAAGGAACAAAGAAAACTAGCCTGATTAAATGCAGAGGGACTAAAGATAAAGAGGACGTGTAAAACCACACTGCCATTCACTTTATTACTTCAGCCTCCTTAAATACTCAGCACTGCAGCTTGTATTCACTGGTAAATTGGCCTCTCTTCACTCTAGCTGACAAACACATCGATTTCTGTTGATTTATAAAACCATAATTGGCTAAACACTGTTGTATCTTTTCTCCTCACTCAATTTCTGTATCAGTCATTCTCTTCACTTCAGTAGTTTAATTATCCCCTCATCCCCAACGTCAGCACGATCATCAGTCATTAATCTTTTCAGTTTTCTGCGGTAGATGACTGGAATCATTTGCAGCTGAAACTAAAGCTCAGTTCTTTTATACCGCTCTCATCTTTAAAAATGTGTGATTGTTGAACTTGTTCCTAGCTGTATAGCTATTTGTACAACTTTACATATGTCTGTAGTAAGCTGGACTAACATGCAGAAAACTCCATCTGAACTTGAGGATGGCCTAAACTGAAAACCATAGAAAAGACTGAGGAAATTATGCTACACAGAAATCTTCTAAAAGAACCAAAACACACACTCGCAATATAATGTGATGATGGTGAATCTACTGTCAGTATTAAAACAAACAAACAAACAAACAATACATTATTCAATATACCACATGACATGCTATCAGTTGTTTCTGATTTTTGTTGTTGTTGTGCTTTTTAAAAAATAACACATTTTGTTTTTAATTCCTAGATAATGTTGATAATTAAATGTATTGTTTTGAAATAAATGTATTATGATTTTTTACCCCTTTTTTTAAAGATGGTATTTATTTTAGAATCTTAACCTTAAATTCCCTCTTTCATGATTGTAATTGCAGTCAGACAGTGATTTACTTTTTTTTTTTTTTAAGGAAAATGGTGGTCGACTCTGTCAGCTTCCATTCTAAGGAAACACATTATGGTCTTCAAAAATGCCCTGGCCTTCATGCTGAAGAACGGCCTTTTATCAACTCACAACCCTGGAGTCAAATACCTGCTGGAAGTCCTGAAGCTCCTCTACAAAGTCAGTACTGAATTTTTCCTTTCAACTATCAATGGATTTACTGTTTTTTAACATGGAATGAAATTTTGAGTAATCACCTGCAAGATCTGTAAAAATGTTGAAAAAAAAAAGATCAGTACATATAAGTAACATGTCCTAACAGTGATTGATGCCTTGGATGTGTCTTGCTATAAGATATATTGATTGCACGGCAAGTTGTGCTCCATTGGACAGTGATGCTTGCAAAGTCCAAACATCTATATTCCTATTGATATTTCTAAATGAAAATATTATTTTTGACAGCAATTTTATAAACTTTTTTTTAAGGCAAACAAAGCTGGAATAACCTATAAAGTCCCACTAAGCACCTTTTATGTAGAGGAAATCGGAACTACTGTGGAGCCACATGCAGACGTCACTCTGTGGATAACATTCTCTAAAGTGGAGGTAAAAGCAGGCAGTGTCGTGTAAACATCGTCCTTGTCATCATCTTTTTCTTAAAGGTTTACATGTATGAAACTGTTTTTCAATACTTTCACTTAAAGGATGATGAGGGGACACCCGTCATCTTCTGCCGCTACCCTTTCGTTTTCACGTTAGTTTGCAAGGTGGCAGTGTTTAACATCTTTGCTCGAGTATTGAAGGTAACATGAACATTATGAATATAATTTCATGATCATTTTGTTGCAGTGATGATGTTGCTACTTTCTCACTCTGTTAAGATTTCCTGATGAGGAAGGTTTTTGTTATAACAGGAAACGCATCATTTTGTTCATGAAATGGCCTTGGCGTGCCCTCGGGAGTTTGCCGATGTTCCAGATGGAAACTTTGCCCCAGTCTTCCAGCTAACTCTGAGGCGAACTCACCTGGTGGAGGACTCCTTCAGACAGCTCGCTGCAGCTGATCACTCTGCCTTCAGAAGGGAGCTTTTGGTAAACAAGTTGCCAGATTTTGTAGCTTCTGTATTTTCATAATTTCACTGTAGTGGAATTAAAACAGAACTTTATTTATTTAGCTTTGCCAAACTGCAAGATTCAAGTTGAGTAGAACCTGAACAACTGTGGACCCTATACTTATATACCTTTGTAGCTTCTCTTTCACAGTGTGACAAGTACAAATAATTTGATGTGTAAATCTAGTTGACAATTAAAGTTAGAATAGACAAGAAGCCATAAGTGCCCTTTCTTGACTGAAGTTAAAAATTTGGTTTTGTCCATTCTTCACAGCTCTTGGTGAAATTTGTCCATAAAACAGTGCGCCAATGTAAGGAAACTGATCTTATTCCTGAATAGAGCAGATAAAACTGTGGAAATATGGTGCTGTACAAAAAATTTTAGTCATTCCTTACTTCAGTATATTGTTCAATCGGCCAGACTTCCTTGGGATCTTTTACATTGGTTTGCGCAATAGTTTGTCAGGCTTTCTGAAAGTCTATCAAAGTTTTTCTTTGAACACTTGCTGCTTTTTCATTTGTATCCGGTCCAGTCCTACTACTTCACCACTATCAGTGTTGTTTAGCCTTTTAAGCAATTTAACACTGGCTTGAGAATCTTTCAAGCATAAAAAGATGAAGGGATGAACCGGTGCTATGTCTACAGATAACAGACAAATAGGAAACAAAACTTAACTTTAATTGTGTCTTGAGGCACTTTGTTACCGGCTTCATGTTTAAAAGACACAATTTGTTCCCATTTCTTTAATTGCATCGAGAATAAAATGACATAGATGACAGTCTGACATGCACTGAAAAGTACTTTTGCACCAGAAAGGGGATAACCTGGATTTATTGATTGGAAATTTGGCATACCTTAGCATCGTGTGCAGTATCTGGAGAATCTAGATAAGTGGAGGGCAAAAGAAGTTTCAGCTCTAAAGAAAATTCACAGCAAGTAAAGAGTATGTGAAAGTGATGTTTTAAGGAATAGGGGTTCTGGTTGTGTTGAGGAATAAAAGTGGTCATATCACATATTGACTTTCAAGACTGTTAAAATTGTACAAACTCTTGTTTTGCTTTATATTCTGTATTTCTTTTTATGATTGCATATTTTAAAAATCTACCCTATGTTTTGTGTTCCTGACAATGTATAAAGAAACAACCAGTAGCTGTAGACTGTTGCACTGTACCTTAATCCAGTATTTTCAGAATATTTTTTCTCTCTGTTTTAGGTGCAGTTTGTGGATGACAGAAAGGTGATGAATGTCAACAAAAAAGACTTTTTCCTCCATGTGTTTGATGAGCTGATGGCGCCCGAATATGAAATGTTCATGTACAACGACAGCATGACTCTGGCCTGGTTCCCACCCAGAGTAAGATTAATTAGTCAAAGAGAAAATCCTGTATTGATTTAAGTAATGGTCTATTGACGTATTTAAAGGAACAGTATATCATTTATTGACATCTAGTGGTCAAATTAGACAGAAAATATCTCCAATGCCGTTTACATTCTAACTAGTGTTGCCAAAGAATTTTCTACATTTTCCATTACATTTGGTTATTTAATGAAATGTTATTTTTATTTCCCAAACAGCCAAAAGTAGAGGAGAAGCGCTACTTCCTGTTTGGTGTTCTGTGTGGTCTGGCTCTTTACAACCACAACATTGTACACCTGCCCTTCCCTCAAGCTCTCTTCAAGAAGCTTCTCTCTTTCAAACCTTCACTGGATGACTTGAAGGAGTTTGACCCTGTACTGGCAGAGTAAGGATTATTTAACAATTCTGAACTGGACTACTTTCTCAGGAGGTTATCTGAGCTGGAAAAGTTGCACCCAATTACATTATATTAATTCATTGAAAATCATAAAAGAAAACCAAAAAGGGAAAATGTTTTCGTGGTCAAAGAAAAGTGGTTTATTATTGGGAATCTGAAATAACTGAAACATAGAAGACGTAACTCATGATTATAGCAAACTAATAATAAGCTTGTTTATTTAATGTTGAGGTCTTGGAGGTGCATCTTGGAGGACTACACTCCTGATGTCGTTGAAGCCTTGAAGATTCCTTTCAGCGTAGGTTTACAGTCCTGGATAGTTGCCAGTTTTATTGTTCGAGTGACATATGCCTACATGTATACATCCAGTTACCAACCTCTGTCTTTGTATTACAGGTGCCTTGGGGTGGTGAAGATGTTGAACTAGATCCAAAAGAAGCTGGAAAACATGTCACTGGGTCAAATAGGTATATTTAAAATGTTTAAACATTTACTAGAAAATGTGGCAGCAAGTAACTAGTTTGCTTAACAACCTTTAGAACATTGTTCTCTAAGTTTGGTCTTTTCGAGGCCACTGTCCTGCAGGTCTTGAAATTTAAAAGTGAAGACAAAATATCTTATTAATCACAGAAGGTGAATATCAGATCTTTCTGATCAAATTTGTTTATACCCTGTTCTTACAAACACAATTAAAAAGGGAAGGATTTCCTTGATATCTTGTCTTAAAGTTTTTACAAGCCTGTTAATGATTTGTCAATTTGAGTCAGATGAGTTGAGTTGAACAAAGAAATGTCTAAAACCTGCAGTGCAGCAGTCCAGATTTAGGAGTTGTACATGTTTATATGTCTATGAGGTCACCTATGAAAACCCTGCTTTTGCTGCCATCTATTGGTAGAAATGAGTGCATGCACACTCACACTGGTCCAGATTTTTCATGTTGCTTGTATATAGAAATATAACACAAGGATTAGTTCAGACTTGTAGTGAAAGTTTCTAGATATCCACTTACCAAAATATGCCACTTCCATCTGTTTAAATGATGTTTCTTAACAGGAAAGAATTTGTTGCTGCTTGTGTCAACCACATCTTCAACAAATCAGTGGAGGGAGTTTTTGAAGCCTTCAAGAGGGGGTTTTTCAAAGTGTGTGACATGGATGCGGTGGACTTCTTCCAGCCAGAGGAGCTGCAAAGTGTTATGGTTGGTCAAGAAAACTACGACTGGGAGTTCTTCAAGCAGGTGAGCTGAAAGCTGCAAGAGATTAGAACTTTTAGGTCTTGGAAAAACGATGAGATGACAAGCTTTGTTTTCTTGAGATCACAAGATGATGAAGACGTGCCTGAAAATGAGTGGTTAGCCCCGAATTTAATTAGTGCTTGTTGCAGTTTTTCACAATCTACTACAGTAAGTTAAACCAACTCAACTGAACTTTCACGCTTTGATGTCCCCTAACAAAGACTAATGCATTTGTTATGTGGCTTTCCTTAACTATCAAGATCTCTGTTTTATTTATTTGTTCATATATATATATATATATATTTAGAATTAAGCAAACACAAGTTATATCCCTGTTATTAGATAATGATGTTCAAATTTATTTCAAGTAGGCTATTCGCAGCTTCTGTAGATTTACTGTTTCAGTTTTATTGGTCAGCTTTTACTAGTATTTGAGATTTCCCTCAAACACCTAAAAAATTATATCAGATTAAAGACATTACAGCAAATATTTACAGATATTTGTTAAATACATCAACACAAATTTCCTTTAATGACTGATTTAAAGGGATTGTTACATGTTTACATAGAGTAGCATTTTTATGCAACTTATTAATCCATTATTCTACTGTCAGTAATGTTTAAACTGGCAATCAAGTTAATATCCCGAATTCAAAATCCTTTGCTTTTAAAAAAAAAAAAAAGTTATCTTGAATGATATAGTATTATTGTATAACTAATGCTGATGCTTCAGTGTGTTCATTTGGGTTATTGTCGGGTCATTAAGTCAAATAATAACATACCGTTTTTGGTCTGGTCATGTTTTCGTTGTGGGTCTGACTTGTTAACTAAGTAAAATATTTTGAGAACTCTGAGGCACAACTTTTATTGAAATTAACTTGTGAATGCTTTGACATGTGAAAAGTGGTAAAAGGTCCCAGCTAAGTACTTTTTGCTTAAAGAGCATAGGCAAAAATGCTAAATTACTGGTTTAATCTTAATGTCTTATTAGCCATATTAAAGCTTCATAAAAAAAATCTTAATTATAAAAGTAAATTTGTATGACAGATAAATGTGGGGCCAACAGTGAAGTATTTTAAACTCGAGCAGTAGTACATGCAAACTATGTAGGTAAAACACTGGAGCATGTCCTGCTGTTTGCATCCCATAACAATGTTTATGTAGGTTGGAGTCACTGGAACAGAATTTCTTTGTATTTTTCCAAACAGAACACAGTTTATGAGGGAGACTACCATGCAGCCCATCCAAACATTATTACCTTTTGGGAGGTGTTTGAGAATCTGACAGCAGAAGAGAAGAAAAAGTTCCTTTGTAAGTATTCATCTTGATTGTCCTCCAGTATGTCATACTTTATACCATTTTCAGACTTAATATCCTTTTTTTTTTTTTATTCAACTTAAGAAGTCTTAACATTACACTGCATCAAATTATTCACTACTATATCTTGGTCACCAGTGTTCCTCACAGGCTGTGACCGCATACCTTTTATGGGAATGGAATACATCCAAATGAAAGTGGCTGTGCTTCCTAATGCCACGGAGCATCATTTGCCAGAATCGCTCACCTGCCATTTTCTGCTGCTGCTTCCCTTGTACAAGAGATACCCAATAGAGAGGACAATGCAGACCAGGCTTCTTCAGGCTATTAATCACAACAGAGGCTTCTGGAAGGAGTAACAGCCCAAGCTGGAGAACTCATGGCTCCCTTGAAAACAGTCTATATGAAGTTTTCTTTAGTTTAAGTTTTTTTTTTTTTTTGCTCCACTATCTGCCAATACTTGTAGTGGTTTTCATGTAAATGCCTCTAATTACACAGTGTGAATCAAGATCTTATAGAGTCTTTCAATTTAAGCACCCAAGTTGTATCATTTAGAAAAATTATCCGAATAGCTGCCTGTTTTGTTTTTGTTTCACTTTTTGTGGCCGATGCAACTTATACACCATGTTCAAATCTTTATCGTTTTCATCATCCGTTATTGTTAGAATTATTAAGTAGAAGTAATTGTTCTCTTTCTCGATGAAGCAAAGGCCATCAGTTGTAAGAATAATATACTACACTATACTATAATCTACTTCACATCCAAAAAAAGTCAACTCAGCTGATGTATGATTGCTTTGTCTTTATTTATCAAGTTATACAAGCATCAGGCTTTTATAGAGGTGTTGTGTAATAAAAAAACAACTGAAATTTGGTCAGATATACTATAAATATGTTATTTCACTACCATGTATACTTAACCAAATAAATGTTCTCTTTAAATTAAGTGTCTTGCTATTCATCATTAAGCTGAAAATATTGGACTTTCAGACATGATTTTAATTGTTCCATGATGCTGAAAATTCAGAATACTTTATACCACAGATCTCTAAAAATACAATCCCATCTCTGATACACTGTCACTTTTTAGTTATTCAAATTCTTTTCACAGAGTTAATTTTTACTCTGCATTGTTGAAAAAAAAACATCTCAGAGAAGTATGAGCAAATTTCAAGCACAAAACAAAACATATCTCACAGCTTCATCAGTCACTCTTTATTCATCAGTCACATTTCAGTGGCTTCTTTTCACTAGATTCATTTGTGCTATCAGTTAACTTTGATGCCCTGGCTGAGATCAACTCGTGATTAATGTGGTTGAATTACCTGCTACATATACAGTTAGTCCTTAAAACGATGCTTCCTATTTAAGAAAGTCCTTATAAAAACATCCAGTTGCATTTCAGCTAACAGACATCAGGTTTTAAGCTTTTCCAATGAATGGAAATGTAAAACTGCATTTTATTTACTTTCCAGAAATAATTTAAGTCAATGTGAAACGTCAGGGTCAAAATGAATCTTAATATTTGAAACGGAGAAAACAGTAGGTTGGCTAATGGCAGAAAAGTACAAGCTTGAGGAGACAATGCTGACATTAAATTACAGTATTTCAAGTTTTCAGAAAAGACTAAAATAGTTTCTTCAGAGCAAACATTTCATTTTTCCCTTTCTTTATTCCATCTTTCTTTCAATTTGAAAAGCAGTAAACAACTTAGTTTTATAAAGTCAGCAAAACTTCACTTATTTTATGAGGTCTGCGCTGCAATGTCACCGCTCTTTACAGTTCATATCTCTATACAAGAGGTGTCAGGCAGCGAAGCTCACACATGTAGTAAATCACATACAAAAGGATTCAAAATTTTAAATTGCCATCTTACACTCATACCAGTTACATAACCTTGTTTCCAGATTCTATCTGTGATGGAAGTATCTTTCCACAGTCATTTCTTAAACAACCAACAGAAGAAATCACACTAAATGGAGATGGCTGATCTTTTTTTTAACCTGGATTTGACTTTTTTTAAATTTATATATATATATATATCAAATGGACGGTTTGTGTGAGGTTTGTGTGCTTTCTGTTGGGTCAGAATTATCACTGATGATAACAATCCAAAGCGCTATCTTCAATAATACTTTTACCATCCACAAACATACAAAAATATTCCTAAAAAACAATTAACAAATAAAGAGTATAGAAACAAAGAACATAGAGACATTTGCGCTTGCTACAAACTTTGAAGAAAGTACATACAAATAAACAAAAAAGGCAATACTAACAACCTGACTGTGCTGTGTAAGAAAAGGCTTTTATGCCTCAAATCTTAATCGTCTTTTAGCATGTTCTGTTCTGCTTCATGAGTCTTGTAATCCCGTTCTATTTCCTCCAAGTTCAGCTTCTTTGATATGTGTGTAAGATAAGGGATGAGACGGCATTCGGACAGCCAAGTTTATCTCATAAAAGTGGATGTGCACCTCTGTGCTGTAGCTTTTATCTGATGAGATGATAGGTGAGCCAGTACATGAAGATGGGCTGTGCTGCTGCTATGGACATGGTGAGGTACATCCTGAGTTGGTTTCTGGCTCCTCTAACCAGCCTTCCTTCAGCTGCAGCCTCAGATAACAACTTCAGACGCAAGGTGCGGATCTGAGGAGATGCCAATAAAACATCATCTTTAATCAACCATTGGTCAACATGTCACCCAGCTACCTCTCAGCTTCATTTGCTTTGACTTTGTAGGATTACTGGTCCTGTGAATAATCACAATCCCCCTACTGTTGTTGTAACTGCACTTGGCCATTTTGCTTCAATATACTGAATGTGAAATGTTTGTCTGTGGTTTGACTCATCAGCTAACAAATCACTAATTAATTCATTTGGAGCCTATTGTTGCCCAGTATGAAACTTAACTGTGTGTGTTATGGAAACCTAAAACCTCCACATACATAAACACTAGCCTTTTCACACACATCTTATTTTTAGCAATTAAACATGAAAAAAACAAACACTATTTGGATATTCATACTATCTATTTCATCAACAGGACAAATACTTTTTCTTTTGATGTAAAAATGAAATATTTGATCAGATTATCAAATGTATAAATGCAAACAGAGATTTGTTAGACTATCAACAAATTTCTAGAGACATCAACAAAGCAAATTATGTTTATGAAGCCCTGGATTTGTTGCTACTAGCACATGCACTATATGAGCATGGATATGTAATCGTGTATGAATTAGGTGAAGATGAAATATAGAACAAGGAAGATGAGTCCAGGGAAATGCATTGCAAATTGTCCAAATGAAGACCGTAAATCACAAGTGAATAAATGCTTGTACTCACCATAAAGACAAAGATGGCTGCACAGCACCACAGTAGAGAAAGATAATATGCAGGCCTACCAAATAAAAGTCCTGCTACCATGCCTACAATCATCCTGGAGAAACAGAGAAAGAGATATTATATCTTATTTTATTAAGGATGACATTCAGAGAAAAAAAAAAAAAAAAGTTCTAACAGACTAACGTTCACATACCCAACATATTTGTATCCAGCAAAAGCTAGGAGGTCTATGGTGGTGAGGTCTGTATTTACAGTGACGAGGTAAAGTGACAGCAGGACTGCCAGGACTTCCATGATTAACCACACCAATGCTGAGCTGGCTTGAACTCCCAGCAGCTCTGGAGAAAACCTGTGGAGGATACAAAGTAACACAGTTTACACAGATTTATATACACCAACACTGATAATATTAGCCTTCCATCAATGATTATTATGATGCTGCAAGAATACTGAATCAATCCAACAAATGAATCCTTCCCGATTTAGTTTGGGTTTTTTTTCTCAAAAGTTTCTGTTTTCTCAAATGACAAGTTCAACAACAGAAGGATGTTGGTGGTTTCAGCTACAGAAAACCGTTGTTGTAAATGTATGACCTATAAGTTTGCGTTCTCATTAATTCTAACATATTTTTAGCATAAACCAACTAAAACGATTAAATTGAATTTTCTGTTTTAATGATTCTGACAAAAATAACCCAAAACAATATATTAATGAAAAGCTATTTTGATCCCAATCACCCAACACACACATTAAAACTATCCGACAGCTTGAATCCAATAACATTTGTAGTGTTATAGCTATAAAAACTAATGGGATTTACATGGACAACGTGATTCATATATGGGGGTTTGGGACCTGGGAAAGATCAGCAACCTGTCTATTTAGGGGGTTGTTGTGACTAATTTAGGAGAATCTTTCATCCAAAGTGATATACACATGTCTTCCAAATTAGTTATACCCTCCCATTAAAGAAGGAAAAAACAGCTGTCACTGAAATAAGCTGAAACTGACAAAAGATATAATTATTTTTTTTATGAAAATAATGACATTGGGCCTCATTCACAAACAGTTCTTACAAATAAATTTGTTCTTAAATCCTACTTATTAAGTTTTTATGAAAATTGTGGTATTCACCAAAATCTTGGTATCTTGGATTTGTTCTTCGGTAAGAACAAATCCTACGAATGCTCAGGAGGACTCTTACGAACATCTGAGTGCCGACACATTTGAAACCAATCAACGTTTGTGTTGTTTTCTGCAGTTCAGTTCATTAAAATACAAAAATAAAATTACAGTAATGTTTTTGTCAGATTTTTAAATAACTTTGGACAAATTACATTTTGTTATTTTAAGATAAATAGCAAGATTTTGAAGATTGTATTCTAATGTTATAATTTCCCTCAGGGGAAAATTTATATTGTTTTTCATTCATTCACAAACAAGTGGCAGTCGAAAAAGTCTTCCTAAGGGCATCCTTTAACCACATCACTCCATAAATGTCTAAATCATCTTTAACTCCCAGATCCACTTGAAGAATTTAGTATTTAATAATTAAAATTCATTTCAAGTGTCTTTGTAATATACTGATAAGTTTTATTAAGAAATCAAGGTTTCGTCGTGGCCGCCTGATTAATAAAACCTATCAGACTCACCTGGAGGATCCGATGCAGCACTCCCTCCGTAGGTGAGCCGCATCTTAAAATGATGCCACAGCAGGTGGAAATTTGGCTTTACCAACCGTAGAAGGTACAGTAGACTATATAGGCCTAATGATCATTTATTTGACGGTATACTACTTTCCTCTTAAAACGACACCACAAGGATATGCGTCATGAACAGGACGCGCTCATGGGACCAGCTGCAGGCTGCTGTCCAAGTTCAGGAGGAATTAAAGACCAGTTTGAACATAAAGCCGTTTTTATATTATTTGAAGCTCATCGTGTGGTTATTTATAACTAATTCCACGCTTAGAAAATGACGAAACTCGGGCTTCAGTGGACATCTTTGTTATCATCTTATGTTTTCATTCACCTTTTTGTCATTATGCTTGTTTATTTCTCCTTGTCAGTCTCACCGATGTGCTGTGTGTGTTTGCACACGACCATAAGTCTCATGACCTTTTATGGGCATTTTTTGGGCGTTTACCTATGTTAAGTAGAGCCAACTGGTCCTTCTTTTCAATTTAGGAGAGATTAGTATTCACCAATCTAAGAAAGATATGAACAATGCTGCGATCTATGAACACGTTCATGAATCTGACAGAATGTTTTCATACAAGACTTCTTAAATACAACAGGACTGTTTTATTTGTTTGTTTTTTATCATTTTTTCAACTCAGTTAAATTAAAAAACAATGTCTTCTTTCACTAAATTATAATTTAGCAAATTTATATCTATTATTACTTTTTTCAGTCTCCAGTTATTTGAATTAATATTAAAAATTCTGCCTTTTCTTTAATGGAAGGGTATGAATAATTTTGCAAACATGTGTACAAGTAAGGAACAACAGTTAAGCTTCCGTCCATAAACCTTGTTATCTACACTAAGTGCTAATTTTTTTATTCATATTTTTAAAAGAGATAATTACATTTAGCAAAAATGCATCACCTTGGCATAAACATGGATTTACATATACCTGTTCTGTGTGCCGAGAGCCAGTCCAGCCACCAGGATGTATGTGATGAAGCCCATGGTAGGGATGTAGAGATCAGGAGCATTCACATCAAAGCGTGGAGCCACAGGTGTGTCCTGCTGGTAGCTCACCTCCCAGTTCTATAGTATAATTACACACTTAACAAATCTGTATTGCCCCAAGCTGTAGGACTGAATATTTCATGCCTTCAATGTTGGAGATAAAAATGATTTAGATTCCAACTAAAATTAGCAAAATGGCATGTCTGATGGGTGAGAAAATAACTACGGTAATAACAATAATATAAAATCACCCAAGGTATACGTTGCATTCTTCAGGCCTCTATTAGCTGCTGATTTTTTTTGTCAACCTGAAGTATTCATGAAAAAACTACATGTCATAACTTACAGAAAGATTTATGCATCACAGGTGGAGGCAAACTTACCTGGTGCATGTAAGGAAAAACCAGGAGGCCAAGCTTCTTCCCAACATACACTGTGTCCACAGCAAAATAGTATTTCAGCTTAGAAATTGGGATGAACCTGTCCAACTAAAGCAAGCAATCACAGAGACATACAAGTATCATTTGATGTTGTATGTTCATTCCAATTCACCCTGCTTTTCTTGTGAGAACTTGCATGTACAGCAGGATTATGTGTAAAAAAAAAAGAAAAATGATCAAAGTACAAACTATTTGAAAATACAAAACTATGGCCAAAGATTTACATTCTTATCCATCATTTCTCGTCCCTGGGATGCCAGTGAGCTGCCATATGCCATGGCCAGATTGGACATGGGGTCTGACAGGAGGGACTGACCAGAAAGTCCTGCTGCTTGAGGGCCGGCTGGCTGGTTCCTACCAACAGGAAATGAACGAGAATAGGCTAGATTCAGCAACTCTGTTAATTATTTTTTTCTTTTTTCAGTTCTTCAGCCTGGCTAGGGATAACTCTCACCTGTAGCCTCCCTGTGATCCAGGTCCAATTCCACTCGTATCTTCAAACAGCTGGCTGCCATCTGAACCATCCACAGAACTGTTCCTCAGACGCATATTAGGCTCTGAGTAAAAATAGAAAGAGATCACAGAAGGAGATATGGCAAACAACTAAGTAAACCTATGTTTATATAATTTTAGACTAAACTTAAAATGAGCAGAATTAGTAAAGCGAGCCAACAGCCACAATTAAGGAAGAATAAAAAAGCAGCATGCATTTATGTAAATGAAGTTCACATGCAAAATCAAAGTTATCATTTTTTTTTTATTTAAGCCTTAACTCTTCTAAACAGAGTCTGATGAAGTATTACGATCAATAATTGCTAAGAAAGAAAATGCAACTACAAAGGCTCATTTAACAAAATAATCTATATCATAATGAAGCAGTTACATGAGAGTTAACTTGAAACATGGTTATAGCTCAACCTCACCATTAAGTTGAACAACTTTTATCATCCCAATATACACACCCAAGAAGGCAATTGAGTTATTGACTGAGGTAAGTCTGAAACTGCTATTTCACTCACTGTGAAAAAAACAGTCAATACATTCTTTAGTTTCTCTCCATGTGAGATCATTGTACATACAAGTACAAAAATTATTCCACAGTTGTCATCTTTAAAAACCTGAATGGTGATTTTGTGAGATGACGCTGGAGTTAAAAGAAAAAAAACGAGGAAGCATTTTATCTTTTCGTGTCAAATAATTGCATACAACAATGGTATTATAGAAGTACTACAGCTTTGTCTGAGACCATTAGGTTAATACTATAGTACCACTACGCTCGGAAACACTGTGAAATTACAAAAAATATCCACTGCACAGAAAATCCTACTGAAGTAATTGAATCTCATTGATCACCGAATTTGATGTTACACCAGCCGCGGCCACAGATACGCAACCACATGAAGGAGCTACAGTAGAGTTACTTAAAACCTTCAACATAATCTTTGAACACTTACCAATTGACTTCTTTATGAAAAAAGAAGCTGTCTCTCTATCTGGATATTGTATCTTAAGTAAAAAAAAAACATCAGTATTTAATATTTGAGTGTTCTCTGAGGATGACTTGTTTATATTTTAGTTAGCTAGCATGTCTACAAGACGTATCATAGTGAGGAAATATATCTGAGCATGACACCACGGTTTGACTAGAGTTGTCAAGCACTAAAGCACCACACACGCATATAAACCCAAATCGGAAGAGCCAAAAATAATAAATATTTGAAGAAAATACAGTTGGTCAGATTAGCCGGGAGTTCACCTTTTGGTAAATTAGCTTAATAGCACTGTTAACATACTCAGCCGATGTTTACCATACCGATGCTTGTAGTGACGCTATGTACCTCTAACTAGATGCTAATGAACATGAATGAATGGTGTGCGAGTATTTTAAGTTCTATTAATTTGATTTCTTAGCCTTAAATGACTGAAGACAATGAGCTAGCGTTATATTACAATGTACGATGGTTTCCAGAAAGCTTTGCACCACATGCACCCGGCGAATTTACCGATTTGATTGATGAGTGTACGTACGTAACTTACGCTGTCTGAACCCAGTTTGAGCTGCAGTATAATCCATTTGAAACCGGCTTTATAAAAACAGCAGCAGTGAAATACCCAACTCTATTATCTAGGTGGAATAATCACTGGTTAGCAAGCTGCACGGGTAAGAAATAATCATTCATAAAATTTAGACGGAAGTGAACGTTGTTCTTGTTCTTCTTCTGCTGCTGCTGCTTCTTCTTCTTCTTCTTCGGGTCAACAGAATAGATGCAACTGGGGCGTATTGCTGCCGTCTACCGTTCGGTGTTATCCCAGATGGTGTTAACAGCTTGATGCACACAGTCACTCAAACTCCTAGAGTTTTATGATTTAATATGATGTAGAAAGTCCAACAGCTTCTTGGCCCAGCTGTCCAG
This sequence comes from Atherinosoma microstoma, assembly GCA_037177055.1. NCBI lineage: Eukaryota > Metazoa > Chordata > Actinopteri > Atheriniformes > Atherinidae > Atherinosoma > Atherinosoma microstoma. The sequence goes on along the minus strand of JBBBVU010000009.1, from coordinate 20,254,783 downwards.
GTTCAGCAGCGTTTGCACACTAAAGCCTGTTGTCCCAGCCGCTCCCAGTTTTTTAAATATTCTCCTTGTGCATTTCCATATTCACAATTCTCATTTGGATGATTTTTTATCAGAGCCAACCCACCTTTTAGACCACAGTGGCCAAATCTCAGCTCACTAAAAACTGGGTCCCTCTATTTTTCAATGACCAGGCGTTTACCTGTCCTTATTGCACTGCAAAGTGTGCTCTTCCTTTCTTGTCCTGCTCCCATGATCTTTTCCAATACTCATTTCATGACTTAGTGTCAGGTAAATAAAATCCTATTCTGATGTCTTCCCGTGCATTTTTTTTACTAAGTGGTCTGCTCTTTCATTCCCCTCCATGTGCGCTGGTACCCACAGAAACCCCATCTCACATCCTTTTCTGTTTATTCTGCATATTGCTTGATATATTTCTGAGTATGCCTGGTCTGGTCTTAAAGTTCTGTTGTTGAATTAAGTAAAGATGCTGCTGAATCACTACAGATGACTGATTAATATTGTTTGTTTGTTTATTGGCACCAACTCCAATTTCTCACTTCCCACTCTCCCTTGTATTTCACGATTACTTAGAAGATTTATGATCCAGCAAAGCATTCTTCCTTGAATTCCAGTTTTGTAGGGTGCTAGCTTCCTTCCACAGCCTATCATACCCTTTTTTATTAATAACTTTGTAAATGTCAATAGCTGCAGCATCCACAGTAGAACGTTTTTGTCTAAGCCCACTTTGGTGAGGTACAAAATATCCTCTTTTCTCTAACTTCTGTACTACTCTGTGTGTAATCATTTGCTCCAACAACAGGTATGGGGTATATAAGAGCTCAGTTTCTTACTCTCCTTTCCAGGTTTTAAAGTTAAGATTATTGCAGCATGCTTCCATTCCTTCAAGGATGTCCGTTTTCCCACACATTATAAAATAGAGCTAACAGTTCTCTGAAGTGAATGTTGTTTTCCTTCTTTTAGTGTTAGGGGTGAATAAAATGTGAAAAATCAATACCTCCACCTGGTGTGTGGAAGTGTGTATGTCTTATCTTGTTCAGCCTTTCTCACTAAACTTCTTTTAATAATCTATCCTTGTTATCTTAATTATGTTTCTTAAACCTTCAGCTTTTCACACTCAGCACATGTTTAACATACTCTATTATATCCTTCAAACCTAAAATTTATCAGACAATCTTTGTGACAGACATATCTGATAAACGTGTCATTTTTACTTATTGACCCTTCAACCCGCCTGAGACCTGACCTTATTTGCTTTTACTTGTTTTATTGTCTCTTTTATCTGTTTTTACTTTATTCCATTATTGTTTTGATCATATTTCATTCATCTCCTGTGTTTTATGTTGTTTTTATGATTTGGTGTTGTTTTTACTTGACATGATATACAGCCCTTTGTTCATCTGCAGCTGGTTTTAGAGAGCTATATAAATAAACTGAACTGATGTAGCCTGATATAACCATACAGATTATTTATACATGTTTAATGTAATTCCTGTTCATTAGCAAGTTTTGAGGGTGGGCTGTTCCACGAAATATCATATAATTCATGTTTTTATACAATAATAAAGAGTAATAATATGATTTATGAGTTTCAGAAGCACAGAAGACAGGAAATTGGCACTTCCTGATTCCCTTATTTCTGGCTTTCCCCTTTAGGCATGTTGCCTAATTAAATTAACTATTTAGGTCATTATATAACCATTCATATATCAGATTATACATTTACTGAATGTGATCGGCATTTTGCACAAGCTCATGTGTTGGTCATAAATTATGTGTACATTGAAAGAGAAGGTATCTCTCTCAAGCATGTTGAACTACCTTGTTGTCTACATGTGGCTCTTCCAAAGGAAACAGAATGCTGAGAATAATAGGTGATTATACTGACAGCATGATGCTGCTGCTGAAAACCCCTGGAGTGCAAGTCAGATACTTGTAAACCTTGGTGTTTATGTATTTGAATCTGTGAATGGGCTTAATTTAGCCTTTACAAATTCTGAACTGAGCATACGCAGACACATGGAGATAGCTGCATGCCCAGTCACTGTGTTATTTTCAGTGTCTCTCATTATTGAGTCACATTTTGTGCTTGAAGTGCTTCTATGTTGTTGTTGAATTAGTTGAATTAGTTGAATTGAATTTTCATTTTCAAGTAAGCAAGAGCAAACATAGCTAATACAGTCTATTATAAATCCAACTGTGAAGCAGCTGAAATTAGAGAGAGACTTTATTGTCATTGTAAACTTACCACAACATTTGATTTGGTGACAATCATATAGCAGCGACAGTGATTAAGAGATAAGAACAATATATACCATGAAAGTATGCTATAAGTGAAGTAAAAAAAGTTGCAACACAGTGTTTGAAAGGTACAGTATGGGACATGTTCCAAAAGAATCATCTCTGATGAGTCGCATATACACACATTCACATATATATATATATTCATATCTACACACACACACACACACATACGTACATGTACATGTATATACACGTACATACACATACACATAAATACATAAATACATACATACATACATACACATGCAGGCACATACATACTGCGTACAAGCAGGGAACATAACTAAGCAGGACATTTACAACAATATGTATACATAAATATGGACTGAAGAATCTTTTATAGACCACATATTGCACAGCACTTTACAGAGTACATGTGGTAGTGTTCGGGGGTGGGTGGTGTGATGGAGGCCACAGCTCTGGGGAAAAATCTGTTTCTAAGTCTGTTTGTCCAGATTTTCATTGTCTGGTAGTGCTTCCCTGATGGGAGGGGAACAAATTAGCTCCATCTACCAACAATGTTAAAAAATAAAACTTCCAATGATTAAGATCTAATATTGTAATACTATATAATGTTTCACTGTTCCTTGTTGTAAACATTAATCTTTTTTTTCATGAGACACAGTGTTGCATTAGATCTGAAAAGTCCTAGTATTAGAAAAGAAAGTTGACATCTGTTTGGTTTAAACTCTAGAAATCCTGACTTCAGACAAAATTATTTAGTTTCCCACATGCTTCAGTAATTGTCTACTCCATTTAACATTGGGTTCTTTCCCCGTTGTAAGTCATTGTGTTTCTGATTGAAATGTGATGTGAAGGCTCATATGACTCATGACACAACTGAATGTCTTATGTTGAAATGATTGTCAACCAGTTGCCAGATTTGCTGAATGCTGAAAAGGAAAAATGTCAAATGTAAACATCATGGATTCAACATAATATTGCTATAAGTGGAAAATACACAAAATATACAGAAAGTCAATCTTGAAATTACCTCCACAGACTTGGCAGTTACATTACAATAAAATGATTTTTAAATAAATTGAATAATATTTCATTAGTTCACAAAGAGAAATGGTATAATTACAGTACACATTATTGAAGGAAAATTAACCACTTGAATTAAACAGCATAACAAATGCTGTGATTTATTGATTTATTCTCACCATAGAGAATAGAACTCTTGCCATTTAAAATCTCTTTTGGGAGTGTCATCCACACTCAAAGCGCAACCATTTCAAGTCTTCTTACATTCCCCATGATGAGAAGGAAATCATATGAGCTTCCTCCTCTTTGTTTCCTGTTAGCGCATCCACCCTAATCCCGGATTAGTTGAGTTTACTAGAAATTTGCGAGGAAACCCGTTGCCTTAAACCATTCTAGTTTTTTAAAATGCTGAAACTAAACATTTCAAGTTGTATAAACAAAAGGGGACCATTAGATATTACTTAAAGGTATACTGTGTAACTTTTGGCCACTAGGGGGCCAAACCTGTAACTTCCCACAAGCCACATTGCCATTTTTTATTAAATCGGTTTTGCGAGCCACATCTTGAGTATCTATTTTCTCTATTTTCAGAAATGACATAACTTCATTAACCCAGTGTGTAGTGGAGGGGCTTGGGGTGAATTCCAGTGCAAGAGCAAATGGCGTCTGGCTATTAAGGAAGTAAATGCAATGACTCCTTATTGTTACACTGACTACTGGGTATAGTTAACAGGGAGACCAAAGATTGCTACATGTTGAGAGTCAATCAATAGATTTAGAGAGCACTCTCGACATCGTATCAAAATAAACCTGCCAGAAATTTACTAGAGTTGAACAGGAGAAAAACATGTGTGTGAGGTGACAAGAAGAGCCACTCGGTTACAAATATCCATAGAGCCTGGGAATATCCTTGACAATTTTACTTAATGACTTATTCATCATCCATATGTTGAAGACATGCTGCTGCTTAGGATAAAACAGAGCAACAACTTCACTGGTCAAAAACAAAGCTATCCAGATTTAAGATAGAGTTTGATGCTAGATGTGATAAATGCAAGCAGAGCCCCTGCCACTCTGTCTATGTTCTCGTCTTGTTCAGGACTACAACACTTTTGGCAATGTATTTCCCCCATTTTCTCTGAAATTGTAAAGGAACTGGTAGATTGATCCTCTGTGAGCACTTTTGCAACATAGGAAGCCCTTGATCAATCATAAATGTAGTGCATTGCATTAGCTTTCTGTTTTTTGCTGACCTGAAGGCTTGTACTGTTCCTATGAAAATACGATGTTGGAGACATTGTGGATCCTTTGAGCCAAATCATTTCACATGTACTGGTCTTGTTCAATATTGTTCCATTTTTAGTTGGAGGTATATACACTTTTGAAAGCAATATTCCACATTAACACTCCATTTGAGTTTTTATCTCTATGCTTCTGAACTCTTCCAGGGGTCAGTTTCACCTCTTGTGATTGATATTTGTTTCAGATCCTAAGTGCTATACTTGTAGTAAAGCCATTACAAGAAGGTAGTTAAAACCAGGTTTTCAACTTATTCAAGATGGAAAGACTAACCTTTGCTATAAGACTACAGCAGGATGTGTTCCTAAAAAGATGGAAGAGTTGGATTAGGTATGTTACAACAGTACAACCAGTATGGAGTTGTTTTCTTTAAAATCATAAAGGTACACCACAGTGTTCTTGTTCAGCAAGCTTAGTTCTTACTTTGAATTTTATGAGTTTCAACTTTTACATGATGGTGGTAGAACCAATCATTCATCTCTCTGTTATTTAAGGAATTGCAAATATAAGATTGTGTGGTTTTGCAGGATTATAATTAATATACTGATGGATGAGGCTGATGCATGACTATGTTAATAAACATGTGAACCATGGAAAATCGTAATAAAAAGAGAATAAAAAAAGAAAAGACTTTTGATCTCCTACATAGTCAAATGGGTTACATAAATCATTCTACAGCTCAAATTGAAAAAGTTGTGATACGCTCTCTAAGGGTCTATACAGAAATGAATGCATTTGGCAGCCTTTATCTGAAATTAATGAATATAGATAAACCCAATAAACAGGGAAATAAAAGGCCATTGTGGCAATCATGTTAGCCATCATTCTTTAAGTTGTATGTAAGTTTTCTATCTGGGAAATCTTGTTCCAGGATCATTTACAGTAAATTAGTGCAACAAGGCGTGTGACCGTCAAGAACAAGTCATGGAATGTGATAGAACTTGACTATAGACGTCAAAAGAAATTTTCTGAAACTCTGCCAACTACAGGCCGGGGATAAAAAGCTTACCCCTTGTTGAGAAAATCATTACAGCTTTTTCTGACTTAGATGTGTTGGTGAACTCCTTATCTGAAGCCATGGCTTACAGTGCTCCGGGGCAACAGCAGACATTTCCAACGCAAATGGCCGCTGCACCGCACCGAAACTCAGGTAATGTTTGTTCTGAAATATTCTATCATTTTGTGTGATTAGCTATATACTTCTATTTTAAATGTTTTATTGTTTTTTCGTTTATACTTGTAATGAAGAGAAGCAGCAAGTGGTCACAACATTTTTAAACTCAAAACATGACTATTTGATATGATGTAGGTGGTTAGAAGCTTCTAAAAAAATTTAATCAGTATCATACTGAATTAATTAAATTATTGGATATATGGATATATGAACTTAACTATACACAAACCAGATATAAAATGTTTTTCTTTGCTCTTTAGCAGAATGTTATTGCTTTTTCTATGTGTATGCAACTTTATGTGTGTGCTTGTGCTGTCTATATGATGTAAAAAAGATTTTAGTTTTTTTGTTCTAATTTTAGTCAGGATGGGTGTCAGACCTCTTGATGAAATATATTTTATATTTTCTTTTTTTCTCTCTCCCCCACCCCCACTTCTCTTTTTTCTCTGTTCTTTTTCTTTCTTTTTCTCTGTCCCCTCCAGTCGGGTCCAGCAATAAGGTGCAGATTCAAAATAAAAAACTAAAATAAAGATTTTTTTAAAGAGGGACTTTATACATATAAAACTCTACTTGACAAAGTCAATTTGCTCGGCACAAATCAGCAGCCAGACAATCATTCTGCTTGCTACAATGCTGGACAAGACAGGTGTAAAAAATGAATAAATAAATAAATTAAAAAATAAAAATGGGGAAAAACATGTACAAATACAAGGCAGTGTAGTCTGTAAAACTAAAGCACATACGAGAATAACATGTTCGACAATTTGATATTGCATATCTGTATAATTCATCAAGTTGTTTACATAAACATAGCTTGTTATGCAGTTAGTCAGCTTTAAGCAGCATAGAGATACACTGTTTTGAATAATTTTACCAATGTCTTTATTTTTTAGATGTGGTTTAACAAGGAACACAAGTAGGAATTCACACTATTTCCATTCCAATGTTGACATTATTAAACACAAAAGCTACCTAAAGATATAATGGGTTTTGAGGAAAGAGCAAACAAATGAAAAGAACAAACAAAATAACAAACCCAAGGTGTCATAGTAAATAAAAAATAGATATAATGTCCATCCTTAATGTTCTTGAAAAAAGAATGACAATTCAATGTTCAATAAATCACATTAAATTGGAACATCCCCAAGTAGTTTGTGTCTTTATTTAATTTGTAAATACAGGAGACTAATCCTCAGATCTTGCTAACAAAGATGCTTCACAGATTCTCAACACTAATGAAGTTTTGGGAAGATGGTGCCAAGTGGCCCAAAAAATTTTTTTTTCTCAATTTATTCTTTGAAATATCAAAGAGCCAATGTTATATCATGTAGAAAGGAAAATTATGTTTTCCTCCATCAACATTTTTCTGAAAGGAACAACTATTCTTTGTATACTGTGGCAGAAAGCCCTACTATCTCTGTTTCTCATCAAGATCATATGATTGTTTTTTTTGTTTTTTTTAAACTAGAAATGCTTTTCATCCCGCTTGTTAAAATAAAATCTTAAGAAGTTACTTGCTTAGAAATGTGCAACAACCTCAAGCTAGCTGCGTATGGTAGCTTGAAATTGCCTGAGGTTGTTATTGACTGTGAATGTAAATGTGTGTCTTATGTTTTGTTGTGTACTGAAACACGACAACCATTAATAGCATTTTCCACATTGCTTTCTAGTTTGTGGACCAGATGAGGAAATTCGAATAGTTCTCATTGGGAAGACAGGAAATGGAAAGAGTGCCTCTGGAAACACCATCCTAAATCGAGAGGCTTTTAGATCCGTCTTATCTGCGTGCTCTGAGACGTCAGACTGTCAAAAGGCCAGAGGAGTGGTGAACGGATGCAGAGTTGCTGTGATTGACACACCAGGAATTTATGATACAAAGTACAAAGAAGCTGAGGTAATCAGAAAACTGAAAGAATGCATCTCTCTCTCAGCTCCTGGTCCACATGTTTTCCTGATTGTGGTCAGGCTGGGAAAATTCACAGAAGAGGAACAGAAAACTGTTGAACTCCTGAACCTGGTGTTTGGTGACAAGGCTGCAGCTTATTCCATGGTTCTCTTCACTTATGGTGACCACCTGAGGGGCACAAGCATTGAAGATTTTTTTAGTAGATGTGGTAAACTTAGTCACCTGATTGCCAAATGCAATTTACGGTATCATGTCTTCACAAACACGGTTTCTGATAAGGTTCAGGTCCATCAGCTGCTTGTAAAGATAAAAAGTATGGTCCGTGACAATAGAGGCACGTTTTACACAAATGCAATGTACCAGGAGGCAGAGAAAGCAATCCGAAAGCAAGTCTTGAAGATTCTGTTGGTCAGTGCAGAGCAGAAATGGAGAGAGGAAGAAAAACTAAAGCAAAAGCTGCAGGGAGAGGAGCTTACAGAAAGACTGAAGTGGCTTGATGACGAGTACAAGAGAAAGTCAAGAGAAAAGGCAGAGAAGAAAAACAAATTTACTGAAACTGGCATGGTTGTAACAACAGCCGAAGTGGGTCTAGCCATTGGTGCTGCTGCAACAGCTGTTGGAGGTCCAATTTGTATGGGTGTTGGAGCAGTGGTAGGCGGAGTTATTGGGGCTACAGTGGGACTCTTGGGACCAGCTGCAGCAAAAACTTTGAAAAAGAAGTGTTCTGTACAATAAAACACTTTCAACTCATTTGCAAGTGGAAATGTTGTCAATTCATGTGTACAAAAAAAACTATGGGATACGTTTAGACTCCACTGTTTTTCAGACACCAAAGAAACTCCTTCCTCATCATAGGACTCTTTGTGAGAAACATGCATGGTTTTGAAAGGCTGTTTTTAAATGCCAAACCACACAAACATGCACTTTATTTGCTCTAAACCTCAAGCAGTTTGAAGCCTAACTAAGATTTGGTGGTTAACCCTAACCAACTAGATTGTTAACAAAATAAAATAAAAACAAACAAAATGCAAACAAATACAAATGTCAAATGCCTCACTCAAGAATCCCATTCAAAGACACTGAAAGATTCACTGACTTATTTCACTACCACCTCTCCAGCCTCCTAGTGCAAGGCAGTTTGCTGGTTGATTACACATGCACTCATATGCTGAGAAATGTGAAAATTACATTTCCTTATTTCAAGACATATAAAATGCCAGTAAGAAAAGCACTGAGAAGGATAGTGCATGCCGACTAAGGAACTAGTTTTACAACATAATTTAGATCAACTTCAACCATTCACACTCTTAGAATGCTTGTGAATTATCTTTTAGAAGAAGCAGAAGTGGATGGGAAATAGGCCTGCTATTATGGTTCCGTTTTTGTTTTACTGCCACTCCACTCTGTCATTTTGTTTCCTTGTTTCACTTCTATAGCAGTCCTGTCTCGATCTGCCATAGGCATAATATTATTGGGTGGTAGTGCAAATTTCTTTGACAGACACTGCAGCTACTGTTGAGACAGCAACAATACTGAACAACTTGTTTGGCAGAGGAAATCACTGAGTCTGTGATCCTACTCAGCTGCAGTCTCCTTCAGTTCATATGGCTTATGACCCACTTTGCTGTTTACTTCAGTCACTGCTTATGTCACTGTTACTCTTTGGAGAAGACATCTGTTTTCAGTCTGCAAATCGTAGCTTTGTAGACCAAATCAGAGGTAAAAAGTGAACTTAAACTTTAAGTCACAAGTTCTGGGTAGTGACCGAAAGAACGACATTGCGAATACAAGCGGCCAAAATGAGCTTCCTCCGCAGGGTGGCTGGGTTTTCCCTTAGAGATAGGGTGAGAAGCTCAGTCATCCGGGAGTATGGAAAGGGGCTCAGAGTAGAGCAGCTGCTCCTCCAGGAGGAAGCCCCGGGGTAGGCCCAGGACACTCTGGTGGGATTACATCTCTCGGCTGGCCTGGGAGCGCCTCGGGATCCCCCCGGGTGAGCTGGCAAATGTGGCTTGGGAGAAGGAAGTCTGGGCTTCCCTGCTTAGGCTGCTGCCCCCCGCGACCCGATTCCGGATAAGCGGCGGAATGAATTGAAACTTTGTTGAGAGAATAGAAACACAGCTTTGGATGTGACTGCTGTTTGTGTGTAGGAAAATATGTATCAATATAATTTAATAATAGTACAATAAGGACATTACTTCAGTATATAGTGTGATCTACTGCCTCCACCCATCTTCTTTTCTTTTTATGTGTATTTTTTTTCAGTAAAATGAAATTCTGTTGTGTTTGTTTGGGGGAAAAAGTATCTGTCAAAGTTAATTTTGTTTTCTAAAAGCCTTTTGTAATTAGAATTAAATCAAAGTGTTCTTCATGTTTTCTTTTATTTATTTATTTTTTTACATAGCCACCGAATCAGACAAAGGTTTGGGCCCACCTTCAAACTCATTTTAAATAGCAGGTGTTTCCAAACCTTTTAATGGTAGCTACTGTATGTCCACAAGCTATTTTAGACAAATGGGAAGTAGATGGAAGAACGGAGATACTGTTTATAAATTTGTGAATATTAAACACTATTATACCATGGTCTGGGTGAGTACTCCATTCTGATTGGCGACAGGGTGTACATTAAAAAGTGATGTAGGACACCAGTTAAAAATAGTTCCGGTCAAATAGCCTGATTGTTCTAATAACACACAAGTCCAAACATATAAGTACAGACACTATATGAAAAAAATTATTTGTCTCGCTTAATCAGTTCACATTTCAGATAATTTTTCATAATATTTTTACTCTTTTTTTCTAGAATGACTGTGTCTCTCTTCTGAAAACTGAGTGTACTAGCCCTGAGGGAACAAATAGAAGAGCTACGCATTGCTCTTAAATGGTCCTGCCATGCATGCACATGCATGATGCAAGGGATGCTTGGCCCTCTAGATGTTAAAAGTGTCTGAGTACAAGGCAGCAGATTATTCATTATTTGATGCATGTAGAACTAGTCACTTGACAAGCATTTACATCCATGATGTTGTAAAGTAAAAGAAGAAAAGCCTGGACCAGGACTGAGGTAAATCCAACAGCTCAGGAACAGTGTCTTCTGTGGGGCAAAATAACAAAAAAGCAAAGGCAACAACACAAAACCAAATTATATCTTCCTTAAGAGCATTTTCTTTTGATGTGTTTATTTTATCATTATTTTCTTTTACTTATTTTTAAGTTGAACAAATATCAACCTGTTGGATCAATTTCAGAGAATATGTATATCATTAAGGCACACAGTGCTACTCTCATGTCATGGTAACATTTAAATGTTGACCTTTCTATGAAAATAAAGACGGACTTCCAAAGACAAAATGCTGTTTACACACTGTAATAATGTGCCCCTCACCCACTACATGCTAATTCACTTTAAGAGCCAGATGGGCAATGTAGGTTAAGTATCTCCCTGACAAGATACATCGGCTGCTATTCAGTCATACAGTTAGAGTGATTAAAGTGTCTTTGTTTCTCTAAATATAGACTAACTTAAAATTAATTACTATCTACGTACAATAAAGTGATTATAAGTTGTAAGTTTATGATTTGTTAATGGTTAAAAAATACTACTGCTTTATATATCAAGAATAGATAATTTTTAAAAAATTGTTACCCAGCTGTGTGTGCTGCTTTTTATCATTCATAAAGGAGGCTTGCAGGAAAACATTTTTTTTTCTAATAAACCCTCATGTTATAATTCGTCAAATAAGTCTTCAATTAAAAATCAGTGAAAGTGGCAGTTACCAGCCTTTCAGCTTTAACTTTTAGTCTCAGTTAAACAGGGTTGCTTTTCAATTTCTTAAAATCCTAGTAACTGTTAACCACATCAGGCAAGGAATGATTCATACTCCTTTGGAAATGAGAGAGAAGAAAAATGGACCTTCAAAAAAGAGATCAGCTTCTAAGTGTCCAAAGTCTTGATCTCAGTTTGAACTTCACACACATCTCTATACTATGATCGTTTTTGTTTTTTTTAGTTTTGTTAGACAGATTTCTCAAAATAATGCCAAAAATCTGAATGTTAGGTCTGAACTCTCCCTTTTCCAGTGCTTGCTCCATCAATTGAATGCCCATCAGAGGTTCATGCCTGATTTACTTTGTTTTCAGGCACTCATCCTCTTTGCCTGCTTTTTGCTTCCTCTGACAGCAGGGCTTTTAGTAGGCTATTTCACTGTGGGGGATTTTTCATGGCGACTTCACTTATGTCACTGTTTTGACATTTTGGAAAACAATAACCAAAGAGTAAAACAAAAAAATAATTTAATCAGCCTTTGTATCTTAAACCAAACCTTCAGTTTCATCAAGATTAAGATTTTATCTTCTTATATA
>JBBBVU010000009.1:20218825-20230088 GCA_037177055.1 Atherinosoma microstoma | reverse complement strand
TCCATCCATCCATCCATCCATCCATCCATCCATCCATCCATCCATCCATCCATCCATCCATCCATCCATCCATATTCTACCGCTTATCTGGGACTGGGTCTTCCGGGGGAATCTTCCCTGGGGTCTACTCCCTGTAGGACGTTCTTGGAATACCTCACCGGGGAGGCGTCCAGGAGGCATCCTAACCAGATGTCTGATCCACCTCACCTGGCTCCTCTCACAGAGGAGCAGTGGCTCTACTTTGAGCCCCTCCCAGAGGACCAAGCTTCTCACCCACTCTAAGGGAGAGCCTGGCCACCCAGCGAAGGAAACTCATTTCTGCCACTTGTACTTGCGATCTCGTTCTTTCGGTCACTACCCACAGTCAGCTCGTGACCATAGGTGAGGGTAGGAACATAGATTGACCAGTAAATTAAAAGCTTTGTATCGGCCTGTCGTGGTGAAGAAGGAGCTGAGCCAAAAGGCAGAGTCCACATCACTGCAGATGCCACACCAATCCACTTATCAATCTCCTGCGCCGTCTTTCCCTTACTCGTGAACAATACCTCGAGATACTTGAATCCTCCACTTGGGGACGGACCCCATTCCCGACCATTGCCTGTGATTTTGCTTCAGCGACCGCCAAAGCCGCGCTCTGCTTAGCCTGCTGATACCCGTCAGTTGCCTCCAGAGTCCCATAAGCCAAAAAGGCCAGACTGGACTCCTTCTTCAGCTTGAGATGGCATCCCTCACTGTCGGTGTCCACCAACGAGTTCCAGGATTACTGCCGTGACAAGCACCGACAACCTTACGGCTGCAGCTATGGCTGGCTGCCTAAACAATGGAGTCTAATCACAATCATATCCAAATGAAAGTGTTCTCGTAGCTTAGAATGAGTTATTTATAAATACATAAGTGGCGGCATACACAACTGATTGCTGCCATGTTACATTGCCATCTTTAACTTCAGTAACCGAAACGGGACAAACTTGTTAGCCCTAGGTGTTTTAGCAGTGAATCCCCGTGTGTTGTCAAGGGAGGAGAAGGAGGAGGAACAAGCAGCTGATCGCGATTCTTTCAACTTGCCGGTTTCCATTGAAATGGAGGACCATCCATACTCTTTGCCCCGTGAGAGGTAGGAAAAATAACCAAGAAAAGGAAAAAGGATTAATAACCGGGAGGAAACACAAGTTTACATCGGCGTTGTGTTTATTAGAATGAGATAATTCATGAGGGAGAGGGACATGATGACTGACGTGAGGCTGCAGCTCTCTGCTGTACAGGTAAGTTAATTCAGTCTAACAGTGAAGTTTATTTTGGCGTTATGTTAGAAACAGGGCTGGACAGTCCAGCAGCTACTTTATCCTTCTGTTTGGTCGGATCGTTTACTGTCACTTGCTATATAAAAGGGCAGATGCTAATCTGTTAGCCTACAGGGGAAAGCTCCGTTGCTACGTTACAGCACGGGATTTTCCTCTTGCAGCGCGGCAGGTTCACTAAACCCTGCTTTCACTGCCTCTGCCTCTCCCTCCTTGTCTTTGTCTTCCTCTCCCTCTTACTTCATCCGATCAACTTTGAGTCAACAGGTCGCAAAAAACGATTTCACACAATGACGTTAGCTATTAGCAGTAGCTTGGTACCAAATACATGGGAGTGCATGCTTGTAACTTATCAGCATCAATAATCAATGTTAACATTTTCACATTTATGACTCCACGGAATTGAATTCATCAGTTTTGTTGATGCAAGGGAACTTTTGGTGCAGTTTTGCTGAAGTAGAATATATGTCATGATCTGTCACATGGGATTTTACTGTAGATTTGGAAAGGATTCACATTAGCTTTTAGCCATGTTAACACTGTAGGTAAAAATGGATTGATTTAACCACTTTGGTTCAGACTATATCTCGTGAAATCATGCATGCATTTCCAATAAATTTTATACAGACATTTGTTGTTCAAAACAAATTATTTTTCCACCTGCAGACCAGATTAAACACAAAAGCAGATTAATGGCTCTACTAAAGATAGAGTGAAATAATGTCACCATTTTTTTGTCTCTGTGTCTTCAGCCTTCTGTGCTTTTACTTCTGTTTCTCTCCATCTCAACTGTATTTCTTCCTTTCTTCTGCTCCCATACTGTCACTCTCTCTCAGTTTCCATTTTTTGACAGATGTTTCATAAGGAAGAGGAACAGCTGGCTGCTGTGAGGCTGTTTATTCACTCTTTTATATCTTTCTCATCTGCTCCCACCCCACCCCCACTTTTTTTTCATTGTATTTTTGCCTGTTAAAGCAATCACAGATGGAGAGCCAAATTTCCAGCCCTCAAAATATTTAGGGAGTTCAACACTCAAATATAAAATGTAAACATAAATCATTTACCTCAGCCTAATCTCAAAATAAATAATTTTATTGATGGAGATATATGAATTGTAAAACATTAAGATGAGAGCCTTGCAAATGTATTTTCAAGTGTGGCAGTAGTAATCACTCTGGCAAGTTAAGGTTAAAAAAACCCAAAAAGAATTGGAAATGAAAGTTAACAGGTAAGCTTAAGCAAAAATGGCCTACACAGAAATATAACTTGAAGTCTCAGTCCACATGTCTTCACAGTAACCTGACCCAAAGGTCTGGGTTCCATTGTCTGAATATATAGTGAAGAAAGAGGTCTACATATGAAAAACCTAAACCTTTTGTCTTTGAGCCAGAGGCTTATAGCTTCTAAAGATACTTTCTGTAACACCATGGCTCCAGTGTAATATATGCCAGAAATCAATTGGAATACGGTTCTCACCTAATGCCTGCTAATGACACAGAAAAGTGTTAAAAACTATTTTGTCCATGTCCAGATGAAGTCATGACTAAGAACATGAATAAAGAGTCTGTGTTTTGCGAATATTTTTTTTACATATTGTCATGAGGTTGTTGTTGTGTTATCTCTTTGAAGTCTGTCCATAAGAGAGAAACTTTAGACTTTGGTAATTTTACAAACAGCTTGTTGTGTCATTTTTAAGCAAGTTCTGCCTTCCTTCTGCTCTTTTTATCCTCACCAAATCATGCATTATTTTTCCACTCATCTTAAATAACCTGCAGCCTTCCATAAGAGGTTGTATCCTATGTTTCAGTGATTAATGACTTTGTTTTCCTGCAGTGCATCAATTTGTGCCTTGTATATAGTATTCATGTTCATAGGATTACCAGAGACAGTTTCTAAAACTAAAGAGAGTATTATATACCTTTACAAGCCATCATTTTCCCTGACACAAGCATACTTATATGCACATGGAACCACATTCACAGTTATCCTTTTCAGTACATAAAGGCAATGTTTAAATCTACGTTTTTAACATACAGACATACGCTCCCTCTGTTTTAGCTCCGATAAATCACATTGGAAATAGACTCGGATTTTGAGAAGCTACACAGCTACGCACATTTTCAAGGCTATGAATACCATATTTGTCTGAAATACTGCAAGCCCTGCAGCACTGTACACTTCAGCAATTATTGCAATCCAATGATTTTACTGAAAGTGAGAATGTAACAATGGATTGGTGGGTGGGTGGGGGGAGATTAAGGGAGGAAAAACAGTTGAAGGTAAGTCAACATGATGGAAGTATATGCACTTGTATTGCTTTGATTTTACTGGTGATGACAGAGTTAATACGAACATAGTAAGTGGGAAAGGTTACAGAAAGGACAATCAAGTTTATATAGAAATATTTTCCTGTAGCACTGGCAGAAGAGGAAAAATAGAAGTCACATATGATTCAAGGATTCCAATAAATTGAAATATTTCATTGAATTTGAAAGTTACAGTGCCTATCTGGTGCCATCGATAAAAATGTATTAATATGTGGCCATGTATTACTAAGTCATGACCACAGATTACTAATGTGGGAATCAGATCATTTCCTTGTGGCCATGTGGTCGCATGTATGGGAATTTAAGGCTATAGCATGCATGTAACATGAATGATTTTGAATGATATTTCAACTTTATTTTAATCTCAGGATGAATTATGATGATGTGTTGGTTCACCTAACTGATTAGTTTGCCACTGACAAACAGAAAGAGAACACTGTATACACTATTTTGTCAGCTGCACCACTTTATTGGTACAAAAAAAACTACAAACAGTCTGCCAACTCTGTTAACCCAAGGGGGACATACATCCTACTTAAAACCCCCAAAATATTAAAGAACAATTTAGTCTGTTACAATGATGTCCTGCAATTTCTTGTTAATTGCAAAACACTGTGTCATATTTATTAAGAGACACTTCATTTGGTAGCTTTAGGCACCCAGTATAAAACAAAACAATATGTAGACTTAGGGCAAGCTGTCAATGCATTAGTAACATGTGGCCGTGTTTTATTTATCCCATGGGCACGGCTTAATTTAGTTGCTTCCACGTGTCAGTAATCCGTAGCAACATATAACTTAATCATCTCATTCCAACACAAACAATAAAATATATTTTCTTCCGATTGTGCCAGAGGGGTCCCCCAGAAAGTAAAAAAAAAAGAAAGACAGAAAAGTTCAGTCTTTGGAAAACAACACATTTACTTAGTTTCTTTCATTCACATTGAAAATTATAAAAACCATATGTTGTATCCTCAACTAAGCCTTTCCACTGAGTTTGTAACTAATCTCTCAGACTTCTTAATCTAACTAGTGCTTATGTTTAATTCTCATGTTCAAAAAGTTTTTATACCAAGACTGTCTCCCTCCTAGATGACATTTTTATGCTTCACATGTAGTTGCTTTAAGGCCACAAAATGTTACATGTTCTTCCACTTTAATTATAAGATTAATCTACATGCATGAGCATGTGACCCATGAACATGTTTTGGGAGGAAGTCCCAGTGGGAAGTTGGAAATTGCAAGATTGTTATCAAATGGAGTAAAAAATAAGCACATGCGAGCGTCCAACATTGGTAAAATGTTGCCCATTTGTAGTCTATTGAAATAGAGACTAAAACTGAAGCTAAGAGTTTATGAAGCCTAATTACAACATGGATTACAACTTGACTTTCACTTGTGCACTTCAAAACTGGTTAAGTGTCATTTTAATTTATAATGCCGATTTTAGGAAAGATAGACCCTGAGGATAAGAGGGGTGGGTAAATGCAGCTGCAATGTACATGTGTGTCAGAAACTGTATTCGGGTTTTGCAATCCTGTAGCAAATAACCAAGGATTGTAATAGATATCTCAAAGGCATCAGGAAAACCATCCTAGTTTTAGGGATTGAACTGACTCTATAGAAAACAGAAATTTTCTTGTCACACTGTAACTTTTACACATTCTTAAGATAAATAATAGCTTATATAGTATATTAGCAATGATGTCAGAAAAGAATGATTGTCTTGCATTTCTCAGCTCCAGGTTATAAATCCCTAGTCTCTCATTATTATTACTAATTCTCCTTAGCAGAATTACATAAGCTAAAGGTTGATTATTACACTGACTGGTAGTTATGTCGGTCCTGGTCTCTCTGCTGCTCAGCTTATATCTCGGCTGTCCTTGGGAATCACCCAATTTCCCAACAAGCACATTCAGCATGCATTTTGTCACTTACAGTGATTCACTCATGACAGCAAGCGGCAAAACAGCTGTGGATTCTCTGTGTAACCTCTTCTCCTTTTACAAGCAGCGCATTGAGTCTTTTATAACTATTCCTGCTTAAACAAGCTGTTTGACCAACCCCAGAAATCCATACTCATTGGATCAAAGCTTTGCTGTTTTAACATGACTGTAAGGAACTAAAAAGAAAACTGAAACAACATAGATTTAACTTTAGACTTTAACACAACCTACAAAATAGTTTAGCTTTTGAGTGAGCTAACTTTTAGCTTTTAAAATTGAACTCTTACTTCCGCAGAACTTTCCAGAATAAAACATATAGGATACAACAACAGTTTTACAATCATTAATCATGTTTCAAAAAGCTCTGATGGCATTGGCAGACAGAAGGAAATATTGGAGAAAAATATGTGAAACTGAATCATATCAAATTTTTGTTTTTTTTTATTTATTCCGTTCATTCAAAAGGGTCAATGCCCATTAATATTTCAGATTGAATTTGAAGTGTAAATATGTTCTCATAGGTGAATATAATTTTATTGACTCAATCAATTTCTATGTAAAATAATTTGATGTGTTCAATTTTATTTAGAATATGAATACATATTATATCAGACTGCATGCTGAGATGGTAATATCTTGTAAAGTGCTCTGTCCTGGCTATCTTTGGTTTAGTTTGGATGAAAGTTGGTCAACATCGTCAAATTTTAGGGGAGACAGGGAGAGAAAGTCAGAAAAAGAGAAAATAAACCCTAGCAGAAGAAACTAAATCAGGCAGCAAAAGAAAAATATATAACAACATAGGTTCAAATGCAGGACTGGATCACTGACTCTGATACAATAGCTCCACTATTAGAAATGTTGAAGAAGGTCAAATTAATATTCTTGAACTTTGCAAACTATGTTTCTTTCACATTTTATGTAATTCACTAGAATACCAGGTAAACAGGCACAGTCTTAAATTCTTATTTTTATTTAGTAACACAAAATAATGGTGGCACATAATTAGAACATTTCTTTTTTTAATACTACTTGTCAGAAATGAAAACAAAATAACAAAACCAAACAAGAGAAACACATTAACCTTTGAGGCAGCTGTGCTTCCTTTCTTTGTATTGGCAACGTCGGGCACTTTGAAATGATGTGATTCAGAGTTCTGACTTCACACTTTGGAAGTACACTGGATGCAGCTTGTCTATGACAAGATGAGTCAGTGACTAGCGGCAAGTTAGTCCTCACCAGTGTCTTCATTTAAGAGAACTTTTCTAAGACAGTTGTATGTAGAATGATTTCTAACAATTAGGTCAGAAAAATATCAATCAAATTATATTACATGATGTGAGGTTCAGTTGGCTTTGCATTGAAATAGTTGGTGGAGTTATCCATCAAAGGTAAATTTTTTAGTCTTAAAATACATTTCAGAACCTCCACGTTTTCACCTTTTGAGTACATAAATCGAATCACTGTTAATATTTATCAAAGTATTCATTTATTGTTAATACTTGTGTAAAGGTTGCGCTTTTGCAAGCCATGTTTATATGAGGAGCAATTTCATACCTGCCAATATTTCCAACTCATCACAAGCTACAAAATGACTGAAATTCTTTCAAGGGGTTGATTCTGCGGTATGTCGTAATGGAAACTCAGCTAGAGAGATGCAGTCTGCCTGTCTGCCTGTGTGAGGTTATGAACAACCTCAGCTGTTTTTCAAGTGTCTCCTGGAACCCATGCAAAGCCCAGTTTTTATTCATGTACATGTCTGTAACGTGATCACTACCCTCCCCCTCAAACACATACGTTTTCACAGCGATACTCTCACAGCGGGATCTGTCACACATGATCTCACAGTGCACACTCTGGCTTTAACTGGGAGCAATGTTTCTCCCTCTCAACAGTGAACACTCCCATTATCTCCCTCTGTCTCTCGGATGGAGTTAGATCTCTCCCTCTTTTGATGCGCTGCTCCTCTCGTTCTCTGGCTGCATTCACGCCAAGTCAGAGTGTAGGACGGGACACATTGCAATACAACAACTCATCCTTTTCTTCATATACAGCCGTCAGTAGGTAACACTTTCTTTCTTATATTTTCTTTACTAGTAGCTTCTATATATCTTTACAGGTAGCATGTTCTTGAATCCATGAGGACGCTTGAATTAAACCAAATTAAATATAGCAAAACCAATAATAACTTTGGAATATCTGACAAATGACTGTGAAATACTATTTATCAGGCTTGTCTAAGAGGTTTATATAAGACCTGAGAGGAAGGGAAGGAATTATTTGGAAGCTTTGAATTACATGAGTGACAGGAATGATGACATATTCAGACACAAAAACATTATGAAAATGACATCAAAGTATATATAGGCCACAGCTGATCACACAGTCCAAGCTACCTCTCAAAGTCATGATAGCTGGCATCAAAAATGGTTACTTCTGTAAAGTTGCACTGCCTGAATGTGTTTCAGAACAAGCTAAAAGATACATGCACAGTTTCATCTGGTGTGTAACTGTTGTTTTTGGGAGTTAAATCATTTCTATACTTTCGTCCATGGAATCTATTTCATAATCTCTTTTAAAATTCTAATCTTAACCCTTTATCAATAACCTCAACTTACCCTTCCTGTTGAGAAATAATGTGTTCCTTTTGTGTGTTCACAAATACAACAGCTGGGATCAATGTTTTGAAATTCTTGACTGGCTAATATGCGGTTTGAAACAGCTACTTTACTTTTGTTTTATTTATTTATTTTTTTTACTACATTCTTATTAGGATTCTCTTCTTTCTCTTTGTTATAGTAGGCCTATATCATTCTGGTTTGTAAATCAAATGAAAATAGTTCACAGGACTGTTGAGAATTTGAACGTATTTGATGCTCTGTGGGTAAAAAACTAAGTAATAAAACTTTGCCAACATCTTTAACAACATCACACATAGTGACTGTTAAATTAAGGAAGAAAGAACAATTTCTATTTATCAGAGAATAAATATTTTTGCTTTTATTGTTTATAATTTCAGCTAAATAACACATCTTTATCTGGAAAAATTTCAGTGTTCAAGAGCCCAAAAAGTCATTGTTTGGATGAAATTAATGAAAGATTAATGCAGAAAATATTTAGGTAAATAATAAAGAAAAAAAAGAAAGAAAGAAAATCATTAGTTGAACACTAGGAGATTAAATGTCTAGTTAACTCTTTACATGGAAAAATAGGAAGAGCACACAGAATGAAACTGTGAAGCTGTAGCTCTGAAAGAGGTCAGTTACTTACATAACAAACTTAAATCTGTGTGAACAGATTGCTGCTTTTTTTTCTTCACAGCTCAGTGTTGACATCAGTGCATTGACTGTAAGCATGTTTTAATTTGTGTGTCTGGGAGTATTCCCTCCATTCAGTTAAGTTAGCTTTTGCCTCTTAGTACAGCAACTGCCTTTGCCTGTTCATTAATACAGAGCTGTTGCATCTGTAGGACAAATATGTAAAATATATATAAGAAAAAAAGAAGAAATGTTGGGTTTTGAGTTGACATACATCATTGTAACAGTGGTGGAAAATGCTGATTCTTTAAAATGGTTGATATCCTGACTATGATAGCCATTGTTAATTGTTTATTCTCTCTTTCTGTTCTGAAGTTAATCCTTTAGTTCGTAATCTTCCATGTGGTCAACTGGATTTCGATCAGATTATCCCCCTCAAGCTTTAATTTTTTGTTGGTTTTTTTTAAATCTAAATTTACTTAATTCAGATATCAGCTGTGTGAAAAAACAAAAAACAAAAAACAAAAAAAACAGAGTGTTACCAACATGTATGACTATCTAATAACCACAAGAAATAATCTTAAAAAGAGAGTCCATTGTACACCTGCTCAGATTTGGACCTACTTATTCTGCCACAACTGACCGAGCATGATCTCATGGCAAACAGCATGCCACTCAAAGGAGTTTATACATTTTAAACTTTTAAAGCAGTTTTATCCCATCAAAATAGCATGCTGTGGTTAGGGATATGCAAAATGTACTTGGGTGGGGAGTCATTCTCTCATACCACATAGGGTGAAACAACACATAGACTTATAAAAATGCATACTATTAAAACTATACTATAACATAGTGTGTAATAACTGCACTTTTTTTTATGAGGCCAGGCTGCTTGACCATACAGTGTGCTAGTATGCAGTGGTTTTCAGCCTTTTGATTGTGTAGCTCTAAAAGTAAACTCATAGTTTGTCTGGCAGGCATGTGATGAAATAACTTGTACATGCTCAATGCTGTTTTTACTGATGACCTTTTTGGTGCTGTTGCAGAATGAGAAAGCACCTCTAGGCAGAGACTTTCTAATGAGAGGATGATGTGCAGAGCTCCCACTGTTAGAAAATCTTTTGCGACTCGTGCAAAAAGACTACATATTCTACATGAGTCGGTTACCAATTTTGTGAATTTTTTCAAATCTGCACGAAAAAAGTAGCATTTTGTCTCCTGTTCTCAAATCCCCGAGAGGCAGTTTTAACTAAATATAAATAATAAGTGACTGATGTAAGAGCACTTAACATTTTCTCATAAATTATGCTTTCGAATTGTAGGAGGGTAAAACATTTTGGAGTCTTTGTTTTTTCCTTTTTAAGAAGGCATGAAAACATGCACAGCCAAACACACAATGATGATCTGTCTGGATGGGATGAGAGAGTTGTGCATGCATAACGGAGAGTGGAAATAGCCATCACTCTGTACATCAGTGGGATTTTATATGCATCATGAAAGGTCTAAAATCCTTCTTGGCTGGGATGCGTGGGCTTAATTCTAGTTTGTTCCCATGTATTTTTTTTTCTTTCAGTGTCATTGATGCATTTTGATATTGATGCAAATATCTCTACTTACTCTACTGTGTGTGGAGGTCTTTTGTGCATGAACATATGAAGAGTTGGGGAAGTCATGTGCACCTCTGCTAGTATAAGGGTGGACCAGAGAAATTTAGCTAAAAAAACCATGTCCAGAGCCTCCATAGTAGAAGAATTATTTGGAACCTTGAGATAAACGTACTGATACACCAATACAGTCCTTGTGTATGAAATGATTGATCCATTTCCTTTTTCCACTTATCCAAATCTATTTTTAAAGGTTATTTGTTATTTCTTTTTAAAAAAAATTCTCTAGGAAATATTAAATTATTTGAATGTTTACTGAAACAAACAAGTGTGAAATGTCTAAATTGGAAACAGCTTAATTAAATATAGAAATGTGACCCCAGCTATGCACTTCTCTTTTGCAAGATATAAAAAGCTAAAAAAAACAACTAAATATGTTACTATTGCTATGCTGATGAAACACAAATCTACATAACCATCGTAGCAGGAGACTATAGTCTGATCCAATCCCTGATCAGAGGAATTGATCAGGTTAGAGACTGGATGAGCCAGAACTTTCTTCAGTTAAATGAAGACAAAACTGAAATCATAGTTTTTGAAGCCAAAGAAGAAAGATTAAAAGTCATCACTCAACTTCAGACAGCTAAGAAACAACAAACAGAGCCAGAAACCTGGGTTTAGTCATGGACTCAGACCTGAACTTCAGTCGTCACATTAAGACAGTTGTGAAGTCAGCCTATTCTCACTTAAAGAACATATAGAGGATTAAAGGACTGATGTCTCCACAGGATTTAGAAAAACTTGTCCATGCATTTATCTTTAGTAGACTAGACT
>JBBBVU010000009.1:20206060-20218391 GCA_037177055.1 Atherinosoma microstoma | reverse complement strand
GGAGAGGCAGCGTTCAGTTTTTATGCTCCTCACATGTGGAACAAACTCCCAGAAACCTGCAGGTCTGCTGAGACTCAGCAGTTTTATATCAGGGTTAAAAACGTTTCTATTTGCAGCCGTTTATGATATCAAGTGATACAGTATATGCTATTTTCTCTGAGGATTTCTTTATTTTGTTGTTTATTTTATAATTTCACTTTTGTTTTTAATTCTTCTTAATGCTTTCTGCACCCCGCTGTAATGTTTCGAATGTTTGTATAAAAAACACCTTGAATTTTCCTGTACATGAAATGTGCTATAGCCTACAAATAAACTTGCCTTGCCTAAAAATAAGTTTGAAACCATCAGTTTAATACTTCATCTGCTGTATTTAACAAGCTTATTTTAGAATATTCATCTGTAATAAATCCTGTAACTTATGTTTAAAGAAAGAGAAATGTTGCAGAGCAGAAAGTACAATGTTTATGCCTGAAATGTAATGGAATAGAAACATACAGGGGCATACAATAGAAATATTATAGGATTTTCTGTGCCCGAAAAAGAAGTGCTCAATAGTTTTAAAAAATAAGAATCTCTAAAGTTTTAAGGGAAGTGTGTATGGTTGAATTGTTAAATCCCCTTCCAAAGAACACAACTGCCAAGTGAGCATAACCACTAAAAATATTCTAATGGGTGTCTCTTGTAATATTCAGTGATAACAATAAGACAGTTTTTCTTATACTCTCCTCAGTAAAAGGATTTTGCCCTGAAGTAAAATGTGCTGTTTGGTAGTAGAGACATGCTATGTGGACATAAAAGAAGCCAGATAAGCACATGGAGTCAAACTGAACCTAATGCATGAAGCATTTCAGAGTCAAGCTCCACTGGGAAAAAAATATGAATCTGTTTATGCAAGGTACACCATAGGCATGTCATCAGTCCGTCTCAGGACAGGGGGAGCCCAGTGACTAGAATTTCTTTTTTTTCATTATGAGTTATAAGATTTATTTATTTTTACTTTTATGTAACTAGTAAGTTCCTTGAGACTACGGTCTATTTTTTTAGGGAGACCTGGCCAAGAAGGCATTCTATAGCTGTTTACACATATAAAACACAGCACACAATAAACGGTTAAATAAAACAATAAAAGAGATGCAACACGTAAAATCATCTTTATAGTAAAATTTAGAGACTTCAGTCAAATTAGGTCTTAGTAAAGCTTTGAATTCACCAAAAGAGACCAAGTTGCTGAAATATTTCAGACCCCCCACAATCCAATATATTTTTCTTTTCCTTAGAAGCAATGCTGCGTAACAATGGTTCAAAACAACAGAGAATATTATTGATTCATGGATCATAAGACAATCTCAGAGAGCAATGAAAACATCAGGAACTCTTCCAAAAATGTCAACAAGTTATGAAACAAAGAATTGACAAACACTTAAAACACATTTACATAAATGACTTGATACAGGCTTAGATTTTTATAATCCAGTGTCATCATGTCATATTAATTCTTATGTTGTGAGACATTTCTGTTACTCTATGTAAAACTATACAGAACAGTTCTTCTGTTCTGTAAAGCTAAAATTTTCACTTAATGACTCTTGGTGTTCCTGTACCACCCAGGAGCCCTGCATCTTCCATTATTGTCACCTAATGGTAAATGGACTGTACCTACAGTATATAGCACTTTAGTAATTTACACTGCATGCCATATTCACCCATTAACAAACACACTCATACAGCACTTCTATTGTTATTATACACATTCATACCACAATAGACACATCAGGAGGCAATGTGAGGTTCAGTGTGTTGCCCCAGTACACTTTGGCATGTAGTCAGTAGAAGCCAAAAATCGACCCACCAACGGGCGGAAGTGGCTCAGGTGGTAGAGCAGGTTGTCCAATGACCGGAAGGTTGGCAGTTTGAACCCTGCTCCCCCAGTCAACTGTTGATGTGTCCTTGGGCAAGACACTTCACCCTCCTTGCCTTCAGAGTTGGCATCGCTGGTGCATGAAATAGTATGATAGGAGAGGCTGTTGGTGTCACCAATCCTGTCAATCTGCCCCAGGGCAGCTGTGGCTACCTGTGTTGGGTAGTTACTCAAAAAAAGTAATTAATTACCAGTTACTCATTACTTCTGTAAATTGTAATGAAATTACTTTACTAGTTGCATTTGAAAAGTAACTTGACTACTTATTACTTTACTTTATCATTTCTTAATTCACTGTGTAGACATGGACAAACATCATAACCGAATCATCACCGCCTGTCTGCATAGTGTTTATTGAAAACAAAATGGCTTTAAAAACCCTGGTTGAAAGACACCTGCCGCCTGCACACAGAGTGCATTTCACGCTAATATTTTTGTCCTTTCGAGCAATAAACTCGAAATAATGCGAATATCGGCACTGACCAAAACCCCCCGTCTCTGTGTCAAGCTCCATTTTCTTTTTCCTTGGTTGGCGCACAACCAGCTACGTCGCGCAAATCGATCTCCATGGCAACAAGCCCAGGCAAGCACAAACACAGGCAGCAGCATGCGCACACCGCTTACACAGATCAGAACTTTACAAAAAGGCAAACACGCCTTGAGAAACGCAGAAAAAATCGTTACTGTAGTCCAGTAAAGTAATTTCATTACCGATATTTTAAGTGTAATGCATTACTTTACTACATTACCCAAAAAAGTTATATCGTTACTGTAATGCGTTACTCCCAACACTGGTGGCTACATATGTAGTTTACCATCACCAAGTATGAATAAGGAGTGGATGAATAATGGCCTCAATGTAAGCGCTTTGAGTGCCGCTATAAAGCGCAATATGAATCTAATCCATTATCATAATTGTTATTATCATAACATTCCGGTATGATTGTTCCCCCTCCTGAGCTACAGCTGTCCAAATGCTAGTAATGCTAATGTGATGTAAAGTCCATAGGGATATTCTGATTTGGAATGGAAGCCATGGATCCCTGCTTCTTCCTCTTTTCATTTTTTTACGAAATTCCACCACTGCTTTGCTTACTAGTCTTGCTCTCTTTTTTTGGATTTGCACCGACTTTCTGCAGTTTGGGATTTGAATGCATACAACCACTTGTGGTCACTCTTTGTTTTTCCATTATCAGCACCTATCCTGCTCTGTCACCCCATAGACAATTCTTATATTCACTTTTTAGTTAAAATGTGTTTAAGAGTGAAACTCATTAGGGATCAAAATAATTTTGCCTTTACAATGACTTTTGTGCACAAATACATGAAATAATATATAACTACTTTCAAACAAACTGTTGGCAAAGTTTCCTCAAAATGTATCCCTTATCACACAACGAAAAGGAGGCAAAAAAAAAAGAAAAAAACTGGATTTCTGAAACCTGTTAAAGACCCTCTCTACATGTTCCTACATACACATGTATTTTTCATTTACAGTTGATGACATTCTAAATATGATCACTCCGGAAAACATTCATACCCTCTTCTCACACCATGTGGTTCAGTGATGATGTGTCAGAAAATGAAATTTTATACTTTTTAGAACACGCTGATTGGTTGACATAATCTAAGTTCACAAATGGGCATGGTGGGATGACAAAACTTTCTGTTGTCCAAGGGCAACACTGTGCTTTAGAAGGAAGGTTCAGTAAAAATATTTGGTATGTTAAACAGCAGTAGTCTGGATGAACACACATTATGAAAGTTATTTATTTAAGAAGCCTCTCAAATATAACAGGAGTTGACCTAATACAGTTTTGTAGACTGTAATGTAGACTTTGTAGACTTAATACCAAATCACGCCATTTTTTCACATCAATATCAAGATAGTTTCAAAATTCACTTATTCAATTTTCATAAAAATAACCAAGGGGTTTTGGTTAGCTTCACATTGTGGACCAAGGCCAGTTCGTATTATAGACTGTGTTTTGTTTCTGTCAAGAGTTTAAGTTTCTGTGTGCGCTTGGGTTTGGTTACATTTTTGCAGTGTGTGAATGAGCTTACATCTGAGATACAATCTCACACCTGTGTGCCTTTAATAGAAGCACTAAGAGCTGACAGAACAAGTAATTTAAGTGAGACCTGGCTTTTATTATGAGTATTATTGTGTGAGGGAGAGAGTAAGAGAAAGAATTGGGAGGAAGAGAGTTTTCTTTATCCTTTTATCTTTTCCTTTTTCTGTAGATGTTGCAGCTTTGGGAAAATTTGTTTGATCCTTTTCCTGTCCAGGCGAAACAGTACACTTAAAGCCCTCAAGAAACAAGAACATCAACCTGAGATAAAAAAGTGTGATTCATCATATGCTTCATTTTATTTTTGTTTTTCTCTTCCATCTACTGTGCATATGTCTATCCTTGTGGCTTTTAGTTATATTAGGCATGTCACTGACTTTAACCTTAAGCCAAACATATAGTATTTGGTACATACAGTTTCTGAAACATTTTGCATCATATTATAGTAAAAACTTTGCTTAAAACCCTGCAGTATACAATATGATACTTGTCTTCTGCTCCCTTATGGATACCAGGAAGCATAAGACTACATAACAATAATTTTGACATGTCACACGGTAATAAATAGTAAATATACAAAAAAGAAATGTTAATTTTTTTCCACATTTTGTTAAAGGGCCAAATAAAGACTTCAGATTAAAAAATTTGATTTTTCTCCCCAGTTTTTCTTGGGTTTGGCTTTAAAGGGTTAATCCATCTGGGAAATATGCTGCGTTCCATGAACTCAGAACTCAGAATTTCCAACTTCCGAGTTGGAAGTTTCAATTGGAACGGCCCCCTGAGGTCGGATTTCCGACTGGGAAAGTCGGAGCATCCTCACCACCTCCGACTTCACGTTTAAACATGGCCGCGCCCAGTGTTTACAGTGTAGAAGCCCCTGTAATATCACGTTTATTTGCACTTCTGACCATCTTTTGTTGCATTAAATCAGTGCTGCACATAGTATTGTTTGGTATAAATGTAGTGAGATGTCGCTGTAGTGTAATTCACATTTTTCATGAGCTACAACCCCGCTGTCAGCAGCAACGAGAGCCAAAAATGGCAAACGGCAAATGCTGCTTTCCTCAACGGCACTTATCGTGTCCAAACTGCAGTTCCCGTTTTTTTCAACGGTCTGCCGTTGTTGTAAAATGTTGCTGCTTTGAAAAAGCGTTTGCCGTTCTGTTTCAGTTGCTTTGCCGGTTTAAAACGACAATTACCCCTGAAAAATGGCTTTAGTGTGGAACCTGCCATAATTTTTTCCTAGTTGTCAACTGGAATGCTGTTAACTAAGGCGTGACGTCATTCCCATTTCCGACTTCCCAGTTCCGAGGTAAATGGAACGCACTATTAATCCCTTTGAGAGCCTGCACTCTCTTCACTGTACTGCATAGTTTTCCTGAGATCAGACACAGCTGTAGTGTTTAGCCTCCTCAACAACATGTGTTATTGTCCAGATATTGTACTAGTTATGTAAAGTTGAGCTCTTGCCCTTTGTAAGAGCAAATTAAGATGAAAACTTAACAGCAAAGATTATGAGTGATGATCAGCACTATAAATAAGAATCTTGCTCCATTCCCTCTGAAATAAACATGTCCTGAGTAAAGTCGGAGTAAAACAGAAAGAAATCAACATTACAGATTTATGTGTTTTTAAACACCTAGCCAAACATAAATCAGATCTGAACACAGGAAACTGAACAGTGGTCTCTGTTCACACTATTCGCACAAACTATGCAATCTTAAACTGATCTGTTGACCTCAGATAAGTTTAAATTAAACAGAGCAGGGTTTATTATAACCAAAATAAACCGCCAAGATGTGGAATCAGGAACACACTCTGCAGTTGTAAAATATTTTAGTCACTTTTCAGCAAAAGACAAAGTTACCGCCATTGTTTAATTGTGAGACTTACATTTTTACTTACAGGTACATTATAGCTGGCCAGGATTCAGCAAATATACACTACCAGTCAAAAGTTTGGACACACTTATCCATTAATGGAAGAGTGAGTCCAAACTTTTCACTGGCACTGTACATCGGTGCAACATGAGGAAGCTGGGGGACGAGGGACTCAGGCTAGCAGATGCAGCAGTTGTAGTGTGTCATTTTTTTCCTTGCTAGATTTCTTTGACTTGCTAATAGATTAAGGAATCTCGCCTTTTACTTTTCTCAACAACTGTCCATCTAATCCTCTTTAAAATTGGTGGGTGTGTTGTACAACTAGGGAGCAAAGAAACTGTTTGGTCTTTAGTATGAGAACTCATCTTATTTATGGTTCTTATCCTCTTTTGTCACAATAATACCAAAACTGAAACACTGTTAAATGATTTACAAAGGTTTACTCGTGAATCCCAAAGAATGGGTAGATGAGTCCACATTTTATGAATAAACCTCCAAAGTCAGCAACAAAACACAATAGTTTAAACATTGTCTAAAATCAGAGGCTGAAGAGTTTTTTTTTGCATTTCATTGACTGTAATATGTTCCTTTATTAAAGAAAACATAACTATGACTGTCGGCACTTCCCTAGTTTCCTTCATATACTGTGTATTATGAAGATGATTAAATCAGTCCAAACAATTAAATACCTTTTCAAGCTGTTGAAACAAAACTTGCTGATATGAGTCTTCCCACAATTGATAATCAAATTCTTTCTCTCTCCCTCCACCCTAATTCTGTTTGGCAGCATTTTACGGCTGTGAGCGGGGCCTTCATGGATTCTCCATACAATGGCAACACGTCCTTGCAGACGTCCATGTCCAACCTCAACGCCAGCTATTCACGACCTTCAGAAACTGAAGACGATGGGAAAGTGTCCAGTGACACCATTTGGCTGTGGATTGCTGTGCTGGCAACCATTGGCAACATAGTGGTGGTGGCTGTGGTTTGTGCCTGTGCCTTCTGACCCAGTAGAGGAGTGGAACAGAAATACTGCAGCTGTCAATCATGCAAAAACTTGTATTTCCTGAAAATATATTTTTCCTCAGTAATTCTGTGAAATAGCCTTACTTTTAGATTAATACAGGAATATTGATTTTAAGACCCAAACATTACTTTTAACTTTGCAAGGGTGCTTGCATTACAGTCTTCATTGAAACACTTTTGGCATTACGGCAACAATAAGAAAAAAATTATGTTAAAGAACACAAAATGTTTATTTATTTATTTAAAGCAGCTATGTGACTATCTTCTGTTTATTGAAACTGTGCAATGACCAAAAAAGCTACTAAAGTTTGTATAAACCTTAAAAAAACGATTTAAAGTCTTTCCGACCAAAGTCAAACCTCAAACAGATGCCATTCATACAGTTTGCAACACATTACATCTGCCTAAACACATAGAAAGCTACTGAGCACATCCCTGTTGTTTCAAATTATCCTATTAAAACCTACACGTCATAGTTAGAAATTTCTCAATGACTAAAAACAATCCTGTTGTAAACCTTGTGATGGTGGTTAGTGAGCTCTTAATACAAGTTACAGTAAATTCTTGCCCGAGGAAAATTTCATGCATTCAAAAAATAAACCAACACACAAACTTCACTAGTCAGAAAGTAAAAAAAAATAAAAAATCTTCCTTTTAATTACAAGCTTTGTAAGCAGAACATTCTGAAACTAAGTGCCACAATAAAACATCAATAATGTTACTTTAATATCAGGTACAAAGTTATACTTATACATACAGATATTGGTTTCTTTGTGTATGGCTTGTTTGAATGCATTAAAAAGCAAGTTTGACTCAGTTTAATGGTGATATGTTTTTTGGTTGTTTTTTTTAGTAAATGGTTGAGGCCACTGAGACTATGTTCACATTAATTTGTTTGCCCTTTAAATATGAAAATCTAAGTGGGTCACAGGGATGTTAATTTTAGCCTTCACATGAACAGTGTATTAACATTTTTCCAACTGGCACTGGTCACAGAGCAAAGAATTACAATTATTAAATTTGGATTCCAGGCATAAAACAAGCTATGGTATCAGAATAATAGCCTGCTTGCTTGTTATGCAAGGCAGACCAATGCTAAAACATATACATGTACAATATATATATATGAATTTACATACCAAATATCCATACAATAGTACTAGCTCAGTAGAGGTCAGGATTAGAGCAGATCAATCCTTGGTTTTTTGGTGAAATTAACCAGAACAGGTGGAACTCTGACCTGACCATGCTTGATCAAAACACTGAACTCCAACCTACTTTGTCCATACTATTCCTTTCTTTTCTCTAATATTTCCAGCATCCAGTGAATTATTTTCTAGACTGACTCTGAAAGAGGGCGTCAAACAGCAGGGGGCATGGCTGTCCCCTGCTTTCTGGCAAACCCAGATAAAACAGCTGGTAAACAGTTGATAAGACACGTCACAATAACATCACCTGACTCTTCTGAGGAATATTACAGATGCAGGTGAAACATGTCAAGGTTATGATTTTTTTTTTATTGATCTGGCAAAAAAGAAAATGGATACTTGACTTTAAAAGAATTGGGTCCTCACCAAATAAAATCTCAAATATTGTTTATGTTGCAATATATAAATAGAGATATATACAGTTGGTTGATACAGACTTTGACAAACACATGAGGTAAATAAATTAGTCATATTGAATTCACGACAGTGTAGTAAATGTGTTAAACAGTGCATAAGACTGTGTATAAGGCAAAATAATATATACAAAATGACTGTTGTGAAAAAATTGGGAAAAATAGAAAATAAATAATAGCAAAACTACTGAATGTACAAAAAGTCAAATAATAAGAAAAGTTAGGTGATATCTAAAAGATCATTGATATGAACGGGCAGTGTGTCTATCGTCCTGTGTTCACAGTGATATGTGGTAGGTTTACTGCCCTCACACTTTTGAAATTCTTTAATTAATCTGCAAAAACTAAGGCATCTTTTGATGACCACATCAGTTGTTACTTGCAGCAGGTAGCTACTTGATAACACTAAACTTACCCTCATGCTGCTTGAGAAGTTTTCTGCCATGATCTTTTCAGTTTCAAACTGAAGAAAACTCAATTTTGAATGCTTATTTTTAGTATTTGAATATGCTTAGTAAAATGCTTAGTTTTCAAGTAGTGATTTAACGACCATGCAAAGCAATAAATCACATTGCTCAGCAAAAATTTAAAAAGGTATCCCCACAAGTTGAATGCACCTGTTCTAAAAAGATTACAAAACAAAACTTGTGCAGAAAAATGGCTTGTTGTGTTTTCATGCAGGGAAATTGAAAACTTGCAACTTACAGCTGGTGAAGTGTTTGGTGAAGAGTTTAGTTTAGACAATATCATGGTGTAATTTAAGCCCCCGTATTTTAAATTTTTTCGGTGGGGGGGGGGGTTGTTATATTGCGATTTCCATTACTTGCTGTTTCAGCCAATTTTTGTTTTTCCAGGGGCCATGAATTTCCAGACTAATTCAAAACCCCCAGTTCAGCTGACAAGCACATCTTGCCTTTGAGGAAACTGTGGCCCCTTTTAAAAGCCCAGAGGAGACAATCGCTTTAGAAAGAAGCGCAGCTCAACTGAGCAGTGACTTGTTGAAATTTAACAAGCAACAGAGTTCACATCAGGGACATTGCGCTCTGTCAGAGTTACCCCCCCCCCATTATAATGATAAATACACCATTGAAAATTGTGGTATCGTTTTCTCTCATCTCTTCTCAAATTATTGAGATTGTTCATGAGAAAATGATCTTTCAATAGCTGACAGGAAGGAATGAAATGAGGAAGACACTGAAGCAGAGAGAAGAGATGGAGTTACAGGGGATACATAAGGCAAGATTATGTCAGAAGAGAATATTTAACACTGTACTGTTAAGCAGAGGAACTACTGTTTCATTAAGATATTAGTCTGTCCATAGTATTAGTGCCGAGAGGATGAGAGATAACACAAATTAAGAAATGTAAAAATATCAACATGTGAAATGTTAACTTAGAAAAGTGAAAAAAGACGACATTTTAGTGTAGCCACAAGGTTGCCAAATCTTATCCCTCCTGTTGGATCAGGTTGGACCTGTACCTTACACTGCCATAGCATATCAAGAATTTTCCTTATCATTTAATGAAAGTTAAATTAGACAAGCTTATTTTACCATTTAATTTGTTGCTACTTAAATCTTGTCAGGGTGTGTTTAGTTTTTCTATGGCATTGGACTTTATTGGGTAATAGACTGCCTTGGGTGATTTCTCTAAAATACCATACATTTTTTCTGAGGCTTTAACCCAGTCTAGTCAGATAACATTATCAGCTAGTCTTTTCTACTGCACGTGTGTGTTTCTACACATGCATGTGTTAGCACATGCATTTTACTGTCTCTAACTTGAGCTTTAGCCGCTGTGTCATCATTCTCTCTGCCCCACAGTAAAATAATGAGCTGTTATGTGCCTCTTGAGCTTCCTATCTGGCTTTTCTGTTCCCTTTCTTGCACGATATCCCACCGGAAAGATCATCCCCAAAGGCCTGTCGACTGGATCGCTGTGGCTAACTTGATTAATTAAGGATAATTTTGCAGTAGAATATAACTCTCAGGTGTCAGTGTCAAATATAGAGTCTAGCGGAAATTAAAGGAGACACAAAGGAATGAGTGGAAACGAAAATGTTTATCATCAGAGGCAAGGGAAATCAGTGAAACCTGAAGTTAAAGAGGAAACTTCAGAAGAGTAAAGAAAATAATGAAGCAGAAAATGCTTACTTTCATTTTTTTCATTTGTACCATAAGACCCATGACAAAATAAAAACAAAACAACAAAAAACAGACATTTAATGAGGGAAGAGATGTGTGAAAAAGAGATGATGTATCCAAGGAGACGGTGGAATAATGAAAGAGGCAGTATGAAGAGGAGGATGTTTGACAGGAAGAACAGGGGTTATCACTGGCCTCTCTATGTTGGGGGATAAGGAGTACAAATGAAATTGTAATAATTCAAACTTTAAAGAAACAAAAGGACAAAGTCAGACAACCATGAGCAGTGATAGTTACAAGGGAAAAGGAAAAGAGTTTGTATGATTAAAACAAAGTGTCATGTTCTTGTTTTTGTTCATGCATATGGTTTAGTTTTAAGTCAGAGGTAATAATTCTAAGTCAAGGATTTCTGACATTTTGAGATCTTTGTCACAAGAAATTCCATTAAACACCTTTGATTTAATAGTAAATCTTCAGTCTCTATTATTTTGTAAAGTGAATTGACTTAGGGGCATACTGTGCAATTTAAATGTTATGAAGTTCTCCACCAGTAATCATGATGCCTGGACATTGTTAATGACAAGTGTGGCACAAGTGGACAGAACAATACTATCTGCTGTATATTATCTATCCTTATGGCTTCGTACCTGCAACCATACAGTACATGATCACAATAGTTATGACACAGAGTGTTTGTGGTCTTCGTTTGGTTGATCAAGGCTCAGGTGACCACAGTTCACCACCACTTACAGTCTGCCTGCGACTACTCCTCCACCATCCCAGCAGCATTGTTTTTATTGAGGCTTGGAATCTCAAAGTTAGCCAAAAAAGCAAAGTTTTTAGCACCAATCCCAAATGAAGAAGAAACTACAAATACTTGGAATCTGTTCATATGGCTACCCACCAACCTTGAAGTGATTTTTATTTCTTTAAATCCTAAATCTTTGCTGATGACAAGAATCCCTTTCACAATCACATAAAGGAAAGGATGATTTTTGTTCTGTTCAGCGACTGCGGTTGCTACAGTATAAGCTCAAACCCAAGCTATTCAACCAACAGGTGAGAATGAAACAGACAGTAACTCTTTGTTGTGCAGACAATTGTCTTTTATAGTCTGAATGTACAGATTGAAACCCATTAATAGAAGATATTTACACATCATATTTCTTTCTTTCTCGTTGTTTCTGGGCTTTATTAAATTGCATATAGCAGTAATCATCACCTCCGCCAAGGTGGAAGTCATGTATTTGGTGTTGTTGTTTTGCCTGTCTGTCTATTAGTAACATAATTCAAAAAGTTTTGGATGGATTTTGATGCAATTTTTAAGAAATCTCAGAAATGGAATAAGGAACTAGTGATTAGCTTTTGGGGGCGAACCGAATCACCGCCTGGATCCAGGAATTTTTTAAAGGATTATTTACTATGGGGAGATAGGAATAATTTTTTCCATTAGAGCTTCTAACTCAAAAGTAATGCCCACAATAAATGGCAAAAAATAAAAATGAACCCTTTTATGCATGAACTATTTAAAAACAATGCTCCATGTTTTTTTTTTACATACATTTACTTCTGCAGTCATGCAGTGTTGGTTTCTTTTTTCTTAATCATCATATTCTACATTTTATTTATTTTTAATATATTATTCACAAATATTCAAAAGATATGTTTTC
>JBBBVU010000009.1:20186043-20199984 GCA_037177055.1 Atherinosoma microstoma | reverse complement strand
AACAACCTCAGCTGACACAAAGTGCTGTACAAAATAAACACAGAAACACAAAGAAATAAAACAATTAACACTGAAAACAAATTAAAAAATAATAAAATAATTGTTTTATGTTTTTAAAACAATTTAAAAACAATAAAACCAATAATCAAACAAACCATAAAACATCAAAACAGAAGCAGAGTCTCATGCCGGGATGAAAGCCAAGGAATAAAAATGGGTTTTAAGACGAGTTTTAAAAATGGACAGTGAGGTGGATTGTCTATACGGTGGAGTGGAAGCTCCATTACACAGTTTTGGAGCGGCAGTAGAAAATGCTGTCCCCTCTGAGCTTCTGTTTGGACCTCAGTACCTAAAGGAGCAGCAGGTCAGCTGACCTGAGGCACCGAGCAGGATGGTAGGGGTGGAGAAGCTCAGAGAGGTAAGAGGGGGCCAGACTGTTTAAACATTTAAAAGTAAATAAAAGAATCTTAAAATGTACTCTAAAGTGCACGGGCAGCCAGTGGAGGGGGGCCAGGATGGGGGTTATGTGCTCCCTCTTACGTGCTCCAGTTAGGAGGCATGCGGCTGCGTTTTGCACCCACTGGAGACGCGCAAGGTCTCCAGTTCACAGGTGAGGGCTATAATATTGGAACGAGGCCTCGTCATGTGTTTTAGTTCTAACTTCAGGTTTAATCAAAAGGCCGGTACCAGAGGACCTCAGGGTCCGTGAGGGCTTATAGTCTAAAAGCAGTTCAAATAAATAAGAAGGCCCAAGACCATTAAGACATTTATAAACCGTTAAAAGAACCTTAAAATCAATCCCGAAATGCATGGGGAGCCAATGCAGCGATTTTAAAACCAGTGTAATGTGTTACCGCCCCCTGGTCCTCGTCAGAACTCGTACCGCTGAGTTCTGGAGTAACTGTAAAATGGAGGTACTCTTCTTAGGAAGACCAGAGAGCAGGGCATTACAATAATCTATTCTACTAGAAATAAAAGCATGCATCAGCATCTCCGTGCTGGCAAAAGAGAGAAACGGGCGAACTCTGGCGATGCTTTTAAGATGATAAAATCCTGTCTTTGTGACATTTCTAATATGTGGAATAAATTAAGCTCAGAGTAAAAGAAAACACCCAGATTTCTCACACACTGAGAAGGTTTAAAGTTCTGCAGTTTGCATGAAATGGTCTCTCTCTTGTCTTCAGGACCAATGATTAGAACCTCAGTCTTGTCCTGGTTGAGCTGTAAGAAGTTTTCTGCCATCCATGACTTCATATCTAAAATACAGTTTAAAAGGGTATTAACTGGCTCTAGGTCATCAGGAGACACAGAGACGTAAAGCTGTGTACCATCAGCATAGCTGTGAAAAGCAACTCTGTGCCTCCTGATGACATCCCCAAGTGGCAGCATGTATAGATTAAAAAGTATTGGGCCTAGGATAGAACCTTGGGGAACCCCACATTTTATTTCATGGATTCCTGAGGAGCATGTATCCAAGCTTACGAGAAATTGTCGATCCGTGAGACAGAACTTATATATATATATATATATATATATATATTTATATATACAATATATATTTGTTTTATTACTTTAAGAAAGAGTGTAGCTTCCTAAAAGTGATGACTGTAATTGAGTAGATGTTTTAAAGAAGCACTGTACATTTTAATTTTCATTATAAAAACAGATATTCTGCAAAGTGCAACGTCTCTGTAATTGCAAAGTCAGAAAATGTGCTTATGGTCTAATTTTACTCAGTTGACCAAAGGATTTTCGTCTTTGCTGGAACTACTTGGAACTATTTTGGAACTCCTGGCAACAAAGCAGAGGGGTCTTCAGCCCCATGACCTGCATGTTCTTAAGGACCTCCTGACAGGTACAGAATCATCAGTTCCTGACCAGAAAGCAGCAGGAATGTTTTCATCAGAGACTTACATGCTCAGCTGCCTGTTTCTGGCAAACTGGTAGACCCAGATAACTGGTAATCAGTTCTCTTTGATCCTGTATTAGTAATATTCTCACAAGTTTTTTTTCTTTTTGTTTTGCACAATGTGAGTAAAAGCCTAATATTTATATATATTTTGTTTATATTGAGTTTGGCCCACTTTATTGGTTTATTTCATTATTGTTTTGACGTGTAAGAATTTGTATTGTTGTGGAAACATGAGTAAGATTCTTTCCGCTTTCAAAATTTAAAGTAAACTTTTTTTTAAACACTCTCCTGTTTTATTGACATATAGATGATTATTGTTTTACTTGTATCATCTTTTTTTATGAGCTATCTTGCTTTAGTGGCTGAACTTCAGTTGTTGAATTTTAATATGACAATATCGTGACTTAAGCCTGTTAAGCTCATAAAGTGTAAGAGACCATGTTCAGGGATCATTTAAGGGATTAAGCATCTCTCCATTGTAGTTGGGCTATCTAGGGTCCCCCAACCTGATCTCACAGAATTGCGTGAAATAACCACAAGGTTACTTCAACACACAAAATGACGTGCCCACTGAAAGTCTCCTGCCCCACAACTCGACCTGCAGCAGTGGGCCGTTACAATAAATTGTTTGTGTTCGACTTTCTTCTTATCAATACTAATATTGAAGGTGAATTGATTACAGAATAATAAAATTATCTATTCAACTCATGTAAATAAAACAACCCAAGAGTTCATTCAAAATTATGTGATTATGCAAAGAGAGAGAGAGACAGAGAGAGAGAGAGAGTCAGAGAGAACACTACATATGCTAAAAAAAAAAAAGTTATTACAGAGTAATAAAATTCTTATTGGCGGAGCCTATCCCAGCAATTAGCAGACAAGAGGCAGGGACACGTTGCCAGTCTTTTGCAGAGACATGAACCAGTCATGCTCACACTCACTCCTAGGGAGCATTTATAGTGATCAATTAATGTTTTTGGACTGTGGGAGGAACCAGAGTACCCACACATACACAGAGAGAACATGCAAACTCCACACAGAAAGGCAGTGTTGGGCACGTTACTTTGAAAAAGTAATTCATTATAGTTAATAGTTACTTCTCCCCAAAAGTAACTGCCTTGGTCTCGGAAGTTACATCATTATAAAAAATAAGTAATTACTCTGAAAATAATTATTCCGTTACTTTCTAAATTTTTTTTTCAAATATGTCGCCTTTAACGGAACTTCGGATATATCTGCATGTTCATTGATAAAAAATGAATAAAAGGCTACATCTCATTATCAAATTACATTTTGTAGAATAAATTACTAAGAAAAATCATCTCAGCCTGATGGATGTGACTTCGTGTCTCCTCCTCCTTGTGTGTCTGTGTGTGCGCTGTGTTTGTGTGTGTTCGGCTGCGCACACTGACTTACACACGTCTCCCCTGACATATTACTCCTCAGTAAATCATCGTCAGAAACAGGCTGCGCGGTAAAAACGGCTTAAGTGAACAGAATCATAATGTAACGCTATATTGCGTCTTCTGCAGACAACCTTTGGCTTGAACATGTGATGCTGCTTTATTCTCAGTTAGCACCCGCTCACAACAGAACACGGCTTCTTCTAGTCGAGTGTATTCTCCAGTTTCAACTGTATCCCTCCGCCTCCTCTTCACTACGGCAGCAGCAGCACCATATAGTCCGAACAAATGTGTGGTTATTTCACATATTTGTGTGAGATCAGGTTGGGCCCCCACATAGCTAAAAACGGTGTAACTCACTAGTAAAAGGCTGAAAAGGTGAACAGCATGACGCGTTGTCCAGCGCCATGCTGCAGATAGGTCTTTGCATTGTTATTCAAATCAGCATTGGCTATGCAGGAACAACACACAGACTATGATTTAATTTTTCAAAAACATGCATATCAAAGTAAGTTTTGCAATTCTAAATAGTTGTCTAAGATCAACATGAAGTGTCATTTACTTAACTCAACTTAATTTGATCCAGCTTCATTAATGTCACACTTTTTGAAGCAAGTGCAAGTCAAAGTGCTATTTTAGCAGAACATAACTTTATGCGAATAGAACAATAGTGAAAGTATTACAGTAGCCTACTGTTGTATTATCTGATGTATACAGTGCGTACACAAACATGACAGAAAGAATAGCTGATTGCTGTATGAGCTCCATTTATTCAGAGGACTTGCACAGCACAGAATGACCAGGAAGTATTCAACGTAATACGTCACTTTGCGTGGTACATGTTAGACCAGGTGACCATATTAAGCAATCCGATTATAGCATACAGTATAATGAGGAGTAAGGCAGAATCATAACATATTCTGTCAGAGTATTACTAGTAGGGGAGAGTGGGGTAATTTGTGCCAAGGGGCAAGTAGTGCCACCCCGTTATCTAGAAAACTATAAAAGAAGTTGGTCATGTGATCATGTATTTTTGAAGAAGCATCCATTTAACACATCCTCCAACAAAGGGAGACACATAGCTTGAGAGGTAAGCACATATAAGTTCAAAAAACTATTTTTTGCCTTCCAAATTAAAATTTCTATGATCTAGGTTTTTTGATTGATGTGTTTGAACAATTAGAGACAAGTATTATAATTATAGACTTTAGTAAGCTACACCATGAGTCTATGCAGTTAACATGATGCTAGCTCAAAACACCTGGGGGATGCATTTTTTTCAAAATGGTGGGTTTGAGGTGATTTGTGCCAAAGGGCCTAGGGTTAGTTGTGCCAGTGTCATTTTAGACCAAAATCCATCATGCCACGCAAAGGGTCAAAACCAACCGAACCCAAAAAGAAAGTAGCCTACTCCAGTAGCTCAGAAGAGAGTGACCTTCCGATTCCACTTAATGATGCCACTGATTATAAGAGTTTAAATGTCCAGAGCGAAGATGATGGTGATAAGGATCTGTCTGTCGGTGACTTTGTCATTGTGAAGTTTGCAGGTAAAAAGAAAATCTAAATCCTATAACTATGTTGGATTGGTGGAGAATGTTGAAGGTGACGAGATCTGTGCAAAGTGTCTGAAGCAAAGTTGTGAGAGGTCTGTTGATGGAAAGCCCATCCTCACATTTAGAGAGAACAATGAAGGAGTCATCCCTAGAGGTAATGTGCTCAAAAAACTACCTACACCACAAAAACTTGGTGGTACAGCCAGAAGTGTGCATACGTTCACATTCCCTTGCAGCATTGACAAGTGCGATGTTCAGTAGTTGGCTGAATCTGTGAAGAGATTCAGATGCAGATGATTAAATGCTCATTTTAGGATTTTTATTTTGTTCTGTTCTGAGTATGTGTTCATGTGGCGCAAGGCTTGTTTAATCAAATTGGCCTTTGATGTTATAAACTATCTTTAAGTAAACCACCCATACCACAAAACTTGGTGGTATACAGCCAGAAGGGAATAGAAGTTCAAATAACCTTGCAGCATGGTCAAGTAGCATGTTAAGTTGTAGGCCTAGTAGGCTGGATCTGTGAAGAGTAAAAGTCAACTAGGTGTTCATGTGATAGTGCTATAGGCCTTGTTATAAAAAAAAAGTGGCCTTTTGATGTTAAAACTTTAAATAAACGTTAGATAAAGTGATAAAAATAAGTTTATATTGAATTTGTCCTTTATACAGCATTATCATTTGTGAGATTAAAATTATTTGTTTTACTTCAATTATCAATGGCACAACTTACCCCACACCGGGGGCAAGTTGTGCCATAAAACTACTTTTTTTTCCTAAAGTTATATTTCTCTAACAGCTTATTCAAGATCCAAAGTCCCTAGAATACATCCCTAGAGTTTAAGATGCATAACACCCTAAACTATACGTACATATTTTAGTTGGAGGCATTACTTTAGTCGCCTTGCTTTAAAGGTACTTTAAGTAAAAAAGAAAGTTAAAAATATACAATAAATATGTACTGTGAAAGAGTATATAATTAGTGTACAAACATGTGCCAAGAGTGAAACTATCAAGTTGCAATGTTAGTAGTCAGGTTTTTAAAAATGGCAAAAACTGATTCAACTCAACTTTATTTATAAAGTGATTCAAATATTTAGCTTCTCAAATTGCAAGCTTTAGCTAATACAGTTTTACGGTTGGTTTGAACAGCAAATAGAGGGTCTGCAACCTCCATGCCAACAGGGAACTGGTTACACAGGAGAGGAGCCTAATAGTTGAAAGCTTTCCTTTACTCCTGGAAACTTTGGAAACCACAAGCAGACCTACACTCTGAGAGGAAAGAGCTCTTGTGGTGTATTAGGAAGCAATGAGATCTATAAGTTATTATGTAGTTGCTGCTACATCGAAAAAGAAAACCCTTTTCTGAAATTGAATCACTCCAAAGTTGTGTAGACTGCACACATATTTAAACAAAATTTTTGAATAAACTTAACATTGAAAGTATGTTGGTGTGTGTAACCATCTGTCCTTGGAGGGAACTCAGAATCAGAGATAACTAAATTTGCAACAACATGTGTGTGTGCATGTGTGTGCCTGCATGTGAACACCATGTACACTCAAGGTCAGTGTGCATGGTTGCCCTGATATCCTAGTAGTGTGTGTGTTTGTTTCTCTGTCTTTTCCAGTAAAGAATGACTCACTCGTTTAGTCATTCTAGAGAACGACACACTATAAATTTGAGCTTAAACTCTATCTGCAGAAAATGCCTTCATGTTTTGCAGCACGTCTCATCATGTTCCTACAAAGATTTAAGATTTTGGAAAAGATGAAATGAACAACATCAGATACTTATCTGAAGATGGACCTGCATTATTA
This sequence comes from Atherinosoma microstoma, assembly GCA_037177055.1. Taxonomy (NCBI): domain Eukaryota; kingdom Metazoa; phylum Chordata; class Actinopteri; order Atheriniformes; family Atherinidae; genus Atherinosoma; species Atherinosoma microstoma. The sequence goes on along the minus strand of JBBBVU010000009.1, from coordinate 20,193,301 downwards.
CAGGAGTTCAACTCATTCCACCTCTCTTTGGATCTTTCTCAATTTACAGGCTTTTACCGAATATACTGAAGTGGCTCAATTTGCTATTTAAGAGCCTTGTTTTGCTATGTTTATCTATGAGAACTGGAAGTAATTATTCAGTGGCACAACTTGATAATGTATCTAATGATTTATTTAATTCAGAGTGTGTCTGGCTGTTGATGTTTCTATCTGTGAGTGCAGAGTGATAAAGTGTCTGATAGTCAGCCAGACATATGGGGATCACTCTGACCTGAGAGGTGGCTGTGCAATAATGAGACACAGATGGTAGTGGTATGTCTGAACACACAAATTGAAAAAACAAAAACCACATGCACACTGCTGATCTATTATATGCATTACTCTACACACTGCAATCATTTATACACATTTTAATGCACCAAAAGTTGTTATATGAATATTTGTTATTAGTCCAGACAGATAGAGTTGGTTTCCTTTCATACGTGATGTCCTGAAAGCAAACTATTAACACTGGATCTATTTAAATATTCATTTAATGCTTATATATGAATAATCCTTATATATTATATATACATCTGAAATAACTTATAAACATTTGGCACACATGTAAGTAAATAAGCAAAACTTGATAGCCGTAAAAAATCTTTATTCTTTATTATGTGTTGTAGTTCTCCATTGATAGAGAAGACAGTTGTTTATTCCTCAGTTTTTTCATTCAACCAATCAAAGTGTTTCTGGGCCAGCCATGACTCCCAATCTTTCCATCAGCTTGCCTATGTGCATAAGGAAATTTGCTCAAAGTATAGTATAAATGTGCTGTAGGAATCTGTGTGTATGAATAGATAAATTAACCTTGCACCATGAAGCACTTTCAGAGCCAAACAAGACTAGAAAAGCAGTCCATTCACATCAGGTTTTCCGCTAGTTCTTTTTAGCTAGACAAAGATGTCTATTGAAGCAAAGCTTTTTCGATGTGGAGGTTGAGCGAAGATCGTAAAGATGAGGTCCTGAAGCCAAAGACTGTATACAAAAGATGGACATAGCTACGTAACTTGAATTTCTCATTTGTGTGTTGCCTTCTTAGGCCTCTGGAGGTTACTTTTGTATGATTTACATAATCTAGTTTTAAGAGAGTTAAAAGATTGTTTCTGCCTGGGGACTTTTGCATTTCAATTGTTGTCTAAGGTACAAGGTAGATTATGCAAACTAAAGATCCAGAAATAGGCTACCTCTAAATTCTGCTTCTGTCAGCTCCCTCAGATGTGTGATTTAGCAGTTTGCAGCCACTTGGGGGCAGTAATTAGAAACACGTCAGGTGATCAATCAATCAGACTTTTTGCATAGCACTTTTCATACAAGACTGAATGCAACACGAAGTGCTTTACAGAGTGGAAAAGAAACAAAAAAAAAAAAACAGCAGCTGTGGGCTGTTTTTTTGGTTGTGTTTGTGCTTTTGTTGTTATTGTGCTTTAGCTTTGCTCTGCCATTGAGAGTACTAACATATACAACGGACAAAGATATGTTTTGTGTTGGATTGTCCAGCCTTGTTGTCTGAACTTTTCACTTGTGCTTCTTTGCTTTTTTTTTCTTTACTTGATGCTCCATTGACAATCATTTGTCAAAATGTGTTAATATAACTCATATCTGCAAATTTTAGGCATTTTTTTGCGCTTTAGAATATAAGTGATGATCAAATGTTTAGATTTTATGTTTCTGATTCAGTCCTTTCTTGTCCTAGTGATTCTGAGATTCTTAGCTCTCTGCTGTCCATGGTACACACACGGATGTGTGCTTCAGCACAATAACCACAATAAAACAATCAGAGAATTATGAGAATGAGGTCTCATCACCTCATGAGGTTGTTAGTTTGGTTGTTTGTGCTGTATCTTCTCCTTTAATTGAAGCAGGTGTAAATGTCTGAGTTTAAATGTTGTGATTGCAACAGTAACATCTATTCCTGTAACACAACTCAAAGTTAACAGATTTTGTAAACTATTGCCTGAGATGAGAGACAGATGGGTGGAAGTGAAATGCTGCGAAAACCTAACCTATCTGAAAAGACACCGGTTCATGGTAAGGATTAATGTAAGCAAAATTTAGCTACATTTATGTGAACATTTGTTAACCCCCCCCCCCCTCCATATCAACTTGTTTATTTTTTCTTTAAAGCTAGGTATTTAAACATATGTAAGTCACTCCAATTTGCCATTAAAATACATTTATTATGCTTTTAGCTCTTCTTGTTATGATGCTTTATCTTAGAAGTCGCCTGCTCCTAAGATATGACAACAAACAATATCCAAATTAAACCTCATAATCAGTTCAACAAAGTGGACCTCTAAAACACTGCTTATTATAAACTTTTGACTTTGTCTTAAACAGATTGTGCAACAGTATACTGTAATTAGATGCAAATGTTGTCCTGTTGTGCTCTTTAACATAAGATTGTGTTTGGAATGGCGCCTGGAGAATCCATTGGTCTCTACTTCCAGCTCACGTTCTGATTCATCTGACCACACACACATGCACCCGTACACACACAAACACACACATACACAAACATTCACGAATGAGTGTCTGTCTGGAGGCGGCAGGGACAGAAGAGATGTGGGGGGAAAATGGTGGGGGGCAGCTCAGAGGGAGCAGAGGTGGAAAGTTGCAACTTCAGGGCAATATGCGCCACATGCTACGCGAAGGAATGCACATGTCTTTGAAGGAGAGTTGAAAAGCAAATGAAAAGAAGAGAGGAGGAGAAAAAGGAGGAGGAAGAGGAGGAGGAGGAGTAAAGACACACAGTGGGAGGGATCTCTTCCAAAGCTGCAGCGTGGCTGCGTGTCTGAATGAAAGAACCTCTCTCTGGACCTTTTTTCTGCTGTCTGTCTGTATGTATGGCTTATACCCGCTGCAGCAAGTGAGCACGTCCAGAGCAAACAGAGGGAGAGTCTCAGGGTGACTTTAGTCTGGAAGTAAATATTTTGCAGAACCCTCGGATGAAAGTGGAACTATTCAATTTGAAATGCTTTTTTCAAGGTTTGTTCATTTTTCTAAGATGCTGCATTAGTTCATGGTTCAAGTTTGTGAAATGGATCTTATTGCTGACACACTGACATACAATGACCATTTGAGTTACAGTTAGTAGATTATTTCTTTCATTCTGGGATGTGTGTTGTGATCCACAGGTGGTTGTGCAGACTTGAACAAGACTAAGACTGAACAGGACTGCACCTCCTTGCTGATCAAAAGGATTCCCTGGACCTGAATAAGTTTTTCAGTGGTTCACGTTTATTCACACACAGTGGGATTAGCGTTACGTATGAAAATGTTTTGTGGGTTGATGATGTAACCCCTCCTGTTGGGCTGGTGTGTTTGATACACAAATTACCACTTCGAGAGACACACATGGACAAGAAAGCAGACATCAGGACATACAATAAAAATATTTACAACAGTCTAAATGTCTGTGCTTCATAGATGCACATAGATTGGTGAATTATACACCATACAAGCTGGTTTTTTTTCACTCCATTAGAGGATCAGGAGGCATACTATCTTAAACTAAAAGGCAGTATCTTTACATCATGACCCTACAGACCAGCAATTTGGTCTCGCATAACCTGTTGCAGCACACCCCGTCGCCTCACCTACTTCCCCTCTTCCTGCTATTGCTCCTCCAGGCCTGGTGGGGGAGCTGTCACCCTCAATGTTTGGACTACAAGCCTCCCTTTGAGCCTCACCAGGCACTTGTCTTTTGCAAAGAGTATACCAAGTTTGGATGCTGTGATCTGGAGAAGGATGAAGAGATTTCAAGAAGGTTTAACTCTATTATGGAAAACTTTGACACTTCAGGTTTTGCAACTTGTGGCAAGTACATACGCACAATCCTCTGCCAGGTAAGAAAATAATATCTAAATGCTTTTTTTTTAATTTAAAAAAACAACATTTTGTTTGACCTTGTGGTCCTTTTGCATCTGTCATCATTGTGTTTTCATCTTACATGTTTGGGTCTTTATGGTCAGTTGATTGACCATCCAACAGGAAATGTCAACAGTTAATACAAAGAGAAGGCCTTTGTGAGCCATAAGGTCTGTGGCTAGCATTTCAATTCACTGATTTTCTCATGAACAGTCCAGATTTTGTTATTCTTGATAATGAAATGTGTATTTTCTTTTTTGTCTACTAATAAGTGCGGCTTCAGATTGAAAATCCATACCAGGTTTCTTATTTGTCACAGTGTTCTAAAGAGAGGGTAGAGCACAATTTATTTAAAATTCCATACATTTCTCCTTTGGTTTGCTTAGCCAAGTAAAGGCATGTTTACTGTATGTTTTGATGAGGTGCATACCAGGCTGTCATTGTAAGAATTTGTTCATATTGACTTGCCTGGTTGATTTAAAACTTGATTAAAAAAAGATCATTAAATAGATAAAATATAATTTAAGAATATGTTCTCAAAGGAAGCATTTTGTTATTTGTTCTGAGTGGGAACCTTTTAAGCAACAAAATATGTATCTACTTGAAGATTATTGCAGTTTAACTTTACAAGCACTAAATAGGTTTTTAATCATTTCAATTAAATAGTCTGTGTCCAAGTTAGAACTGCAGTCATAAGCAAAAATGTTAACTCTTTTAGTTTGAAGTTCTGAACATCGTCAGGACATGATCACAAAATGACGACCAGATTCTACAAAGCCTACACTCTGAAGGTGTCAGACACTAGGGCGAGATCCTGAGATATAATGTCAAGACTGACCTGTTTAACTTCAGCATGTCAAAGAATCACTAACTTATATTGGTCATCTTTTCCACGCGCTCGGTACAAGTAGGTAGATCTCATAAGACAGAATCACTCTGAATTCTGCTCTTAGAAATAAAAACCAACCATTCATTATTTAAATAAATGACTGACGCTTCAATTTCCTGTTTGGTCATTTTCAGGACCCATTGATCATTCTGGCACATTAACTCACAACAGACCCAACTTTCTGGCATTATTCCACCGTTATTCAGCTTCAGCATCATCCAAACACAGTAATGCAGTCAAATATGAAGAAAAACATTACTTAGTCTTTGAAAATAGTTATTGACAGCAAAAATACATTAAGATAAAATACATAAAGATAAAAATAGACATAAACCAGAGGAATATTTTTAAAAAAATGGAATCAAAGAAGGAATTATTCTACCTAACTTTATTCATTTAGAAACTACATGAAGAAAGGATATTAATGATTAAGCATGAATAGGAAAATGATAATAAAAGTAAACACATTTCTTCTTGCATTTATGCTTTTTGCATTTATTTTAACAGCATTGGCTAACACAGTTTAAAGCCCTCCCTAAATTCAAACATTACTGTGATAATTTTGTCATTAGTTCAGTCTTTGTTTTGTATCATAGTTTTGTTTCAAGGGCATTTCCATTTCCCTATGTTTTGGTTTCTTTTTTGAGCTCTTTAATCAAAAACAGATCACAGCACTGAATTCCAACCTCTCCATCTGTCAAATGAACCTTGAAGTCAGTCCCACTTGCTGATTGCATAATAGGGTGCTGACTTTGCAGCCCAGGCATTAACTACATGCACATCATGGGCACAGGCTGAACAAAATGTGTGGCACAAATTTGGTGTTGCCTTTATCCTTGAAGAAGCAAAAATAAACAAAGAACTGTACCACGAATAACACTTTAATATCAGTCACAATACAATGAAAAAAAAAACTAAGTGCAAGTCTTCCCATCAGTTTAATACATCATCATATGCTATGTTAAGACAGTGACAAATCATTGAGTCCTAAAATATAGGTTTCTTTCCTTGTGGTAATTATACCTCACAGTGGTTCTTTCCACACAGTGCAGGCTGGGTCTTTAGTATAATGACAGTGCAGAAGTGCCTGAATGACTTACTGTAGTTAGTTAAGTTTAAGTGTTGGCTGAATTCAGAACAATGTAAATATATAAAACTGTTAAATGTTCCTTTTTAACATTTCATGCAGATCATAGCTTAGTTAAAAAGCTTATGTGGAGAAAGTAGCAGGCTTTCTGAAATGAATTTCTTAAATTAAAAAAAGATTAACAAGCATTTTTAGAGTTTTGTGACTAAGAATCAGATGAGTTCAGAACTGAGGTCAGAAGCTGTCTTTTTTCTATTCAGAAACCCTTTGTTGGAACATGAAAGAGTAACAAACACTTATTATGTGGTTTCTGGCTCCCAGGTTGGTGGTTTTAGATAAAAGAGACCCTAGAGGTGGTCAAGTTACCCTATTGGCACGATACTTATGCTGTGTAAATCCACGACACTGAGGCCCTCTGTTCCATCTGCTCTACTGCAGCTTCCTGGCACTGATATCAATCACACCGTAAGACAGGCAGTCAGATATAATGAAAAGAGGACAGATAGGGTAAAAATGTTTTAAGCGTGTGTTTGTCAGGGACACAGGAGAGAGACTGTCATCATCCCAGAGCTTAGCTGATCAAACAAACAACCATTTCCGCTTCTGGCCAAGCAGTAAAGGACATATCAAGTTCCTGCAAGAGAGGGGCTGAGAGAGGCAAGACGGAAAGATTAGTAAAGCCAGTGAATATAAAATCATGTTTATATATATAAAACAAAAGCAACAGGATTGAGGATTGAAAGTTAGAAAAATGCATAAACTGATTATGGAAATGACTTTGTTGATCGCCATTTTTAAAAAGACACAAAGCAGAGTAGCAAAACCATAAACTATTATTTGAAATAAATCATGACATCAATCAATTGGAGGGCCCTATTCATTCGAAAAAAAAAATTTATCGGGGCCATGGGTAGTCAGATAAACTTTTCCCCCCACTACCTCAGAAGAAGTCATTAAAGAGAAGCGCATTAATCGTCATCTAAAACAAGTCAAACCTCCAAACTTTCAAACTTTCATAGCGGTTTAAGCTAGAGCAATTTATATAGCATTCATAGCATTCATACACTGTGCACATTAGCATCAGACAGTTGCTTACTTTGTCACAACACTTTTAAACTTCAGAAGATTTTAGTAGCAACACTGTTTAACTGCCTGATGCACAAGGGATGCGGTTTAAAAATCCACAACAAAGCTTTTGTTCAAACCACTATGAGACTTTTGAGGATTTTTTATTTTTTTTTTTACTTAAATTTTTATTGTTTTTCAAGGAAAGACACACACAAAAAAAACAAGGACAATTACATGTATAAGAACTTACATGCAAGACCTATAAGACTATGAACCTTAGGTGGGGGGCGGAGATCACAAAG
>JBBBVU010000009.1:20167226-20177440 GCA_037177055.1 Atherinosoma microstoma | reverse complement strand
TACAAGCCAATTCATAACAAATAGCCTAGCTAAGGGAACCAACAGACTGCATTGAATCTAGTCTTCGATCCAATCCCCATCCTGAGCATGCTTGAGGCGACGGGGGAAAGGAAAACTCCCTTTTAACAGGAAGGAAAAACCTCCTGCAGAACCCGGCTCAGGGAGGTAGTTGCTGCCACATGATTGGCTGATCAGCTATTTGTTTTAAAGACTCACTAACTAACTTTTGCCATTTTCTCAGTTATGCGCCCCCTATCAGTATCCATCTTGCATCCTACCTGTACTGTGAGATCTCTCCAGACAGTAAAAAACAGTCTTGTCTTATCTCTTGCTCTGTCTCTGTCTCTCTTTTGTTTCGTCCCTTCCCCCGATAATGTCTTTTAATGTTTCTTTGCTGAATCCACCATGGTGTGTATTCAAAACGGCTGGTTTGTTTACATCTGCTTGCTAGTGTGTAATGCGTGTGCAAAGCGAAATTCAGCTGCAACGCCACGCAGCTGTGACGGCTGCAGTGGCTCCAGAAATGCACACAATAGATGTCACTGTGCCAGAATGTGAGTCTGGAATGTGGAGTTTTAAAGTGGAAAAGTTAAGGAGTGGGTCTTTAACAAACAATTGAACACGTGTATCTAATAAAGCGGCCGTTGAGTGTATGTTTTCTTCTCTTAACAAGACTGACCACTTCTGGCTTCATTTTGTGTGAAGTAATGAATGCCCCCAACAGACAAGACACATTATTGAGAGCTTAAATCAGTTTTCCTAAAATTAACCACTTTTTAAAATTCTGCATGATTAACCCATGAGCTCAATAAAACTATTGTTGATGCAATGTCAGGCAAATTTATGTTGCTGTGTGGAAAAAGATTCCAATATATATAAATGTACTTTAATGGTAAAATAAGCATAATTAATTTATGATGATAAAAATGACATGAATAACTTCAAATGTGTCTATAATCTGTTTCTCTAAATATCAGTCTATTTCCACTGCCAATAATTAAGACTGTGGGAATCCAGAAACATGTTTGTAGTATACTGTATGTACATCATTATGAAGCATCCTTTCTTCATGAGTAGTTTTATTATGTGATCACAATCGTTTAAAGGAGGCAACTATGGATGGAGGGCCAAAGAAGGTTTCAGCTGCTACGATCGGAAGCTCTGTCAAAACTCATCTCTTGGTAAGTCAGCATCCTAGGTTCTCTACTTTCTGTGGGATACCAAGTAGACTCTGCAAAGTCATTTTTACAATCTAATTTACTATAAAGTTTTAGAGTATAACAATATGTATATTTTTTTTAAAAGCACAGATTGTTATTTATCATTTTCTGTGTACTGTCTTACTATTCTAATTCATATAACGTCATAAACTGCGGGTTGTTCTTTGTCCATGCATTTGCAGATGACATCTTGCCTATCTTTGCCTACCCTCACAAGTTGGGCAAGTCAGTCACGGGAGGATACATCTATAGAGGCTGTCAGATGCCCAACCTCAACGGGCTCTACATCTTTGGGGATTTCATGAGCGGGTGTGTGTCAAAAGAAAAAGTCTTTCATATCACTGCAAAGATGCAGGGTCTTTGTTGTAGAAAATAAGAACATATACCAGTACACGGCCTACCATACTGGATAGGTGCAGGCTGTGCAGAGAGGTCCCCAAGAAAGTCCAACACATAGTAGCAGGGTGTAAGATGCAACCAGGTAACAGCATACATGCAGAGCCCTAACTATGTGGCTGAAATAGTATACAGGAATATCTGTTCCAGGTTTGGTCTGGAAGCTCCAAGATCATTATGGGAGATATACCAAATGTGGTGGAGAGTGATAGATCCTGTGGGACTTCAACATCCAGACCGATAAACTGGTGATGACTAACCAACCAGACACTCTGGTGATTGACAAACTGCAGAAAATGTAGTGATAGATGTAGTGATCCTGAATGACAGCAACATCCAAAAGAAGGAATATGAGAAGCTGGAAAAATGCCAAAGGTTGAAGGAGGGTGCTTAAAACATGTGGAGAGTGATGGCAACAGTGGTCCCACTGACCACTGGCTCTGACAGATCCCAGGAGTACCATCAGAGATCTCTCCAGAAGAGCAGTCTAGAAACAGCGAAGACAGGGGCCCTCACACTCTTACAGTGAAAAAATGTACCAATGACCCCAATCATAATCCTGATGCCAATCAAAACATACAATATTTACTTCCATTTGAACCAGTAGTTGGTCATAGAAACTATATGATATAAGACTTTAAACTTAATTTAACTACAAGTTAAAAATGAACGTATACAAGTTGCATTTGAATCCTTTAAACTTTTTCTCATTTTCATGTAACAGATCCTAATGGTTTCAGAAAATTAATAGTAGCAGGGCTGGCAACGTGAAAATGAAACCAGTTTACAAAATATGAAAGAAAAAACATTGTCAAGCTTACTAAAGTGATTCAACTATAAGAATCATGATGGAAAACTATCCTTCTCCATAGGTCTGTTATCTTCATAAAGGCAGGGAACCCCCAGGGTTCTGGGACCCCATTTTAAAAAGAGTAGAGCTAAGTTACTCTCAAGTTCCCAGGCATCTGGCAGAGGACCCAAGTTTGAAAAAAGGGCAACATATGAGGGCAAGTGTGCCAGTTGACAAGGCCTGTTAAGGGAAACAATAAGTGTCTAATAAGTTATAAGTTTGCTGATGTTGATATCTGACCTCCCTTGGATAAAGTGTGGGCAGGTTTTGTTGATATGACCTTCGCTCCTTAATGTAGTTCACTTAGGAAGTAGGGCACCCTCCTCCAGATATGAAGTCTTCACCTAGACAGCTGGTGTTTGTGAGACCTACATATACATAATATCTTTGTGTGTATCATGTGTGATAGAGAAATCTCAGGTGAGTATCACAGATGTTATGGCAAAGTACTTTCTAATGCTCACCTCCTGATTGATCACCTTAATAAAACTCAGAAAGACAATTTGTTTGGCTTGACACTCATTTAATAATACTCATAATTTCCTCCTCAACTTTCAGCTAATATACCCTCTGCAACTTGTTGCAACTAGTTTTTATATTTTATAATATTTACAGGAAACATTTTGTTCTATAAGTATTTATGTCTATATATGTCCTTATGTCTGTATATGTCTGTGGATCTCTTTCTGCTCAGGCGTCTGATGTCCCTAAAGGAGAATGCAGAAACAGGTGACTGGCAGTACAATGAGATCTGTATGGGAAAAGACCAGACCTGCAGATTTCCCAAACTCATCAACAGTTATTATAGATACATCATCTCATTTGCTGAGGATGAGGCAGGTAATCACTCCATGTGTCCATGTGTTACTTTCAAGTATCACTTAACTTTTTTGGGTGTAGGAAGAGCTATCCAAAATGGCAAAGAAATAGTCCCTGTAATCTACAAATTGTGTATTGCATAGCATATGACGAAAGAGCTTCCATTCTTGAGGAATTAGAAGTCCAGTAGTAAATCTGGTTTTAATTATAGAGTGCTAATTGATAAGGAAGAGTGGTGCCCACATGATGCTAGTCTTTTCCTTAAAAAAAAACTTTGCCGAAGTATTTAAGCAAATGTATTTATTGTAAGCCACCTTCTTTAATTTTTATTATTGTTCTGTTTTGTAATGTGTATTTCTTCCTATTTCCTACATTTCTATCTCCCTGTTTTATTATTTTCACTATTTCTTCTCAACAATCATGGTCTTTTCCCCATTTGAAAATATTTTTTTCCTCTTTCTTCCTCTGTCCTTGCTGTTGGCCATCTTCTCTCATCCATCTCTTGCCTCCGCCTGCCACTCTCTTTTCTTCATTCTTCTGTAAACCTTTCTAGGTGAATTGTATTTCTTAGCCACGGGAGCCCCGAGTGCCACAGCCAGAGCAGGAGTCATCTATAAGATAGTGGATCCTTCCAGGTGGCAAATTACATTCTTACATCCCTTTAGTTGCAAGTACACTTTTATCAAATTTGCTATAACCTGTACACAGCAGCATGCAGCTGGTCCAACTATGAACTTCTAAACAAACTTTCAGAATTCCCTCTGAATAAGTCATGCTAACCCTTTGATTAAAACAAAGAAGGGGAAAGGGAGTTATTGTTGCTCTGGAATTCCTGAGCCAGTGACCAGTTGCAAACTTTTGAAGGGTACAAAGGTACAGTAAGTTTCACTATTGTTTTTTTGCCATTTACTTTGCACCGAGATTCTGCCGGTGTCGTGCGACACCCAGTGGTTTTCATAGTTTGTATGTTGCACTTTTATGGAAAGCAACTTTATTTTACAGATTGTAATTTGCATTGGCTTCAAAAGTTTTCAATTTACAATAGAAACATGTATGTTGCCACCGTCGCCTCAGGCATGTTCAGGATGGGGATTGGATCGAAGACTAGATTTGATGCAGTCTGTTGGTTTCCTTAGCTATTAGGCTATTTGTTATGAATTGGCTTATGAATCAATGTATGACAATCAGATTGGCTCAAACTGATTGTTTGTGAAGCGCCCTGAGATGTAATTGTCGTGAATTGGCGCTATACAAATAAAGCTAAATTGAAATTGAAATTGAAATTGAAATTGAATGGAATTGAATTGTTGTTCTCTTGGAAAAAGAGGTTTGAAACATGAGTATATGCTTATACCAACTTAATCCATGTCAGTCATGTTTTATGATCCATTAACTTATTGACTGCCAGCCATTTTCACTTGAGTGAAAATGGCTATTTTCAACGACGCCAGCAGTCAATGAGTTAAAAGTGTGTGGCAATGCGTTTCTCAGAGACACTCTACTTATGCTACTAATTACATTGTTTCTTAATTTACGGCATACAACTCTGTTGTTTGGGCTGCAACCTTTGGGCAAAGAGCCAGTAAAAACCACCAGCCTCTGTACTGAATATGAAAAAATACTGATCTGTTCAAATTACTGTCCCTGTCCACTATTCTCTAAAGATTTGGGTCAGAAATGCTGTCTTTTTATTATCATAGCATCGACTGGATGTGTAATGTTTTTTCTCTCTTCCCCACGCAGACGAGCACCACCTGGAAAATGCAGTATTAAACCCTTACCTGTTAAAATAAAGGGAAAGCTAATTCATTTCCATCCCAAAGAGGGTAAGAAATTGTTTTATTGTTGCTCATTAGAACAAAAAAAGTTTGTCATTCAAAACCTGATATGAACTTTATAAGATTGGAGTTCTGTTTATTTTGTCCTGTTGTGTATTTTTATTTTGGTGTCAGTGTGTTACAGCTTATTAGACAATGTGAATAAACACAGTTTATTCAAAGACATTTGATTACTTTCAAGTTTTATCCTGAGTAGGGTAACAATCATTACAGAATGATGGGGAAAACATACTTAAATATCAACTTTAAAGTTTGTTATTCATTTGTTAATTTATTTACTTTGGTTAAAATTTGTCAGCTACATGATCGAAATGAACTGCACAAGATATTTAGTTTTCAAAGCTCATGATCATTGTACATGATCATACACCTGAGACATGCCTTGCAGCTTTTATGCAGTTTCTGAAAGGAAGTTTCTACCTTGGCATCTGTAGTCATAGTTTGCATCTGATGACACAAACTTACATTTCCTTTATCAACTATATATGATTTTTTTTATATCTCGTATAAGAAAATCTGTAAGGGTTTTTGGCACTGTTTATATGTAATAATAGCATCTTTCTTTACTTGTTTGCAGAGTTTGTAATCAACAAGAAACCAACCACCACACCTGTTCCTACAACCACTGCAAAGACCACAACAAAAAAGCCATCCATAAGAAAACCAATAATAATAAGAAAACCACCAATGCCAACAAGAAAGCCTACAAGAAAAATGACACAACCATCACCAACAACCTCAACAAGAAAGACAACAAAAAAGACAACATTTTCTGCAACAAGTCCAGCGATTAAAGCCACACTAAAACCAACCTCAGCCACAACAGTAAAACCAACATCTGTCCAGATGGGCATGGCAAATCCCACCACAACTACATCCACTGGTAGGACTACTGGTGCACCTGCTCATCGTACTATTTCTACCGATTACCCGAATTCTGACCCAGCTGTTAACCCAACCACTAAGCTGTCTGTTAGGACTAACATTAAACCCTCACATAAGCCAGAGGTGCGGGGAGATGCCACCAGCATCAGAGGTGGTTTACTTGTCTGCTTTCTGTGCTCGCTTTACATTCTAATACCCTAAAAACTAAATTAACAGTTGCCCATTTCAGGTTTTATTTTAACAGTTGGATTCTTTGCCGTTCTCTTTCAAGAGCCGGTTAACGTAGTTTAGCTTTTTTTTTTTTACCAAAATCACACCCAGATTCAATTTAGGCAGCTGTAATAACTGCACTCTCTCCACAAAACCCAGGTCATAGTACCAAAATCTGCAGGCTTTGACCGGAAATCATTACTTTTATATTGAAATACATTTATATGAACCTCTAAATTGATTTATTTTTTTGGTATCTAAGTCCAAGTTGGGAAATTGATCAGCTTGGCCATAAATTATTATAAACAATACATGCCTAGATTCATTCTTCAACATAATTTTTAAATGTTTTTTTGTCAATTTTGCACTTTGCATCTCTGCACTTGAGCAAAAAAGAAATGGAGGGAATTTACAGGTTTAAGTATTTGCAGCATTAAATGTTAAGTTAAAATTTCATTTGATTATTTTTAATTCATAATTTACAGCAGCATATTTGTTTTAACATTTATGCTTGTTTTTAATTTTCAAATACATCTCCTTACATGTAAACTTGGGATAGGCTGTTTGCACAAGCTTTTGTACAACTCAGGTTTGGTGGAAATCATCCCCGTCTTCAAACGTGCTAAGAAACTATTCTCTGGCTGCTGCAGGAGTCTTAAGATGGTCAAAAGGTTCCTATTTATGTTTTAGATATTTGCACTACTTTAATCCCAATCAGGTACGTTATCATTATTTATTTTGAATAAATGTTTGCATCAGCTTTTGTTTGGACATTCATCCTTTTGTGTCTGTGTCTATGTCCTTTTTTTTAAAATTTGCATGATAATGACGCTTACAACTCTGTCAAGCACACTTAAAATACAATCTTGTATACTGTGTAAGTAAGAGCAATAGTATAACATTTAAAATAAGCTTGTTAATTTTCTTGCTAAAGCTGTGAAGATCAATGTCAGTGTTGTTTGTCTGCTCTGTACAGGATGTTGAGGCTGGTTTTACTAGTTCCCACTCATCAAATACTGCTGCTTTGACACCAGACTGTAACATACTGAGCGTGTCTATGCTTCTTTTCAATGTGCGAGAATAACAAAGAAATTCACATTTTCTTACGTCGTCTCTCCAAATACATGTATGCTTGCATGCAATTTGTACTCGCTGTTGAATTATTCCTATGGAAATCCTTTTAATCTTAAGTGTAAGAAAATTGAATTTTTCTAGAGGACATTAAAAATATTTTACTGACCTGACAGTCAAACTGATCACAACATTTTGAACACATTGTCAAACAAAATATAAATAATTGTAATTAGCCAACATTAGCTTTGAGATGAGAGTCTGTCCAGAACGCATGTACAGTAGTTATGATGTGCTTTATTAGGGTTTAAAGAATTGCTTTTCACAGAACTGCATGCACATAGGGAGACCTACCACTCAACATGCTTATCTGTTTTTTTTTATTCCATATACATATTCCATAAAGCAGGCAGGAGGATGTCCGTGGCTAAAATTAGCCTCTTTTCCACCGGCAGAACATTTTCTATGAAAAATTCTTATAAAAAATACATATATTTCTTATATTGACCAGTAGAGGGCAAACTCTATTTATAACCAGATATAATGCTACCCTCTGGCATGGTCTTTCGGGCTTCAGGGGGGATCAGAACTGTGGTTTTCAGCCATACATTTTTGTTTACCACCACTCCCACTACTCCAAACTCTCGCCAGTTAATCAAAATTGTCAAAAATCCCTACAAACAGTACATCACGACACAGATGCTAAACAACAATACAAGCCTTTCTCTTTGATGGAAACCGCTTTTTGTATGCTCTGGGAAAGAGGCTTGGTACACAAGTAAAGTTTAAATTAGTAACTATTAGATATCTCACTTGTGTACTTCTTGTAGCCAACAGACAGGTGGATCATGTTTCCCTCGGAAACAATAAAGCCAACTAGCCTTTTTCTTGCAAACTAGCCAGCTGCTGAAAGTAGCATCCTACTCTCATTCTATTCACAGGGAAATTTCCTAGAATGCTATAGTATCATAAAAGTGAAACAGTTTTAGCACAAAATTAAATCATATTCAAATAAAGAGGGTGACTCTGTTTCTCCCTCAGGTTATCGTGCAACCGTCATGATCGCAGCCTTCTCTAGGACTGCTCAAACCACCCCCTCTTCAAGGAGAAATGGAAGACCGCTTCGGTACCCCACTGGTGCCACTTCCCAACCTTTAAACTTAGCAGAAACTCCCCAGACTTCATCCACAACACCTCTGAAACGACCCCAGGCTGCTTTGATCACTACTTCACGTCCCAAACATCTAGGAACCACAGCTTGGACACCTTATTCTGTCCAGAGGCCCAATGTATCATCCACCAAGACCCAGAAAACACCTGTCAGCACCGCACTGCCTAAAGCACGGGATGAGAAGCTGTGGCCTGCAGAGAAGCTGGAAAATGCAGTGGATGGTAATCAAGTGTACAAGAGACCCAGAGGTAGAGGTCGGGGACACAAGAGAGGAAGAGGAGGAAGAAGGCTGAGGGCTGGCTCAGTGCGACTTGTGAGTGCTGATGGTTTATCAAATCGTGGCAGGGTGGAGATCTTCATTCGAGGAGAGTGGGGATCAGTGTGTGATGATCTTTTCACAGCAAAGGCAGGCACAGTTGTGTGCCGACAACTTGGCTTTACAACTGCACTGGCAGTGATGAAGAGGGCTGCACTAGGGGAGGCGGATAGCAGTGTTAGGATCTTCCTGGATGATGTGGAGTGTGAGGGTGGAGAAAGATCTCTGTTGGAGTGCAAGAGGTCAAAGGTGGGGAAACACAACTGCACTCATGGGGAAGATGTAGGAGTTATTTGTGGTTAGCAAAGAACAAGAAGGGGACTTAATGTAATGTCACAAAAATGAAGTTACAACCTACAAGGAAAATAGGTTGCCATTTTATGTTTCTGGAAACCAGAATGTGTACTGCGTATGTTGGCATGTTATTTAAAGGCTTTACATACATTGCTCATTCCCTGATGACTGGGCTGGTTTTGAAAGCCAAGCCACATTCAGTATTTTTCCCTATGTGCATCCAAGTATTTAATGTTTAAATCTTAAGAAAGAAAACTTAACTTAATATCAACTTAAAGTCGGTTTGTTGTTTACATGAAAACAAAACAAAACAAAAATGATAAAATTGAAAAACAAGGGGAAAAAAAAAATCAGCAACAAGACTTACCATGACTTATAAGTGAGATATTGAAGTTTCCTTCTGGGAGCGCAACATGACAACAAACTTTCCTGGTAACTGGGTTAGGAGACACACAGTGTTACATAGCAATCTGAGAAGAAAAACTTAAGGTACTGTATTATGTTCTGTAATATGTTCAGCCCATTTTAATGGTCTTCATAGATTAAAAAAAATCTCCATGATTTCTATTTTCACATGTTTCAAATTCATTGTTTAATTTCAGGATATTTATTCCCACAGATTATAAATCATTAGCATTTTATATTTTTTATTTTGAATATATTTTTTATGCTGACTTTAACAGGGAAATGCTGGACATTTTGTACAGTGAATTGTTGTTACTATAAGATGTTTAGCACAGGGTGCTTGTGATATGAATAAAGTTGATTGCAAAATGACTTCCCTCTGAACCTCTGTTATTCTTGCCAAAAAAAAACATAAGCTGAACTGGAATTTAAACATTTTTCATTTTTCTTGCTCTCACACAGAGTTGCCTTATATGCTCAGTACATTTTCTTATGTAGATCCTTATTCATATTTTTCTCACAACAACAAGTTAAATGGATGTTTTTGATTAGGTTTCTTTGAACCAGTACCAGCTGACCATCATAATATAGACAAAAGAAGGACACGCTTAAACAGATATCAGTATCTGAGAGTTAAATGTAACTCCAAACCATTCAGTGTGGTGGACAGCATATGTTCAATATTTTAGGCTATTGTCAAACAAAAAAAAAAATATACATACATATATATATACACAAA
>JBBBVU010000009.1:20143077-20157442 GCA_037177055.1 Atherinosoma microstoma | reverse complement strand
TCTCTTGCTTTAAATCTGTTTAATGATTGTTTTTGTGTTTAAATGATTTTATTGTAATTATAGCTCATTTTTCTTATTTTTTCTTATTTCTTATCTGTAATGCTTTAAATGTTTTATGTAAAGCATTTTGAATTGTCTTGAACCTGAAAATGTGCTATACAAATAAACTTGCCTTGCCTTGCCTTTCCTTGTTCTCAACACATTCCACTATGTAATGAATAAAGATTTTCAACTGGAATATTCGATTCATCAAGATCTAAGATATGTTGTTTTAGTATTCCCTTTATTTTTTTGAACAGTGTATTTGCTCACTGACTTAACTGCTTTGAGAGAAACAGAATATCCTTTTTTAAGTCACATTATGTTTGCACACAGTTACCAAAAAATATGCTTGTGAATTACCAGGATGATTTGAGAAAAAACAAGAAAAAAGTTTCTTCATATTTTTTCATTTCCTGGGGACAATAACAATATGAATCAAAGTGTTTTAACCAATGGTTGACTGAACAGTTAATACAACGATAGTGAAATAGTCCAAATTTGAAACAGTAATGGGATAACAAACACTTTCTTTGGGTATTACATTCACAAACCAAGTGGTGCAGGCAGCTCAGGCAGGTTTACGTCCACAGATTTAAAAAGATTCACTATAGTTACTGAAACATCTGCCCCACCAAGCAGCACAGCATGCAGTTAAAGGATTAAAATATTAAATACAGACATTTGCTGAAGGCTTGTTTGGTCATTGTTAGAAAAAAGATTACAAGTGGTGATCTGTACACACATGAAACACTGATAAATGCTATAAAATTCCCAACAGTATGTTTATAGAAAAAAAAGCTCTAAACAACACCAAAACCCTATCCCCACTCTGAAGCACAGCAATGTTTTAGGGATCTTCTGCTACGTCAGTTTTTGGATGCTCTGTGATCATTTATGAGTTAATGGAATTAAAACTGCATTGATCAATTTTACAGCTTCTCAGCTTGAAATTTAGGCTGTGCAAAACATTGAGGCAATGACTATAATGGTAGGTTATGAAATAATAGTAATAAATAATAAGAACATCAGATTTACATTAGATTTATGAAAAATCAATCCAGAAACCCTGATAACTTCAAAGATTTAATTCATTTGATTTATTTTTTCAATTGCTGCATGGCTGCAATTGCTGCAGCCAACATGCACTAAATATATTTCTTGTTCAGCCTTTCATTGATATGTGTCTCAAGCCCTTTTTCAATATCAACACTTTCTGTGTAGAGTTTGAGCATGTATGGGTGCACTACAGATAGTACTCAGGTATGCATGACAAAATCATCTCTATATGTTCATTTTTTTTCCAGGATGTTTGTTTTTTGTCAACCAGATGGAGGGAAAGAATCTGGGTGCGGTTTCCCACATACATATTAAAAGATATTAATGTATTTGTGGGTATATTATTCATGTGCCAGAGTTATGAATGGTGTTCACATGTCCTGAGAGCTTTCCCCTTGCAGAGTCCAGTGTGTTCTCGAAGCTTTTCTCTGAGAGGGAGGGGTGAAAGAAAGCAAGCATAGGATGGCAAATGAGAGGGAGGTAGGTGGTGATGGAGTATGGGAAAAAATGGAGACAGAGGGAATGGTTGAGTGTACAGACAGAAAAAGGGAGGAAAGAACATATGAGATGGAGGGAGTAAGTGGGAGACAGAGGTGCAGGCAGAGGAGGACAAATATAGAGAGAAGGGGAGCATAGGGGGTAAAGGAGGGAGGGGAATGAGGGAAACAGAGTGGGAGAGACAGAAAAGAGGAGGAGGAGGGAGGAAATAGGGAAGGCTGCATTTTAGTGATAGCACAGACTGAGTCTGCAGCAGACAGAGAGCGATGAGAGAGGTAAAAAATAAAAAGGGAGGAGCAGTGCATTGTCAGAGAGAGCACGACAGGATTCCCACACAGGTAAAACATCAACTGGCTACAAACGAATGGAATATTAATAGATGGTCATTTGAATACTAGTAGTTTTGACTAACAGAGACTTGATGGGGGCCTTTTTATTCCATTATAAATGCATGAAAAATGTCCTAGATGTCATAGAAGAGAGCAGTCAACCTGCCAAACACTCATTCATCCAAAAAACTTATGCATATGCCCATCTCTCTATCCGTCCATCCATCCTATCATCCATCCACGTGTCTCTGTCCACACATCCTCTCTTTCCTTCATTACCCAGTAAGCTCCCCCTTTCGCTTCACTCCATATCCATCCCACAATCTTCTCTTTAGTCCACCCACACACAATCTCCCTCCTCCACCCTTGCTTTCTTTCTCCCTTAGTAACTCCTCTGCTGTCACTTCCACACTTCCTGGGGGTATCTTTTTTTTTCCATCCACAGCCTTCTTTTCCAGTTCATCTGTTTCCCTTTCAGTGTCTTACCATTATTGTGAGGAAATATTTACAATCGTTTTGTTCTGTATCTTTGTTTTCTCCAGATTGTCACAAGCGTGTACTTGGACCAACAAGCAGTGGAGTTTAAAGAGAGAAGGAACGAAACAGGTTTGCATCTGAGACCACAACAAGTGAAAAGATGTTTATCCAGTTAGAGGAGGAGAAAATAAGCCACTTGTAATCAGACTAAGATGATTGGCAAAAGCATGGACAGAAAAATTGAACAAGCATTAAAAGGCAAACTTCTGCCTTTGTTGGGTAAAGTGTGACTCTCTTTCCATTTTGTCTTTCTGCTTGACTGTCTATCCACAGGCTGTCCTTCTGTTAGTCTCAGCAGGATGTGAGGGCATCACTCTGGTGCTTGGAATAAAAAAGAAATACTGAACGAACTCTGATGGGTTGTTGGAGAAACGAGGCATTACCAAAAAATAAAGAAAAAAAAGAAGAAAAGAAGAACATTAGCAAGCTTCTGGAAGGAAAAGGGAGGAGAGAGGGGGCAGTATGACTCAGAGCACAGCAGCGAGAATACAGTGTATTCTGCATGCAAGAAGAGAGGTAGAGTGAGACAGAGGAACAATGAGGGAAAATATAGAGGAAAAAAAGGGAGGACTTGACCAGAACAAAGCTGTCATTAGACAGATGAAGGACAGGATGAGGACAGAAGCTGCCACACTGGTAGGCAGTGAGTAAGACATAGGCCAAGTGAATCAGCTAGTAGATGGAAAGGAGGGCAAGAAGAGGGTGAGCTTCATAAAGTATTTCATATGGATGAAGCTGGCTGAGGGCAGGTTAAAGGAAGGTTTGCTGCCGGACGGACAGTGGACGAGGAGCTGCAAAGGTCAGAACGGTTGGCTTGATCAACAGTTGCTGGAGTTCCTACATGTGAGAAAGTCCTGACTGTCTGTCTCTTGCTACAGGGATGAAGCATGAATGAGGTTTGCCTGGGAGAAGAAGGTTGGACAAAGGAGACGAAAAAATGGTAGAGTAGAAAGGTTAAAAAGAGACCCAAAAAATGGTGTTTAGGTGTATGAAGTAATAGATCAGTGAATTAAATCTCAGGAAGAGATACAAGAAAGAGTTAAACATAATTAAAAGATAAAAAAAAAAATAACCAGCTGCAGACCTGAAGAGAATCAATACAGGATGATGGGGACATGGAAAGCATAACTGTGACAGAAACATACCAAGAGGTTCTTGTTAAATATTAATGCTGACAGCCCACTCTGGAAAGAACTTTTCTCTCCTTCCACTGAGGGGACTACTGAAAAAGCTCAGCTGATTTTCTATTCTAGCTGATTTTTTTTTTTTCACAGCAGAGCAGACAAGCTGCGTCAGATGACGACGGAGTGTGTGGAAGTAGAGATGTTGGTGAACACTTAGACAACACTTACACATTAGCCAGTCTTGGCTTCCTGGAGGTTTTCTGGCCAGCTGCACAGCGTTTTGGGGAGAGTGGAATAACTACAAAGAGAAGAGCTGGACTTGTTGGTGGAGCACCAAAAAGGAGGGGGATCAATATTTGAAAGACCATTGAGACTAATGAGGATGAGAAACACTCTTCTTTTTTTTATGTATGATACAGGCATGCTTCCCCTGCATCACTGCCAGATGAGATAAACTAACACACCTGAGGCACACATTATAATTACTTTGTCTTGCACTGATTGGAGCAGTTCTGATAGGACCTCTCGAGGAAACGTGAGGAAATTTTCTTCTGAGCATCAGGATCGTTCGACTGGGACTGACATGCATACTTTGTTTTTGCTTCAGTAACTTGATGAAGCCACAGTGGCTTCTAATGTCACCAGACATCAAGTTAGAAGCTGCTTTTTTCTAACTTTAATCAACTATTCCTCAAAACAACAACGGAGGACGACACAATCCAGCTGCAGAATAGACCGCCAGTGTGTTTATGTGGGGCAGCGTGCGGTGTGTGTGTGAGAACTGTCGAGGATGTCATCTGTGTTTGCGCATGTGCTTGTTGGGTATAGATGTGCATGTGTGTTTGCGTCGAGCTTTGAACCCAGCAGCGTCTGAGTAAATTTTCATAGAGACACCCAGAGCTCTGTGCGTCTGTGTCGGATCCCCCCCACCAGCGACAGAGCTGGACCTGAACAGCAGTAGAAAGTCGGGGGACTGGGAGGGGGAAGAGGAGGAAGAGGAGAAGAAGAAGGAGGTAAAAGAAACCAGAAGGAATAAGGAGAAGAAAATACTTAAAACATGCTTGGATAAAGAGAAGAAAAAAAGGAGTCTTTGGCTGCCCCCCCAGTGCAATGTGTGGTGAGTCCCCATTTTTCTATGAATGGTATGTGCATCAGTATGCTTGCATTGATCTGAGTGTGTATATCCACCAGTGAGCATCTTTCCCTTAGGATGTTGGTCAAAAGGTCACTTAGAAGACAGTGAGTTCAGGAGTACCAGGATAGTTCAGGCTATTGGATGTTAGGTCATGTGATCTGTCAAAGTCTACATGATGATAAAAGTCAAGTGTGACACATGTGCTTCCATCCACTGATTCAACTGTTTAATGTAGGTCACATGATAATGGTGCCCATGGTGTCACATGACATCCAGCCTGGAAGCTACAGAAAAACTGAACTTTTATCATGTTCAACAATACAGCCTCACAGCCAGAAGATTAATTGAAATGTTCACTGATTAACAGGGAGATAAATTATGTTTTGGCACTTCATTTATTGTAGATATGTATCAGCATTATTTTGAAGCCTGATCAGTAAAGACAGCCTTACTGGAACAAGTTATAACCTTAAAACTCAAATGAAAAGCTCGGTCTTTTTGGAACAAAGTGAAATTTGCACACGAAGCTGAAGCTGATATTGAGGGTGATATATTCTTCCCCTCGAAATAATGGAAACAGTATATTTTGCAACTTGGCTTTCTGACCTTATAGAATAAAATCTGCTAATACATCACATACCGCAAGTTTTCGTTTACATTATAACTGATTATGTATAAAAGAAAAAAAATCTATGCTCAAGAGTGAGTAGTCGATATGAGTAAACAGCTTCTTAAACTGAGCTGTTTTTCTTGATATTGTCACAACTGTACTTGTCATACTTTCCACTTCACACAGATGCACTTTCTCTCTTCTCTTGCTGTCATGAAGTCACTCTGTCTTACTGTAAGCACAGTCTCATCTCCCCCCGCCTCCTTTGGTTCTTTCCTGCACATAAGCTCACACCATACTATAAAAACAGAACTGTAGCTGAGGAGAAGTGACAGTTGCTTGATGGCCGCTGGCCTTGAAATTCCAGCAGTGCTGGCCAGCCGAGCTCGTAATGAGGTTGTGGAACATTCTAGTGTCATTCGGATCTGGCTCCCACACCATCACTATGCAAATCAGATGAGTCTGTGTTTGTCTCTGAGAGAGAAAAGGGACACAAGATGCCGCCTCTATGCAGCTTAAACATGGCCCTCAAGGCTGCGTGGTTGTCACCGATCTAAGTGAAGACTAAATAAAGAGTTTGTGATATACAGAGACTTTCAGTGAAGTCAGTGTCAGTAAAAATCAATAATTGCAGTCAATACCTTATTTTCTCCCTGAACAACACTAGATGTACAAGATTGATAGAACTTTTGGGAACTCAATCCATTTATATTACTTTTAAAATTGTTGGTATGCGGTCTTGTTTAACAGTAATCACATAGTGTAGCTCAGAGTTTGATCAGAGATGAAGAAGTCAGGTTTCCTCATCATAAGATATCAATGATGTGAGGTAATCATTAATCTACACAGTGAAAAACTGTTGTTAATTTATCAGTGGATTAACAATAGTATCTTATTTAGTTTAAAAAACCCACCTGAGATACAGATCCATTTACAACTGTGTAAGTCAAAAATTATTGTCAAAAGCTCACAAATAACTTAAGATTTATAAGTTATAAGCATAAAATCAACCTTTCTGACAAACTCATTCAAACTCACACAAACCAACACCATGAGTGTTGATTGCTTAATGTGTATTAGGAAATTTAAGATAATGCAGAAATAACGGAGTTATCTACACGCAAATTAAAAAGAACTGACACGTGTTCATAGTTCATCATCTACGTCTAAAAATTAAGTAGTTCATATTTGGTTCTTACTATTTTTTTGTTTGTATTATATGTTTACATAGTACATGGTGCTATGGAGCACTGGAACATGTGTGCCACATGCAAGCACATCTCTGTGTTAAATGTTTTTATTACTAACCATCAGTATACTCAAATTACAGCAGTGTTAAAAAAAACTAACCTAATCTTTCAAATATGTACCTCACAATGACTGAGATGCATTTGAGGCCCAAGAAAGTTTTGCACATTATAAAGCAATTTTGCCCAGTGCCGTTTTCATTACCACGGAACCATTAATGTACCTAAAATCTAGAATGTAATACATCCTGCTGTTATATTACTATCATTTACTGTAGATAGATTTAAAAAAAAAAAAAACTTTTTCAATTCCAAAGGAAAATTATAACTAATCTAAATCTCAATACAGCTATCAATTTTTTTTTCTTAAAATCTAAACTCCTTTTTTTCAAGTGTCACTCACATGTACCTCCTATTTTCCAGTCTGTGCCCTTAACAGACCCCATTAAGAAATTCTCTAGACCTGCCACTGGTGAAGGCGGGAAACAGGGATGCCCAAGTCTGGTCCTCGAGGGCTACCAGCCTACAACTTTTAGATGCATCCCTTTTCCAACACACCTAAGTCAAATGGTTATATATCCTCATGCATGTCATTTAGTCTTTCAGAGCCCTGGTAACCAGCCATTCATTGATTCAGGTGTGTTGTAGAAGGGATACATCTAAAAGTTGTAGGATAGTAGCTCTCGAGATCCAGACTTGGGCACCCCTCCATGAAATAAAAGAGAAAGGTAATTGGAGTGATTTATTCATTTATTGTTAGCAGAAGAAAGACTTTGCATGATGGTGCATAACCTATAACATTAGTCTTCAGTTAGTCTGAGACCTGGAATATTGAAAGTATTTTAAGCCCTCTGAGCTCCCAGGATGCCCCAGTTCTGGCAGTGAAAGGCAGACCATGAAGATATGAACTTGGAGGAATTCCTGCAAAAATTGATTCAAACCCTGAGTTAGTCATCAACAAGTTAAACTGTTTACTCAAATAAACTCCAGTTAAGAGGTGGTTGATGAGACTCCGAGAAGATGCATAAGAAATTATTCATTCCTTTTTTATCTTTTCTTTTAGCTACCAGCCATGGAACAAAGCTGACATGCTGATGGAACAAAATGAATTACATTCCTATCTGAACTTCCGTCCTTTTGCTGCCAAAAATAATTAGTAAATCCTGTGTGCATGTAGGATGAAGTACAAAAACCTCTTAATGCATTGTGAGACGCTCATTAATTGCATTGGTTTCATTGTCAGTCTAACTTAAAAAAGTGTCATGACATTCAGTCCTGCTCAAATATGAGTAAAGAATATGAGCATGAAAAGCAGGAAACTGGTATAATCTTCCATTACAGAATGAATGCAGAAGGTATACGAATTAAGAATACTTATACACACAAAATTAAATGTGTATGCATGCATGCAACTATTGAATGTGGAAGAAGGTTAGTCTACTTTTTAGTAGAACAAGACCATTAGTGAATCTCACAGGAATAAGTACATGGTACAAATTAAGACATTACAAAATGCCTGTTTGCACTTACATATAGTCACACACAGTCATCACCACAAGTTTTTTTCTTTTTAATTTTTTATACATTTATTTCTTCTTCCATCATACAAGAAGCCATGTCAGCACTTCCTACTCCTTCAAGCCTTTATCTATTAACTTGTGCTGTATATAAATACTGCAATATTTGTTTTGCCCATACCTGAATTGATTAGATGCTAATGGATAAGGCAGAAAGGTAACGCATTTTACAAGGCCCATTTATCAAAATCTGATTATTGGTGGACAACTGTGTCTGCACTTGTCTCTGTAAAAATGTACAAGAAGCAGTGATTTAAAATATGTAGTTTTCTTTTATAATGTCTCTTAACAAATCTGTAACCCTGTAAGTTCACTCACCATCACATTACTTGCAAAAGATGAAAATTTGACCAGTGTGCGCCGGACTGGAATTAAAGATTCAGTTTAAACTTTTGACAGCAATTCCAAAAAACAATGAAAAGCTGCTTTACAGTAATATATTCATGCCTGAAGAGTTTTCTTCTCCT
Organism: Atherinosoma microstoma; assembly: GCA_037177055.1. NCBI lineage: Eukaryota > Metazoa > Chordata > Actinopteri > Atheriniformes > Atherinidae > Atherinosoma > Atherinosoma microstoma. The sequence goes on along the minus strand of JBBBVU010000009.1, from coordinate 20,148,820 downwards.
CTGAGGCTGGCTTCTCATGCCTCGCAAACTGTACTCTCGGGCTCACTAACTTCAATCTCTGTAAACCATCACTAATAATACATAAAGAAGAGTATTTTATTCATGGAGCTTGTTGAGATTATTACACAGCTTAAAGGGATATTTTGTTTTTTTTAAAGTGGGGTTATGTCGAATACTTATAAACAGTCATTGTCTTACCTGAGGTAGAAAGCAGAGTGCTATTAGTTAACTAATCAGAGATTAAGTCTGAAAGGGGAACTGCGTGAAAAGCTACTGAGAAATGGAACAAAGACTATTTTTGCATCTAAAAAAATTAAAACCTAAAAAGATTTCTGGTAGTTTGAGTGAACAATATGTGCAGTGAATTTTACAATACATTGTTTCTGCATCAGACAGGCAGTTTTTATTTTATCAATCAACCAAATAAAATCAATGTTGATCTGCATCATTACATGCAACATATCCTGCTAATCAGCTTAGTTGGTGAGGAGTTATGCCATATTTGTTGGGTAGGTTTAGGGTTACTGGGGTCGGGTTGTGAAGGCAGCAGCCTAAGCAGGGGAGCCCAGACTTCTCTTCAAATAAAATGAAATAAAATTTTATTTATAAAGCAACTTTTTGGCCTGGGCAATGATCTCTCTCTTGTATTCAGTACCGATGATTAAAATCTCAGTCTTGTCCTGGTTGAGCTGTAAGAAGTTCTCTGCCATCCATGACTATATCTAAAATACAGTTTAAAAGGGTGTTAACCGGCTGTAAGTCATCAGGAGACGTGGCGATGTAAAGCTGCGTATCATCAGCATAGCTGTGAAAAGCAACGCAGTGCCTCCTGATGATATCCTTGGGGAACCCCACATCTAATTTCATGTATTTCTGAGGAACATGTATCCATACTTACAAAAAATTGTCAATCTGTGAGATAGGAGTAAAACCATTTTGATACAGTACCTGAGTGGCCCACCAGACTTCTGAGTCCGTGTAATAAAATCTGGTGGTCTACTGTGTCGAAGGCGGCACTAAGATCCAGCAGAACCAGGAAAGAAAGTTTCCGTGCATCCATGTTACACCTGAGATATTTAACAATTTTTAAAAGGGCCGTTTCAGTACTGTGGTTCATCCTAAAACCAGATTAGTATTTTTCCAAAATATTGTTTCTACTAAAAAACTCATTTAACTAAATAAAAACAACTTTTTCTATAATTCTACTTAAAAACAGTAAGTTGCATACAGGACAGTAATTATTAAAAACAGTGTGATCTAGATTACTATTCTTCAGAAGGGGCCTCACCACTGGTGTTTTAAAGGCAGATGGGAAGACACCCGTCCAAAGAGAGCAATTCACAATGTCTAAAAGCTCAGGCTCAAAGAAACCATATAATGTTTTTAAAAGAGATATGGGAATGGGCTCTAAAAGACAGGTTGTTGGGTTTAGTTGCGAGAAAACTCGACCAAGCATCTTTGCATCAACCAGGACAAAACTCTCCAGTGTTTCCTCGGATGAAAACAATGCTTCAGCTTTGTTAAAATCAACAATACATTGAGATAAAAAAACTGGATCTGATAGTATCAATTTTATTTCTGAAGTGGTGTACAAAGCTCTCACATGCAGCATCTGATGCTGGCATGGAGGACTTATCAGCATTTATTAAAAGATAGATGATTTTAAAAAGAAATCTTGGGTTGTTTTTGTTATCTGTGATGAGGTTTGAAAAATGAAGTGTTTTAGCCTGTTTAACTCTGTTATTGTAGATTTTGAGTTGTGAACGTAAAATGTCATAATGAATTGTTAGTTTCATTTTTCGCCATTTCCTCTCTGCTCTCCTGCAATTTCTTTTCAGCTCTACAATTTCTTTGCTTTGCCATGGTGTTTTGGATTTTCTTTTTTGTTGGAGGTACAGCATCAATGGCTGACTTCAGTTTGTTGTTAAAATGATCAACAATAAAATCACATGAACCGGGTAAAATGGGAGCAGGAGTTTGGTTTAAAATATCCTCACAGATCTCACTGGGGCCTCCTGCTGGTTAAAACTGGTGATGTTAAAAAATACACAGTAGTGGTTGGACACAGTCGGTCAACAACAAAGGATACACTAGTGGACAGGCCATAGGTAATGACCAAGTCCAGGGTGTGTCCCCTGTTGTGCGTTGGCTGCATGACATGCTGTTTAAAACCCATGCTGTATAAAAGATTATAAAACTTGCAGTTGTAGAGATCGCTATTATTATCAATGTGTAAGTTAAAATCACCAGTTATTAAAATTTTGTTATATTTGATAAGTATGGTTGATAAAAACTCAGAAAAATCATGAATAAAAAAGAAAAGAGGTTTTGGTGGTCTTACCCTTGCCGCTTTTTCCACCTCATCTGGGGGGGATCCTGAGGCATTCCCAGGCCAGCCGAAAGACGTAGTCTCCTCAGCATGTCCTGGGTCTTTCTCTGGGCCTCATCCCACTTGGATGTTCCTAGGCCAGCTAACTAAGGAGGCATCCTGACCAGATGCCTGAGCCACCTCATCTGGCTCCTCTCAATGCGTAAGAGCAGCAGCTCTATTCTGAGCCCCTCTCGGATGGAGAGCCTGGCCACCCTGCAGAGTACACTAATTTTGGCCACTTCTATTTGTGATCTTGTTTAGTCTTTCAGCTCAGCTCCTTCTTCACCACGAAAGACCAATACAGAATCCACCTGTCGATCTCCTCCACTTGGGGCAGGATCTCATTACATACCCGTAGAGGAAACCACCCTTTTCCAGTTGAGGGGCATGGTCTCGGATTTGACTTGCTGTTTCAACTGAAAGTGCTCATATATAAATATTTTTTAAACAAAATCAGTTAAATCAAAATGATTAAATTAAACATCAGACAAGCTTCCATTTCCATCCAACCGTCTTTACATTTTCTGGAATGGCTTCATCCAGTTCAGGGTCATGGAGGTATTGGAAGCTATCCTAACTGCTGACAGGTGTCTGGTCCTTCCATTTCATTTCTAGGCATTTTCTTAAGATTACTTTGGTAGGACTTACTGCTGTGACCTCACAGTCACACAACAATGCATGCTGCACCATAGGTGGACCATGTGTGGTGAATTCATATCATATAAATTAATCTGACAGTAAATTATGCAGAGTGGCTATGTGTACCAAGTGTGACGAATAATATGTATGAGTTTCATGGTGCAAACAATCCTGCTTTGCTCAGTAAGTGTAGAAGCCAATGGCAACTTTTCCAGTGCTCCAGTGAATTTGCAAAGCATAGAACGCTGTTCTCATTGTTTACTTCAAAACAAGTTTAGAATTATTGCAGTTTGTAAAATATAGGCTGTAATATGCAACAAGCAGTCCTTTTGCTACTGTTTTACAATGGCTCTAATGATTTATTTTCCAGCTGATATACAGTTCAGCAACAATGATCTTTGAGATGCTGGGCCACCATGTCATAATGTGAATGTGGTGAAGTAGGATTTCCTCCCTCCCACGCTGCATCCCCAAGATGTGGCTTATATGGCACTGATTGGGCGGAGTGCCTTTATACCTGGGTAGGTGTTTGTCCCTCATTATGTGTCTTTGGTTGGTCTGCTGCATCAAACAAGGTGTAGCCTGACAACTCTACCAATCTGCAATCCATCGTGGTCTGCTGGCCGTTGCGGCCGTGTTGAAAGCCGCGTGTTGTGCAGTTTCACCTATAAGGGTTTATTGCTTGGCTTTGATTGAGCCTGGTGCTGGGATGGCTCATCAACCCCTTTTGCAGTGCTTCTAGCCCGCTGCTCTTCTCTCTAGCCCGTAGAGGGGGTTGTGCTCTGCACGGGAATTGTCCGTGCACTACGCTACGGCACAGATGGATACTCCTGCTGTTTGTCTTTGCTTGGTCATATAGGTGGACGCGAACCTACGTCACAACCCAGTAGTCTCCATCTTGCCGGTGAAAACTAACCCCACATTATACCATCGTCCATGTTGAAATGTCCAACTTATTCTCATAATTTGAAGTTTTCTCCATGGGTTTCAATTCACGACACCTGGTTAAATGAACCAACACAATGGCCGAATGTGACAAAGTTTGCCAAAGCTCACATATGTTTGTGTGAATGGTAAATGGACTGTACTTGTATATGGCTTTTCTAGTCACGTAACCACTCAAAGCGCTTTGACACTACATGTTCATTCACCCATTCACACACATATTCATACGGCACCTATATTGGAACTTACTTGGTGTTTTTTTAAGCATTTATAAATCCAATAGGCACATCGGGTCAGCTTTCGTTCTTTCAGTCCACCCTAAAAGGGTGAATTCTAGCCGAACAGATTCAGTCCAAGTTTTGAGAAGATTTGTTTGTGGGGTTTTTTGTTTTGCCAGCATTAAATTGCCAGTTTGGTTGTTTTGAACTTTATTTGTATGTTTGCATGTATTAATTTATTTTCTTTACAGGGTTGTTATCCGCCAGTGGAGTCTTAGCCCATACACAAAGGAGTTTTGTTTTTTGTTTTTTTTTCAAGTTTGGCAGGTTTTATTTTTAACTCTCTCTGTGTTTGTTTTCCTTTGTTTAAAAAACAGTTGTTAGTAAAATATAACTTTTGTATGGGAATCCAGCTGTCGAGGTGCATTTATTCAAACCAGAGTTTTAACATTTAGATTTACTGGGGTGAAACTCCCCCTGTTGCTGTTTTTGACCCTAGGATAGACCATAGGCCTAATAAAATTTAAACCTTTCTGCTCTTACCACATGAAGGAGCAATACCCACCATGAAGGAAGAAGTTAGAAGCCAAAATCAAGGCAACAAGGAGGGAAGTGAGCCTATTGTCATGACTCCAGAAAGTAGGAACTAGATAAGGGGCACCCTAGATGTACAGTTACATGCGCATACCTGAAAAAACAGGAGGAAAAGGAGTCGGAAGATTCTTCATGGGATGAAAAACTCTGCATGGGATGTATCAACAGATGGCTGAAGTGGCGGATATAAACAAGTCCTACCAATGGCTACAGAGGGCTGGACTGAAGAACAGCACGGAGGCATTAATCATGGCAGCACAGGAGCAAGCCTTGAGCACCAAAGCAATAAAGGCCCAGATCTACCGACCAGGCAGGATCCCAGGTGCAGGCTGTGCAAAGAGGCCCCTGAAACAATCCAGCCCCTAACAGCAGGGTGTAACATACTGGCAGGAAAATAATACATGGAACACCATAACCAAGTGCATAGTGTACAGAAACATCTGTGGAGAATATGGACTGGAGAGCCCTAGGTCACAATGGGAAACACCTCAAGGTGGTGGAGAATGAGAGACCTCTGGTAGAGGACTCAAGCTTGAGATGAACGAAAAGCCAGGGGAGATATTCATATATTAGGGGTGTCACGATTCTCCAAATCCTCGATTCATTTTCATTTTTGATTTTAGGGTCACGATTTGATTCTTAATTTTTTTTTTCTTACAAAATGCTGCGTCGTCATGCGCTTTTAACTCTTTGCACAACTCCCTGATGTATGTAAACCTAACCTGCTAATTTTGTGATCTTGTAATTGAAACTATCACTTTTGTAGATGAGGGAGGGAAGGGGCGAAACACACACTCACTCACTCACAAGCGTGCGCACCAAAAGAAGGGAAAAAAACTATCGTCGATCCTCTCTTTGATTTTCGATGCTCAAGACCAGGGGTGTCAAACTCAAATGCACGTTGGGCCAAAATGTAAAATTTGGACAAAGCTGTGGGCCAACATTAAAATTTGTTTAAAAATCTCCCTTCAGATAA
>JBBBVU010000009.1:20104059-20125989 GCA_037177055.1 Atherinosoma microstoma | reverse complement strand
ATGGATTTCAGTAACATGACAGTCTGATCTCATAGTTTTAACAGTGAAATCTACCGACAAACAAAAAAATCCATGTTATTGTAGGTGATTGGATATTTATTTTATGTGTTTTGCAAACGGAGAGAAACAAATATAAAATGAGCATCATTATTCTTGATAATTGATATTGATATTTTTAAATGAGTTAGAATATGGAATGTTTATACCCTTTCACATTTTACACGGGAACTGTTTTTTTTATTATTGATATTACTCTTTATTATATTACTATTTTATAAAACATTTTTCAAAAATTGATCATCATTACACAGACATTTGAGATCAACACAGTAGCATTATTGCTGCTTCAGCTAGGCTAGCACAAAAAACGAAGGCATCCCCCCCTTTACATTCCTACTTATTAGCCACCAGCAGTGCCACAAGATGTGAAAATTATCTACAGCTTCTAGTACCACCTTTTGAGTTACACTGGGTAAAGTAATCTGAAAGAAAATCGAAAAAAATCTTATAAAACAACTTATGCTTCTCTCGATCACAAAGCAGACAATTGAGAGCTTTTACTTCTGTCTTTTTAAAAGGAATCTAAAGCACCAACAACAGCACTAACACAGCTAACAGACAGCCCATACAGTATATTTGACTGCTTTACATATGTTGGAGACTGCTCCTCAGTGGCAGAAAAGTGCCATAACACGTATATGCAAACTAACACAGCACCAGTGCAAGAAGATGCAGAGGTGTGTTTAATGCATTAATCTGTAAATTCTTAAATAAAACGTTGCACCATCCATAGGGCACCAAGTGAAAAGCCCTCAAGTAAGACAAGTCTTTGGACATGATCAGAGGAGGCAAGGAGAAGTCTAAATATCCTTGAGAGGAAAGTGGGTAACTGATTATTTTTTGGCTTGTGGCAATGACTCTCTGGAGCGTTCTGTCTGCTGAGAAGCAGCTGGTGAACCATGCAGAGACAGTTCTCTGAATACTACATTGTCAGCCTTTGGACTTCATCCCTGACTGCTTTTTCACCTCCCTTTGAGAAGAGGCTCACCACAGATGAGTTGCCTGCAACCTGAAAATAGCATTATGAGAGTGGGTGGAGGTGCAGTGATGTGTGTAGAGCACCCTGCCTTGTAGGGATCCAGTGCTTAGTCACAGAACAACAATGGCAAGTCATGAGTCTAAGAACAATAAATCTTAAGCCATTCTTTGAAGGGAAGTTTATGGAGAGCTTTCCCACATCGCTTTTGTAGTGTTCATGATTTTCACTTTTAATCAACCAGATTCAACATGATTCCTTTGTTCCCTTTAGCTCTTCTCTGGATTATTTTCCTCTTGTTTATTCTTCGACTTGGTCAGAGGCATGGATCCCATTTTCATGTTTTCTTGAAGGCAGTACAAAACAAGGTTATCAGTCACAGTGGAGCTCTACTGAAGCTGTTGCTTTGGCAGACCTGGGCTGTTGTGTGCAGCCATGCTCAGCCAGCCATATAAACTAACAGTCTGTCCTCAGGCGCCCCATGAGGCTGCCACTGACCTGGCTAATATGGGTGCTGCCCTCTGCGCGTGCACACACACACAAGCATACAGACAGACCTATACTCAGCCTATGGTCTCTAACATAGATCCGACAACGGCTAAAAAACATAATCTAGTGTGATTTAATGTGTCTTTTTCTCTTTCTGCTTGTCTTGCTCGTTGCTCTCTGTACCACAAACATTTTTGCTCTCTCCTATGTGCCCTGGTACATTGTTTGCTGCATGTGTTCCTATTTTTGTCTTTACTTAGTTTGCTATTTCAAGCATGAACTTAACCCTTCATTATGACCCTCAAGCCACTCACAAGTCACTGGAACAAGAAAATATTTTTTATTTAAACAATATCATAATGTCCTACTTGCCTGTTAAATGTAACAGTTCACCTGGAAGTGTATCTAGCCTTAAAGGAAAATATACACTGTGCCAATTGTTAAGTGATTTGTTAAATGTATAACATAACATTTTTGCCCCTACGGGTCTTTTATTCAAAACGGTTTTTAAAAAAACTAAAAAAAAGACTTGGTTTGATAAGAACATGACGTAGTTTGGGATCAGGGAAGTTGTTTTATTCTCCAGCAGTGCTGATGAAAGTTTAATTGATGTAACTGAGGCAGAAATCCAGTCTGGTCTCACAGAATTTCATGGAGTTACACAAGAGAAATGTCTGCGACAGGTTTCTGCAAGAAAACAAAACAGTTTCAACTGTTCAAACTGACCATTTTCTTTGTATTTGACTGATTAATTGTATCACTTACTGAGATTTTCCTTTGTCTAAATGTTTCCATGGGATGCTTTATCATTCAGGCCAATCTGTGCATACTTGGCTTACGGCTGTGAAAGCAACTTCATGTGAATTGTTAAAATAGAGTTCCTAAAAGTAAAAAGAATAAATTTTAGTCCTAACTATAATCGCTTTCTAACTTTGGCTGAAGAGTTTTGATGTCTAACCTTGTCCAAGTGAAGCTGTTGGCCTGATAAGATGGGTTAAAGCAACACTACATACATTTCCGACCTTAAAACTCTGTGCTTCTGATTCATTTGATGCTACACTGACATTCATTATGCATATTCCTGGAGCTGTCATTGACCGGCATTATCCCAAGACTAGAAAAAAGCACTTCGGAACTTTTTTTTACAGCCGAGTCATTGCCTGACAGATGCATTTTTCTTTACAGCACTGTGTAACACATCATCGACTGGATATCAACACACTGGCTGTTTTTGAAAGCGCACCGTGGCTGTTACGACAAAGAAACACAGGAGGACATTATCAGAGGAAAAGAAGTGAGAAAGGGACATATGACACTGGAGTGACTTTTACCGGCTGGATAAAGCTCAGGAAAAAAGCGGCAGGATGCCAGACAGATCTTCATTAGGTGACGTCAAAGAGCACAAATCTGCCAGAGTTCAGTAGTGTTGCTTTATAGTTTTGTTGTAACATGCTGTGTTTACACACAACTGGGCATGCATATGGGTGACGAAAGCATTGCACAGCTTACCTTATTCAAATTAAATGGACATCCCCAACAACTTGTTGTCAAGTTCGGCACAAGCCTGTTAATGATCGATTAATGTTAATTAGGTATGTTGAAGCAGGGAAACATCAAAAAACTGCAGGACAGTGACCTTTGAGGACCGGAAACGCATATTCCTTAATACCACCAATAGGGTTGTTTTTGCCACCAAAGCAGATCATAGAATTGCAAAGAACACAAAAGCAACAGCTTTCAATGGTTATATTGAATTGGAATTGATTTCTGTCTTACACTGTTATGAAATGCACAGGCTGCAAACCCAGTTTCAAACCATCAGATCTTTTCACTATACTTCAGAGTCCTGCAAAATGTTATTTAACACTTCCTCACAAGTTTGAATATTCTTGTGTGAAGAGAACATATTACAGAAGAATCAAATTGCTTTAGCACATGTCTGATGTGCCTGAAAGGAAAAGATTCGGAAGATTCAACACACTCATTCTTTTTGGTAATAGTTTTAACCAGCGCTGCGTTGCATAAAGATTAATTTCGCCATAACATTAGCTACAGTATGCCAAATTACTTTTGCTGCTTATCATGGATATGATCCACCTGTTCTCACTCTATCTTGTAACATTCTGACGGCGTGGTCAGGAACTAACTCTATCAGCTCTCAACGTCAGGGTACCCTTAAAAAAAGCTGATTTTTGACAAACTGATTTTTCGCTGGTAATAGAACAATTGTGGGAGGCATCACTATGGTGATGTGAGCAAGTACTTAATAACTAGCAAATGATATTGTACCAATAAATCATAAGCACCAGAAGTAAAATAAACAAACAAAAAAAAAGAAGGAAGGAAAAACACCAGTGCCAAGCTTGATCTCAGAACAGAGATTATACAAGCCCTTGTGCCCATGACATCCTCTTGCTGGGGCATCTCTGCAGCCATTATTGCCATGCTGGGGGCAAGAGATGACTCTTCCACAATCTGTGGAAAGCATGCTTACTGAGTCATTTTCTTTTTGTAAAAATATTTTCTTTACACCTTCTGGTTTAGCTTATGTATGCTTCCTTCTATTGTCAGATTGATTGGTCTGTTTCAAGACATTTCTGGTTAGATAAATCATAGTGTTGTTGCGCTTTGTCAGTGATTAGTTCCATGCTTCAGTTTTAATGGTGTTTTTAGTGTTTGCCCTCATTCACTCATTAAACCCCCAGAGCCTGGAGCTCCGTCAGCACAGCTGCAACAGACGCATACTCACACATTTATATTCACACACTTACACACTAGAGAATTACCACAGATATCTGGGGATGCAAGAAGCACTGTTTAAGCTGTTAACCTTGTTCCTAAAATGAAGATTTCAGATTTTCATGTCTCTACTGTCTCATTATTCTGGTGTCATTTGCATCCAATTAGAGTCCCCGATTAATTGCATCTTTCAGTCCCTCTGTGATCTTCCACTTCAGTTTCTAAGAGGCAAAAAGGGCAACAGTAATTACTTCAATGGCTTTGATTATTTCAGAAGGTGAAAAGATAAACTGACCAGCAAGAAGATATACGAACATATACGAACAGTAGGATGCATCTTATATACTGTAGCATATAAACCATTAATTGACAGTTAAATGGGTGAATATGATCTGCAACTGTTGCACATTGAAAAACAATCTCCCTCCACAATGAAGTCCTGATGTTACTTATTTTTCTGCACATTACTGAGAGTTTCCTGTCACCTACAGCAACCTGCGTCTCGCTTCTGTTTGTGTGTACTGCCTCAAATGACCAGGCAATGGATCACCATAACAACAGTTATCTGCTCCTCTGACAGCTATAAATATGATAGATGAAAATCATGTAGTGTCTGTGATTTTGTTCTGGAGTATCATATTTTTAAAATGGTAAACTACCTCTTAAAACTGGAGATGTGAAGTAGATTGACTCGGTTCTCTCTGGACTATTTCTCTGAAGGTTTTTAAATACTCTCCACACACTCACACATAATTATACAAATATATAAGTGCACTTGTGACACTGAAGGCCTCCTCACTCCCTTCTGCAACCTTCCCCACTGAACACACACGCACACCGACGCTTGAGCCAACTATATATGACCCAACACAGAAATTGCGGCTGGGCAGCTGAGCAGCTTCTTGGCCTTGTGTTACACTCTGTGCTGTTTAGATGCACAATAAAACAAACCAGCATATCTTTATACTCTCATTTTTTACAGACCTGTGAGCTTTCGTAGCCCAGAGAGAAGAAGCACACGGAATAATATACCATGGGTACACATGGTCTCTGCAACTATCTTTAGAAATATTTGAATTTATTCACTTTGGGACCAACTAGATTGAGGTTGAAAGTAGCTTTTACTGCTTCTGCCTTTACTGCACTGGTTGTGACATGTCACAACCAGTGCAAATCACTGTATGTATACAGTGATTTATGGTGTCTCCTGATGACCTGGAGCCAGTTAACGTCCTTTTAAACTGCATTTTGGAGATAAAGCCATGGATGGCAGAGAATTTCTTACAGCTTAACCGGGACAGGACTGAAGTTTTAATTATCGATCCTGAAGGAAAGATAGAGATAATTTTACCAAAAATGTAGAATTGTAAACCTTCTCAGTTTGTGAGAAATCTGGAAATATTCACATAGTAGAAATGTAACAAAGACGGGATTTTATCATCTCAAAAACATCGCCAGAGTCCGCTCTTTCCTCTCTCTTGCCAGCACGGAGGTGCTGATGCATGCTTTTATTTCTAGTAGCATAGGTTACTGTAATGTCCTGCTCTATGGTCTTCCTAAATACAATATTTTTAACCTACTGTTACTTCAAAACTCAGTGGCACAAATTCTGACAAGGACCAAAAGGGCGGCAAAACATTATACCAGTTTTAAAATCACTGCATTGGCTCCCCGTGTGCTTCAGGAGTGATTTTAAGGTTCTTTTAGTGGTTCATAAATGTCTTAATGGTCTTGGGCCTTCTTACGTATCTGACCTGCTTTTCAATTCTGAGCCCTCGCAGACCATGAGGTCCTCTGGTACCGGCCTTTTAGTTATCTCTAAAGTTAGGACTAAAACTTATGGAGAGGCCTCGTTCCATTATTACGGTCCTTGACTGTGGAACAGCCTGCCAGAGAACCTCACGGCCGAAGACACTGTTGATGTCTTTAAAAAGAGGCTTAAGACCTACCATTTTTAACTTAGCTTTTATTCTTATTTTATTTTATTTTCGTGAACTCATTTATGTTTTTTTCATTACTATCGCTCTTATTTGTTCAGATTTTTTTTAACGTTTATTTGATCTTGTATATTTTAACTCCAGTGTTTTTCTCATGGGGTTCCCCCACATCAGGGACTTTGCCTGCTCGGTCTGCATGGTTGTTGCTACGGTGATTGCCCTGTCTGAGTGGCTGGAGGTCCTGCACTGCAGCCCTGTGTTGTGGACTCCGTCCTGCCCTGATCTGGGTGGTTCCAGTGGTGGCGCCCTCTGTGGTCCTGGGCGGGCTAGCTTCCAGTGATGTATACCAAAGATATAATTTCCTCCCAGCAGCGTCAAGCCAGATATTTATTTCTATTGATATTTTTTATACCTACATTCAGTGAAGAGACAGTAATAGGGATGGGAATTCATGTTGTGTAGAATGGGGTGGAGGGATGGGAAGAGTGTGTATGTGCTTTGTTTTTGTGTATGTATGATTGTGTGTGTTGTTAAATTTCTGTTATATACTTTTTTAATATTCATAAATTTATATTGATTTATTATGTAAAGCACTTTGTGTTGCTTGTGCTTGAAAAACACTTTATAGATGAAATTTGCTTTGCTTTACTGTGCTGCAACGTATGTGTTAATGGCACCACCAGGTGGCTAAAATACATAGCTACGCTTAATCGTTTGAATTTCTTTAGATCAGCACATTGAACTCTCTCTGAGCATACCAAATTGGCAAGATGGAAAATTGACCCGGACCACCTCCTTGGTATTGTGGGTATTGTGAGCACCATTCTCAACCTGCTGGTAGTGGTTTTAGTATACAGCTACACCCCTGTGTAACATGTCTACAAACAAATGTGTGGATGGAAATATGGATTGCTGTATATCTGCTATTGTTAGAAGGGAAAATTTGATGCAGTTTCTTATAATCTGTCAAAGTCAACTGACTTTTGTAGTTGTGTTTGTGAATGTTTTGGTCAATGGTCAGTCAAACTTTGACCAACACCGACCTTTATTGTGATTTCAAGTGGATTGACAAATCTCAAATGTGACATATTTCAAAGTGTGTGCGTTAGTACTGCATTTAGTCACAAGGTGTCAGTACAGTATTCAAAATAATTAATCTAAATCAACAGAAATTTACCTTCATACTTTCATGGATACCTCTTCCTCAGTTGGTGTAATTTTGTACAGTGACTTTTACATTTCAGTAAAACAGTACATTTCCACTGGTAACCAATAACTTTAAAGTGTGAAACTTAACATTTTCTGTTTCTGGTTTCTCTGCATTCACTTCCTTTCAGAAAACTCATGAGGGATCCATCACGGAAGCCATCGTAGTATACCACAAATCAAAGCTACGAGTCTCTGGATACTTTTCAAAAATATTGACAATATATGCAGAAAATCTTAATTTATATACTCTTAGAACATTGAAGCAATTGAGGGATTTTTTTTTTTTTTTAAAGGGGAAACGTCAACACCAAAAGAATGCATTCAGACATCAGAGACAAGACATTCATAGTCCAGAGTTACATTTTATTTAGATCTTTAATGAAAAGGAAAATAATAATAATAATAATAATAGTAAAAATCTTTCTAGCCTATCATGGATGGTTAGAAGAGGGCTTTAAAAAAAATCTGCTGACACTGCTTTACAGAACAATACCGTCATATTTACAGAGAACTGCTAGAAAATAAAAAGCATAAGATGACAAAGTGTACATGTTTTAACTTGACTGTGTCAAAAATCTCCCCAAAAAATCCTTGAACACTTGTTGATAAATACATAAGTAATGTCTGTTAAATATCCATTGTTTAGTGTGTGTAGGCATGTTTTGTTTTTTTGTTTTTTTAATTAGAAGAGTAAGATTTGTGTTATTTTATCTCTCTGGAGTCCTGCTCTGATTTCTGACAAAATGAGCATAAGAAATCATAATGTTACATTTGTTTAAATTTCTATTTTGATCTAATTCTTTAAGGTACAGGAGCGGTATAATTATTAGAATTATGAATGTTAATATCAGGCAATATTTGACAGCTGGTGATAATGTCTATCTTCTCGGACACAGCCTTAAGATCATCCAGGATTAATCTGATGCTGTGGGATGCGTTGATGATGGCACTCTGGGATGTATTCAGCTGAGATGTTGCACTGCGCACCTTTGCACAAACACAGAGTCACACAACTGAAACATAAAATTACTGATATACAATAAACTACTGTTTCAAAGCAGGTGAAACCATTTAAGACAGGAGATACTTATTGTACCGTTAGAGAAAAGATTGCTGAATGCAAGGGAATACACTTTCCTATTAAATCATTTTCAGCTCTGTTTATACTGAAAAAAAAGCATTTCTTGTCATTCTAACCTGCAAAAAGAAAACATAAAACCAAATTCTAAATTCATGTTGTGATCAGTAAAGTTTGCATTTCTGCTTTATTCCCAATAAGTGCAGTATTGTCCCGATTGCTTTTTAGTAATGTTGTAGTACACAGGAAATTTGTATACCTAAAATTCAATGCAATTTATATATGGTACATGACAGGCTTTGTCTCAAGCATGACATACCTCCCTGCTGGCGCTGCCATAAACATGCCGCACCATTTGTCCTACATCAGAATACAACCGGCTGTTGGACTCCTGCAGCTTCTGTTGTAAAAGGGTGTCACCTGTAAACAGAAGTAAACTGTCACCTATTTCATCATACAGTTACCCATTTGATTAAAAAAAAGAAAGAAAACCCCAGTCAACTCTATTGCATCTTTTTCTGGCATTAATATTTTCTGTGACAGATGGTTAAAGAAGCACTACTGAACTTTGGCAGATTTTCTCAGTGAGTCAGCCCCTAAAAACAGCTTATTTGGCATTGCATGTACTCTGAGCTCCTCTGATGACTCTTATCTTATTTCTGGATTTGTCCCTTTGTCTCTGTCTTTTCCTCTCTTTTTCCAATAACATCCTCTTGTGTTTCTTTTCTGAATCAGCCATGGTGCCAGTTCAAAATGGCCAGTGAGCAGTTTCTGCTGTATGACATGGTGCGTAAAGCGAAACTCAGCCATAACGTCCCGGAAGAAAAGCTTGTGAAGTGCTGTTTCTCAGCCTCAGGACGTTGCCGGGCAAAGATGGTTCCAGGAATGTACATAATAAATGATACTCCCACACTTCACGGAGTGGTGTGGGAGGAACCAGCTACAGCTCAACACCTCAAAAACTAAAGAGTTGAAACAGCAGTCTTCTCCACAACCTGTCTGTATTGGGGGTGTGGCTTTAGAGACGGTCACATCCTACAAATATTTTGGGTCTCATGTTAGGAGGAGTGGACGTGAGAACATCAGTCAGGGGAATAGTGGTGAAGGAGCGTACCTGGACTGACATACACTGGGCAGACAGATTATGATTATTAGGTTTTATTTTTTGTAACATTTTTAAATCTATTTATTGATTTTAGGAATTGGATTTTCTTCTCATATTTATCTTGTGTGAATGTTTTATGAAGGCATGAGCAGCCGGTGTTGAAATTTCCTTCGGGACTAATAAAGTTAAGCTATCTAGCTATCTATCTGAGCCATCATAACAAGTCAGAAACATATATTTTTAAAGGTCAGAAAGTTACATAGTGTTACTTTTTTTTTAAGTCCACATATTACTATTACGGGTTGCAATTACTGAATGGAGCTGATTTCATTCATTTGTACAGTCTCTAGTAGGGTTTTTCCTTTTCCTATAGGGAGGTTTTCATTTTCTGAATGAGGATAAAATAAAAAACAATGCTTAATCCAATGATTAATCCTCCACCTGGGGCACACAAAACATTTCTTAAACTCATTTTTGTAGACAGGGTCAGCCCCTCTAACTCCAGCTTCTACAGAAAATATGTAAACTGGCATTACATGAAATCTTTTATTAGCAGTCCTCACCATGTGGTTTGTGTGAAGGGCTCGGCCTGTCTTCCACTATGGATTGTATGTCAGGGTGGTCTCTGACTACAATAAGCGGGGGGAGGTCTCTCTTCAGTATCTGAGTGCTCTCCTGGCTCAATGCAGATGCTCGGAGAGCCAGCTCCGGCTCACCCTCACTATCAGTTTCAGAGGCTTCTCCTGGAACCTGAAAACATTCATGAACATACCATAAAGTAAATGTATAAAAAGGAGGGTTCCGTCGTGGTTGGTGTTGACAGACATACTCGTTTTTGTCTTCATATCACCCTAAAACACAAACTGAAGCATGCAAGCAAGTCAACCTTGGCTCCGATTGCGGCAGTTTGGGGAGCAGAAAGTGAGGTGATGTAGACTTCATCGTCAGAGTCTGTTTCAGACGCCTCGCCCTGCACCACTATCGGGTACCTGCTGGACATGACTGTAAACATACAAACCAACAAAAGGACAACTCGTCAACTACACTCACACAATAGCTGAACTGGTAACTGTAGATAACAGCAACAGAGGGAACCACTAGTAACGCAGACGACAAACACTATCTGTCCTATATTGCTCTTTCTCCAGGTTAATTGATCTGAAAAAATATATATATATCATGACATTTTTGATAACATTCATGTTAAAATATGCAATGACCTAAAGGTATTAAAATAAATACAGAAAGTACCAAACCTCCTCTTTAATAGCGTCAACACAAATCACATGAGCAACTAGGAAGTCACTTGTATCCCAACATCCAATCCAATCTGACATATGATATCACGTGATATATACGTTTCACATAACGATTGGCTTCCTACGGCTCGTGATAATCAAGAATCTGTTTGTTTGTATATACCGGCGTAGGCCAAAAATAATAAAGCCGTTCAACATTAATAGAAATAGTTTCTGGAAGGCGGTCTAACTCAAGAAGCATTGTTGTCTCTCACTTGAGAACAAGATATCGCTGAGTGTATGGCTACATTACATGCCCTTTGATATGGAGGGATCAGGCTCGCTCCCCATGTTGCCTAATGTAGGTGGATAACTCTTAACACCGCCTGCGTTAATTTGAAAGAGTGGACTGGTGTTAATATCAAGTGTGATCGGAGAAGCAGGCTGCTTCGTTTACAGTCAGTTGACAGGTACGGCTGCTATAACAGCTGGTTGAAAACGTCAAGGTTTTGCATCGGTTAAGGATAAATATCAGATTATTTGACCTTGTTTTTTTAATATGCTGAGATAAAACACGAGTTATTAGCCGTCATTGTACTCAAACAAAACTATCTATATCGGGCTAACCATATTTAGCTAGCTAACTTTCATCAGGAGGACGTGTTTTTTCTAATTAATTATTTGTTTCTGTTCTTTAGCCAAAGGCTATTTATATTTGTTTAACATTAGCGTTTAACTGGGCTGTATGTGTGTTTAATAGAGGCTCTTATGTGTGTTTCAGAATGGCAGACGAGTCCCTGTTTGAATTTCTCCACATGGAGATCGTTTCGCATATTTACAAAGAGCAGCAATCCAATAAAGGAGAGATGGATAACAAGGTTTGTTCACAAAATCGATTCATTCAACTTAAACATATCTTTAAAAACTGTAGCTGAGAGTCTGCAGCCTTGAATAATAAAAAGAAATGTAATCCCCATCCAATGTTAAAATGTTAGCTAATCTTTGTAGTTTATTTTAGTGAATAGTAGATTTGGCATTCTTCAGGTTTCAGATTAAAACTTGTTTCCTTACAGTTTTTTTGTTTATTTTTTGCATCAACATAACTCATTAACAGGACTTGCATGACATACTGAATGGACAAGTCAATTGTAATTATTCTCCTCAGGACAGAGCCGTGTGTATTTCTGTCTTGGAAGGCATGGGCTTTAGGGTTGGACAAGGACTTATTGAGAGGTAAATGAGGCACAGAGTGCTGGATGGGCATCAGTAAATGCTGTGTAACATGTGCTCTCCCTAACAGGAAGTGTCTGGGTTGATGTTTGCAGGTTGACCAGGGACTCCCCCAGCTTTAAGGATGAGTTGGATATAATGAAGTTTATCTGTAAAGACTTCTGGACAAAGGTGTTCAGGAGGCAAGTGGACAACCTCAGAACAAACCACCAGGTAAAATAGAAATGAAAATGTGTGCCTGGAAATCTTCCTCTGCTAGTTGCATTTTTGTGAACAGTTCTAGAAAACACCTCAGTTATGCCAAAAACTCCACATGGAAACTTAAATTTGTGGCGAATTTAGCACTGCAGATAAATAATGGCATATAGTCTTGGCTGAAATTTGTTATTGTTGTCCCTTGTCACATGTCCTTCTACATGAATCTGTTTTTTCTACCACAGGGTACCTATGTCCTACAGGATAACAAGTTTTCTCTACTCACTCAGCTGTCCAGTGGAAAACAGTACCTGGATCAGGCTCCAAAGGTATATAGCAGTCTCTCTCTTACATTACTGCTCTAACATGGAGATTTAGAAGAAGTAGGAACTTAATGATTCATGTTCTGTTAAACAGCCAAAGAAATCAGATTTTAACTCTTCTTTTTTGGGTGTTTTTTCTTAGTACCTTGCTTTTTCATGTGGTGTGGTGAGAGGGGCTCTGTCTAACCTTGGTCTGGAGAGTGTGGTGACAGCTGAGGTCTCTGGTATGCCATCCTGTAAGTGCCAATAGAAACATCAATCAATCATTTCTTTCTACAGGAAGGAGTAAGCTGATGTAACATACTCACTAGCAACCAACAGTTGCCAAACCACTGCACTTGTGAGATTTGAGTGTGTACAGTTGGTTAATAGTTTTAGTTATTTACTTTTGGATATTATAGAAATCACAAGCCTGTGGGTATGTATATTAATATAAATACTTTATGTGTACTAGAGGAAGTAGTGTATGAACGTGCTTTGGGTAATAATTAAGACTTAATTAAGACAGTTCACTTTCTTTATTGACTTAACATTTTCTTTTATGATTAAATTAATGGTTTGGTCTTTTGGCTTTTTTCACGATAGGTAAATTCCAGGTGGTCGTCCAGAAGTTGTGACTTGATCATCTGGTACTAACAAACAGTGCCAAAAGAGAGGACAGTAGTTCCTGTTCTTCCGCAGAGCAGCGTGGCCACAGAGGGAGGTAAACATCGCACATGGGAGAAACTGAACTCCTCAGATTCTGCTGACCAACAGGTCCTGGTGACGGGCCATAAAGGGCTAAGCAGCCTTTGAACTTTATTTGTGGTTTTTTGATGCAGGAAACATAGTTGTTGTTTTTTTCCGTTAAAGGTTATTGCTCATTTGAGCTGTAATAATGATGAAGTTCTCCGCTGTAGTTTGAACTAAGTAAGGGTTAAAGTTAGCCTAGCTTAGAAAATATGTAATGACTGTTAGTGGATGTGAATATGATTACCTGATTGTGAATGCGAGGTAAAATCACAGAGCATATATTTATTTTAACATGTTGCAATGGTACATGGTTTTGAAATCTCTCTGTGCATAGAAAACATGTGGAAATGGAAAAAGTCGAACAAAAATCAAAGTGGACGTGAAAGGGATTCTGGACATTTCAAGACCATCGCCTACCATGAAAACAGTGAAGTGAAATGGTGAAATATTCAGTTTTTGTCTAAATGTTTGAAAAAAAAAAGACATTTCTGAAGGATTTTTAAAACTCAAACTATATAAGGAAATTTTATGCTGAATTTAGGAATGTTGATGCAACTGATCTTCAGCTGTTTACTACAAGGCAATGAGTCCTGTTGTTGCTAAAGACAAATGCTTCCAGATAAAGCCGCTAATTGGTGCTCCGTTAAATGAATAGCCATAACAGAGAAGCTGTTTTCAACTCCTGATGCTTCACTCTATCTACGTGATTGCCTTTTGCAATCTGATGTATTGTGGTTGTCATTTAAATTTAATTTTTTGGTAAAATGCAGATCTGTAACGTGTCATGGGTGCAGGATCTTTTGCTCAAGTTAAGTTGTAATCACAGTTTCAGATCTAGTTTGTTTATAAATGTGTGAAAGTGGAATCATACTGATTTGGTGCATCACTGTTCCTCCGAAGCAATGTCACTTTTCAGAGCTAACCTCCTGACACCACACAACAACACTTACTTTTTTATTTATTTAATTTATTTTTTGTTCTTTGTACAGATATATATTTTTGGGATTTTCCCACAAAAAGCTGGATTACATTAGCTGATGACATCTTGCTCTGTGAAAAAATCTCCTTCACAGGAAGTATGTAAATATTTGCAGTTTGTGTTATTTTATCTTCTTGACATTTTCTGTAAGGAATAAAGGTGTTACGCCACCACAAAAACAAGGCCTGACATGTAAAGGCTGTGAATTTTAGAGCCACTAGAGGGACACATGCAGCTGTCATTATTTTCTTCTCAGAGCCATGATAAGTCTCCCTCTCTGTTTTGCCTCGTTATTTCAGTTAACATTGTTTGTTTGTTTTGCATTGCTGTTTGTTTGCTAATTTCTTTTTCCGATGTACCTACTGTGTATGAAAGAGACAACAGTGGTCCTAGAGTTGAACAAATCAGGCTTTCCAGTGTCATTTCAAGGAAAAAACAACTACAACCCTTGAGGGGTTTGCAGGCTTTTACAGATCAGAATATCTTTAACAACAAAGTGAAGTCAATGCAGTCAATTGATAAAATGTATATACTCCTTGCAGATTCTGTTGTCCATTTATGGTGTTTTTATGAAAAATGGTAGTATTAGTAATAAATGTTTTCATCTTTTTCACTTGGAAAAATAAATAAATAAGTGTCCTCTTTTTCATAGCAGAGTACCCCTAAATGGCACACTAAACAGAAATATTCCGTTTTATTCTTCTACATTATACTTATTACATCATCCTTATAAAAACTGTACCAGGAAGTTAAAAAATCATCAAGTGCAGTTCTATGTTTAGCATGGAACCATGCTGATAATGTTGCTGCAGCTGACGGATTATAGTCATCTGAGTTTATTTCTGCCTGTGCTCCATAAATCACATCTGTTGTGTTCCAGTACTCCACAGACTCCCATCAGTGTAAAAGGTACTACCATTGAATCTATCTCTTGTTCTGGCATGGCCCATATAACTGTTGCTGTGACAACATTAATGTCTGCAGTTCAACATGGTCATCATTTTCTTCTACTTTATAGCAGGAGGAAGTTTAGTTTTGAGTATCTGACATAAAGCTGCTATTAATGACAGCATCACAGCTGTATATTTGTGTGTGTAGGAAATGCAGCTGTTTGCACACTTCCTGCTATCTATACTACATATAGATGTCAGGCCTAGGAAGCTCTGAGGTAAATCTACTTCATTCTTGCAACAGAGCAGGGGATGCACAGGCAGATCTCTTTAAATAAAACAATTCTCCTAAACATTAGAAGCAAATCAACAGAGGGATGTAGGTCTATATTCCTCCACACAGCTGCATAGATATTTCTGCAAAGCTCTGCAGGATTCGATTTTCAGTGCATTCTGGGGATTCAAAGTCAAGCCCTATCAAATGTCAGTTTTGAACATTACTTTTAACATTATGCCTTTCCTTGACCTCTAACTTCCTGGATGGACAGAATTTTGCTGGAGTTTCCTAAATGAATTTATACCTGAGTTTATCGTCAGAATGATGTTCTTTTGCATTCAGGCCTGAAAGACAAAAGTGCTTGAATGAACTGAAAAACACAAAAGATGTAACTTAAAACCCTCAGGTTATACTTCAGTGTTGTAGGCGACGGTCGGATATGTAGTTGCTGGAACGTCTACACAACCGTCATAAAGCTTAGAAAAAAGAAAACAGTGGGGGGGGGGAATTCAATTAGGCATCTGCATATACAGTACCAAACCAAAACCCACTCTTCTACCTTTTCTCTGCAGCCCATTGAACACTTAACCCAAATCCTTTATGTAGAGAATCAAAACAAGAAAAAATCAGGAGGGATTAGAGACAGGTCTGGGAGGGGCAACAGTAGGAAGTTGGTGAAGGAGGAGACTGAAAGATTGTAAAGAAGGTAAGCGTATATAGGAGGCTGCATGGAGATAAAAAGTAAAGAAAAAAAAGAGTTAATAATGCTGGTTGGGGGAGGTGGGGGGAGGAGGAAGCAGTGAAGGAACTGTAGAAGATGAACAAGGTGTTACAGAAAGTGGTGGAAAGAGTATAAAGTAAGATTAATGGATCCGTACCAAAATGATTCAGATATGATAAAGAGAGGGGATCTGCATTCTGGGTATTGTAACTGAAGAACAATGGTGAGCATTTAGTAGCAGCTTATTTAATGCTGTTCCACACATCTTAGCCTCCATACCCAGCATTACAAAGTCACCAAATGCACTCACAAAGTGGAACGGTGAATGGTGGGAGGGCAGAGAGCAGAAGGGGAGGAGATGTGTGCTCAAGTGCTCTAAAGGAAAGAAAGGAGGTGTACGGAGAGCACAAGAACAACCAGCATTTTGAATGAATCAAACTGATGACTTGAAACTATTCAGTAACACTGTCCACATAGACTGGCAGAAGTCTTTTGTACTGCGAGAAGTTGAATGAGACAATTGGTGTAGGTTAGGTTTCTGTGAGAGCAGCTCACGTCAGCTCGCGTTCGTTTGCAAAAAAGAATAACAAACAGAAATCTGAAAATGTGCCTATTGTCAACAGAGTTAAATTAGATACTAAAAGAAGGTTGAGAATAATCTGAACAGTAACTTCGAATTTACCATCTTTTTTTTTTAAGCTAATTGGTGGTGTCAGTTGTAACTAAACTAGCAAGATAATTCAAATTAACCCTATTTAAACATGTATTCCTGATAATTAAGTATTAATTAGCTAGTGGTGTAGAAAACTAGTTCATGTAGCATAATCAGCTGTGACTAATATAAAGTTCTAACTGTATGCAGCTTACTTAGCGAGGTGACCTGGGCTGGTAGGGGTGGAATTTAGTTTTCCTTGCGGTCTACTCTGCTTTCATTCCCAGATTTAGTTTCATTTTGGGTACATAGAAATGAGCCACATTTCACTAAGAATTGGCACATTTAGCCATGTCTTTTTTTTTTTTTTTTTTGAATGTAGGCTATGGTGACATATCTGTCATTGTATTTTATGGCTAAAACACAGCTAACCTGACGTGGGACCACATGTACCTGTGCTAGTTATTATAATGTAAAAGCAGGCTAGCTTAAGCCTTCATAGTGTGAAACCTTGTTAGTTTTCAAGGGAGGATACTAAGTTATATTTGTCACAAAGTTTCAACTCCTTCTATAATCTGTCAAGTAAAAACGTTTCTCAAACATTTGACTTTTTTCCTCCTCGGAAAAACAAGGCTTTAAAAACAGCCACATAAACACAACGGCCCTCATAAAACTACCTCAACCCAGAACCTTTGATGTGTTCCTACCCACAGGTCTCGTCAATAAATAAAAAGTATATTAAACTCTGGTTAAATGAATGCCACTGTATATTTAGTGATCATAAGAAATACACATATATGACTTGACAGCTAACTTATAGCCAGTTTTTTGTGTTCTGCCCAGTCACAAAATCTGTTGTTCCCCCATGTTTGTCAGCAAGAGGCAGTGATTAATAGTAATCTTTTAGAAAACTCAGAGAATACCACCAAACTTTGCTTCATCATTTTATCCACTTGGAGGTTTTGTCCAAAAAATTAATTATGCAACACTTAAAGAAAATGGCAAAATTTATTGTCACTGTTGAGGTTCATTTAGAAACGTTGGTCTTTGCAGGCTGCACAGTATGTTCTGCCTCAACTGTATATCTAATCGTTGAGATTATAAAGTAGTGTCATGTTGCAGGGAAAAATTAAACAAACGCAACTGATGAGTGAAATGGTTTGTGGGGATAAAGAGATGCATTTTGATGCTGAAGCGTGCAGTTTAACATTTAGATACAGCCAAGTTGCTATATTTAATTTGAATGATCTCACGGTTAGACATCCAATTTTTCACCCCTAAAACTGTCCTTTATCTCACAGCTTTTTTCTTCCCCCACCGTTACCTTTCCTCACCCCGCCCCGTTTTCTTGTCAACTCATTCAACTTCTTCCACTCATGCATGGCAAGATGCTCACTCTCACACACACACAAACAAACTTTGTCTCCCAGGGCCATATGTTGACCCGCGGCGGACCTGAATGCAGCCATCTGCCTGCCTTTCCTATGTCCCACAGGGCAGGAGTGTGGGAGAATGTCTTTAGGACACAAAGCTGCACACAAGCACACATTTGCCTTAACCCTTTCACAGCCACTAATCACTCCAAGACAGGCAGCCCATCTCATGTTAACAGTGACAAGATAATAGCTCTTGTATGTGTACATGAAATAACAATTCTGCAGTTTGAAGTATCAGTCTTAAACCACATTGTCACGTTTCATTTTAATTCTTAGATTTGTCTTGATGAGCAGGTAGTTTTCTAGTTATTTGAACAGTTTTGTAAAACTAATGATGTTGCAAAGACGACAGATTTGCAGAATGAAATTGAAGAAATGAAGAAATGTGTGGTTTCATTTGACCAACAACCCTGTGCTGTTTTAACTCGCCCACAGATTAAACTAGAAAGCAGTGACTTGATCAGCTAGAGCAAGAATCGGTGCTGCTTACACATTCTTCCATGTTTAGACTGTTTGTTGGAGCAATTCTATAAAAAAAAAAAAAAAGGAGCCATTTGACTGGATACGACTTGTAGCTGAAAGAAATAAAAGAAAATGTCCCAAATTAACTGAAATGTTTAAAACAAAGCCACGGAGAGATAATATAACAAAAAGAATGTTATAAACATGCTTTAACCTGTGTGTTCACACATTTCTTGGTCACTGAGGGAATACAATCTAGAATTGAACACCAAAAATGACAGTTCACCGGTTTCCTGTTAGCTTCCTTCCTTCCGGTACACTACTTCTAAACACTCACATGAACCTTATGCACAAAGTAAATGTGTCATAACTTCCATGTTATTCAATACAATGTTGCGAAGCATTGTTTAATCAAAACAAGGCCACTTAAAAAAAGAAAAGAACTTTATTTGCAGTACAAAAAAAAACCAAAAAGAAAACGTGAAAAAACCCCAAATATATTAAACTTGATGCAAGCATTAACAAAAGAACTTCTCTATAAATACATTAAAATAAATTAAAGAAATTAATTTACTAAAGATTATGAGCTTTACTACTAAACAGGCCTTAAACAACATGTTGACGAAAAGGCAATTTTAAATAGACCAGGAACAACATATCATCCGTTCCTCTAACCAACTATCCTGTAAACACACAAAAACAGCCAAGTAACTTTTCTAAAACACTAAGTCTACATATTCTAACCCAACTGGATCCAGTTCAGTAAGGCAACAGACCCAGGAGTACAGTTCCCATAGATGCTACACAGTCTTAACAGTACAGAGCCGTAACAACAATTTTAAATACTGAATCACAGAGTAGTGAGGTGGGGTGAGGATCACAAAAACATTCATCCAAAAAAAAAAAAAAATACGAAAGTCCAGCTACTGGGAATGTTTATGTCAAAGATCAATAAAACCAGCCAATGAACGCTGGGACTGTTGAGAATGATCCACCGGGACTTAAACTAGACGTCAGTCAAGAGCCAATAATGTGTTGGCATCCCGTTACGGCTTCTGTGCAGCTTAAATTTGGCAATCTGTCATTTCAGTAGTAGCAGCATGCCAAGAAGCCTTCAAGACAGATTCAATTACTGCTCTTTTTGAGAAAAAAAAACAAACAACTCACCCCCCGCCTACAATCAGAATCTCGTGTCAAACAGCGTAACAGGACCTGACAGGCACATTGTTAAAAAAACCTCCAGGTTCAAGGCCGCTGATCTAAACAGAACGTCAGACTGCACAATAATGAAAACAAAAAAAAAAACATTTCACAAGCTTATAAGAATACTGAAAATAATTTATGGGGGAACCCCTAAACATAGTCTGAGCTATAAATGTCCTCTTTGGCTTCATCAGACTGATACATTTAAGATTTGAATAAGTAAATGAATGAATCAGTGAGGTGGCGAGGCTCAACAACAGGCCCATCACGCTGGGATTCTGTTGGTCTCAACTCACCGTATCAGCTTATCGTTTAGAAAAATTAATAAAACAGGTTTCAACACTGTCAAAAATCTGTCTTGATATGTACTGCTGTGGGGAAAAAACACTTATTTCAGCTTCACTGTGGCTTGAGACATTTTCACCACATAAATCTAACAGGGAAATAAATCTCTTAAAGTGTTTTGAGTCCGTCGCCCAGTCTTCGTTTCTTTTACGGCCACTCAGGTGCAAAGAATGTCTTCAGCATCAGTCCAGCTGTGTAAGAGGAGTGTACATATGTGTCTAGTGTGTGACTGTGGATGTGTGTGTACTGCATGTACCGAGTCGTACTGTATGAAAACATTTTTATCTCAAAGCGCACTGCAGTTTAAAGGCAGAATCCTGTGGCATCTTCAGGAACAGAGAGCTGACTAAACACTGCCAGACGTCTGCCGTTGCTTTCGTTGTTGCCCCCACCGGATTCAGAGCCACTGAATGAGCTCGCAGAGCTGCCTCCATCTTGGTCCTGGTCTGACAGAGAGGTGTAGGACAGGGATCGGGCACCCAAAGGCCCCGGGAGGACCCCTGCAGCACCTGGACTCTGCCTGAGGGAAGGCGAACCAGTTGGAGACAACCCACATGGCGAATACCCGGAATCAGGGGATGGCAGAAATGGAGAGCGAGGGTCAGCTGGAGTTGTCGGGCCCATGGGGGGTTGGTGATGGTGGGCGGGGGAGGCCTCGAATGCAGTGTCCATCTCCAGGAAGGCGTGGGTAAGGAGGTCGGTGATGTCGGCGCAGGAAGGAGGAGAAGCCGAGGGAGCCCGCATGAAAGAGGCGGCGACAGGTGGAGCGTGACCCGTTAGGAGAGGCTGAAGGACTTGTTGGGGAGCAGAAGGAAACCCAGCAAAGCTGAAACTCTGTCTGACCAGAGGAGGTCTGTTGGAGCGGGAAGATGGAGGTGGTTGGTGAGGAATGCTGGAGGAGGAGGAGGAGGAAACTGATGATGTGGAGCGGGAGTAGGGAGGTTTCTTTTCTTCCTCGCCGTTGTGGACAAAATGACAGCGGATCCCGTAGGGGCAGAAGCCAATGGTATGAAAGGTACGACACGGCTCAGTTTTATATTTGGGATGTCTGTTAAGATCACGCAGCTCCTCTGGCCCATGGGCAAACTGGCACTTCCCGCCATACTTGCACAAGCCGTTCTCGGTGAAAGACCGACACAGTTCAGTTTTGTAGCGCGATGACGAAGAGGAGCTGGAAACTGATGAGGTGGACGAGGAGGAGCTGGCATTAAGAACCGTGGGGCTCATGTCACTTTGGGGGGTCTTTATTTCAGGCCAGCCTAGACTTGCTCCTGATGTGCTGCTCGTCTCCACCATGCTGACAGAGCGTTGGGAAAGGAAACCGGACTTTCCCCACTGTGTGGGGGGTTGAGGACTTTCTGCTTGGTTGGCCCACTGGCTGGAGGTCAGAAATGGACTGTCTGAAGGATCATTGGAGAGGCAGGGCAGAGACGAGAGGGAAAACGAAGTGTTTCGACACAGCTCAGACATGTAACCAGGTGTCCTCGTAGTCGGACTGAGAGACTGAGGTAGTCTGCTCTGCCCCCTCAGGTCAAGTCTCAGTAAATTCTGGAAAAAGAAAAGAAATTTCATGATTAATAAAAAAAAAAACAAAAAGGATCCCTCCCCTTTTTTTAAAACTACCTTTGAAACCTTTGTCATCTTCTAAAGGGAA
>JBBBVU010000009.1:20045424-20085684 GCA_037177055.1 Atherinosoma microstoma | reverse complement strand
TAATAATAATAATAATAATAATAATAATAATAATAATAATAATAATAATAATAATAATAATAATAATAATAATAGAAAATAGATTATATCCCCAAATAATTTTTTGGTCCCTGCAATTACATTCCATTCATTCTTGTTTAAGGATCCAAAAAAGGATGAATGGACTGGACAGAGCTCAGGTTTAATGTAACAAAGATGAATGATCCACTATAGCTACATAACAGCATGACCCAGCAGTGGCATTGTCCTTGATGGCCCCTCTGTACAACTCAGTTTTGGAAACAGTATTGTAAATAATGTAGTTGGGGTTGAGGGCCAGTGATGTTGGTTGGGTCAACAAAACTTTGGACTTTAACTCTGGAGTACATTTGCCCTTTATCCTAAATGAAACTGTTCCATAATTGTAACTGCATGTTTATTGATATAACCATAATGGAAAAGGATCACTATTTGTGTCTCGTTAAAAACCAAAAGTTGTCTCTTAAAAACAATTGTTCCAGTCGAATATGAATTTTTGAAACCATGTTAATGGTTCCCAATTTCAACTTAAAGACCCACAGAACTTTTTGCCATTTTCTATCAACGGCTAATTCGGCATCCATCTTGCATCCTACTTGTACTATGATATCTATCCAGCCAGTAAGAGACAGTCTTATCTTAACTCTTGTCTTATCTCTTGCTCTGTCTTTGGATTTTTTTTGTTTCCTGTTTTCCACCGATAATGTCTTCTTTCGTTTCTTTGCTGAATCCACCACGGTGCACATTCACAGTGTGTTAATAATTGTGAGTGTTTCTGTGGGATGTAATTGATACAGAGACAGTAATAATCTAAACATTAGGTCATGTTGTGAAATATTTCCCAAACATGGAAAGGCTATAATCTCCCAAAAGCAACCAGAAAGTAGCAAATGCAACCTTGCGAACAGCTACTATGAAAAATCCCTTCCAATGCCATCAGTTTATTCCTGTTGCTAATCAGTGCTCAACAACTTGTTGTCAAGCTGAAGAGCAAACACTTCCCAGTGTCATAAAATCTTCTGTTTCCCCTTTTTTTTTTTTTTTACAGCCATCAGTACCTGTAATTCACCTTAGTCAGCAAGTCACTTCCCATAAGCTCAGCCCATCTTTGCGTGTACATGCAGGCAATCGATGCAAAGTTCCCTATTTGAGGTACAACATTTCAGGACCGCATGTGGTTGACTCCTGTGTCAGCATCTTGAGTTTGAATTAAACTGTAGTTTCTCGAATTTTCTGGTTCTTTGACCACTACTTTTTCATGATGAAATAATTGTCAAAATCCCAGTGTGGGGTATGAGTTGAAGTTGTGAGGAGGCCATCAGCTTTGTAACAAAAAGGCATTGTTGTAACTCTGAAACTGTCTTCACAAGACAATAACACAGGCTCATTAAAGGGCTAAAATTGTGAAGAGGAACATGGAGGTGCAGTGTGTGCACAGGCCATTAAACCAGGTTTTATTTTTAACTTTTTCACTACATCTTTTCATCAGTATCTGTGGTCATATACAGTATGAGGGACTGCATGGTCATTCTGTTTGCTGATAGTTTATTGCCATCCATGGTATCATGTCCAGCTTGTATGCTTGTATAAATTTGTGTCATGTTTTGCTCTCTTCCTGTCTTTTTCTTCCCCTCTACCCCTCTGCTGTCTGTTTCCATGATGCTTATTTTTATAAGAAGGAATTTTGCTGGTGTCGGCATTGCTAGTGTCACTGGTATGTATTCCTGGGAGGTCAGCCAAGGCTAAACACACATATGCCATATCCATTCCTTTCCTTTTAATAACCAAACTCACAACACACACTCATACATACAACCTCCTAACCATTTTCTGCCCACCTGTTTAAACATAGCACTGTGTATCTGTGCATATGTGTGTGAGCCCTTGCTCACAAAGAGGCCTATTGTGCTCCAGGCCTCAATGTCTATGCTGTGTCATGAATTGGCTCAGCAGCCACAAGCCCTCTGCTGATTTTAGCTAAAAAAATGAAATACGGGACCTAAAATAATATAACCACTGACAAGAAGCAGCTGAGCCAATAAACGCTCCCCCTCAGTGCAGTGGTTCTAAAGATTAGGTCTTAACTAGAATGCTGTGACATTGAAACTGTCAAATGAAATTTGGAAATATTGTGTGCAGCAAATATGACTATTCTGAACAGCTTAATACAAAAGTGAAATAAAGTAAAGTCAACTTGTTTTCAAACAGGTACCGGAAGTATGATGTTCTTTAGACATTGCTCAGAGGACCGTGGGAAGGCAAATGTCCAAATGGGTTGGACTGGACATTGAAAAGGTGTTGACATTTCTACAAAGTCTCCACTGTATTTCATTGAGTCTTTGTGAATGGCTGAAAACCAAATGAATATGAACATTGTGGACTATAGAAGAAGGATTATTTACATGGTGATGCTAATGAAAGTGTCTGTTTGGACAGACTGTGACTCAGGAAGTTCTGTGATGAAATCATCAGGCAAATTTTAGCAACTGCACTTGCCAGCTATGATTTTTTTTATCAGGTTTTGAGAGTCGGTCTAACTGGGATAATCAGGGGTAATGTGTCTAAAAATTGTTTTTTTATAAGTGAAAATGACTTAATAGGCAATAAATCCACGCATGAAGATCTGGACTGACAACGTTAGACAGTGGTCTACACTTATTGATATGGGTATGTTATCTGGAGATTTCAAAGTTATTCTGTTTTTCATATTAGTCAGACATCAGTGCATTCATGTACTCTATGATTCTTCTGACAGGAACTGATCTTAATAAGTGACAATCCACATTGGAATATATAATGCAAATCTGGTTATAATAAATGATCAAAAGTTGATTAAGAAATAGTTTCAAACTTTTGTAAAGGCTGTAAAGTTTTTTATTTTGTCAAATATTTGGCTTAGTTTTGTTGTAATTAGTTTAAGCAGTAGAATACCATGTACGTGATCTGTTGGGTTACTGACTGAATTATTTTATTTTGTGGTCACAACGTTGCCCTGATAAGAGCAAATATTGTTAAATTTTACAATATCTCCCAAATCAGACATTTACTCACAGCAACACCCCTTGTTTCTTAGTCCATTAGTATTAGCTAGCATAACAAACATTGCCTGTTGAGTTACATTTAGCTGGACAGTAACATAGATACGTACAATTTAGAGTCAGATTGACAACTGTTCACCGAAATCTATCGTGTTTTTGTTGGGAATGAAATCCAGTGTTTCCTCTGCCATGACAGTATGTAATTTCTCCTTAGCTCTCTGTGTGTCCATTCTCTTCCCTGATGCGAACACACTGCCATCAGTGGATGAACAGTGTCAACGATTGCTCCCCTCAGTGTCACACAGGCAGACAGACAGCTGCAATCTTCATTGAGTAAATGTCTGTCTTCTTTGCATTCACTTTTTTACCACAATAAAAGTTTTCCACTGCTGTTCAAACAGCCAAGAAATGCACAAGTCCTTCCAGATTTTCTTGACATTGTTAATAAAATACTCTGATTGTCATCTGTTCTACTTACACACAGAAATGCCACCTCAGCAATGGCAGAGGGTTTACTTCCGGGATTTGCCCGTATTAGTATAGTGTTTGTGTACATAAGTCTTGTTGGTATAAATGAGGGCTAGTTTTTCCAATAACAATTTGATGACAAGAACACTCTTTGACAAACTTTTGCACTTTCTTTCAGGAGTTTTCAGGAATAGTTACACAGGCTTCTTTAAGCATTGTCATGTGTAGACACTGGTTCAGTCTGTAAGGTGCTTATTTCATGCTTGAATGATTCGTAAGTCAGTTTTAAGTAGCTTAAACAAATCATATTTGGCTACAAGGACTGGACTAAAATATTATTTAAAAAGCTGTAGTGTCAAAAGAAAAACGTTTAAAAAGACCATCAGAAAGTTTTGAGAAGTAGCCTATCGCTTAGGATCACTTTAAAGATACACAAAAGTCTGACTGTTTGGAAGCGAATTATAAGGAAGTGAGGAGTGATGGTTGCACAGTTCTGGATCTGTTCATGTTACTGAAGATATAACAAGATTTGTTTTTTAATTTTTTCTAATGTTAGCCAGACGTTAGCTGCCCTGTTAGCATGCTAACTTTGGCAGTTAGCCTATAGGCTATCAGTGGCGCAACACATAGTTTTCAACATCAATATTGTTGTTCCTTCACATTTTTTGATCATTTTTTGTTAATTGTTAATCTTTTTTTTTCACTTTTACATGAACAATTGAATATATTGCACCTTCTTTGTACTTAGCCTTTGTTAAGTTCAAAGAGAGAAAGTCAGATGTCTCTTTTGCACAATCACTGTTCACAAAATATTAACTGTTTGTCCACACTTAACAAAGTAACTCTACACTCTACTCTAAAATTCATGTCACTTACATCACTTACACTCACAATCACTTACATGTGAAATGTGAAACGGTCTGAAGTTCTACATAATTAACCAAACTGGGCCTATCTTCTGTTGATGTTTGAAATACTTAATCATCCGGCCTTTAACACAAAGAGTTGTTTTTATTCGACTGTGTGAGTCATGCATCTGTTGTTAATAAACCCTCCAACACTGTGATAATCTATTTGCATGCTATAATAAGGAAAGAACATAAAAACAGGAAGTGTGAAGTCTAAAAGGAGAAGCATATACCAAGTGTGAGCATGAACAGGAAGCGTGCCTTGAACATGTATGGGCCAGCATGTTGTGAAAGATCTGCATTAATAACAGAAACAGATGTGAAACTAACTGAAGGGACTTTCTTCTTCTGCCCAACACCCTGATGCACTAAATACAGGCTGCATAGTGTTCACAGGGTACTGACACTTTATGCTCCAAGACTTTTATCTAAAGAGAACCGTTATTCTTCTCCCAGGTATGTTGTAATACAGTATGTGCCTTAAAATGACCCAGACTGGAATTTGATATTCTTTTGCTTTTGGAGAAAAATAATCCAAACAAACAACAATAGTTTCACTACAGAAAGATCTAGCTTATAAAACATATTCAGACAGATAAATTATAGCCTGGCAAGGAGAGATCTTGTAAAAAGATCCTGAAGTGAAGAATATGATCAAAAATGTACCTTAAATTCACTGCCATTTTAGCAAGGAGGGCTATTGGGATAAAAATCGACCAGTTTAAACAAAGTCTGCCATCTTGGCCAGGGCTCCCTTGTAAAAGAGATGCTAATCTTAATGGGACTCACCTGGATAAATACAGGTAAAATAAAATAAAAGTTTTGCTTGTTTTTTTAATTTACACATCGGAAGCTGCAATCAAACTGTTGTTTGGCAGATTTTAACAATATTGTTGATAGTGTTGATTGTTATGAGGGCCACTGTTCATAGAACAGGACAATTGTCTATAAAGTAACCCTTATATCAGTGAGTTGATTAGTGTATTCATATTCTATTGTTGTACATTACATGACTTTATAGACAGACACTGGAGTGCACAAATTCATAAAAGAAGGGTACCATCCATATTCTGGATTTTCTTGTCTGCAGCACATTGGCGCTATTTCTGCTTTTCTGGACACTTCATACATACTCAACTAGATTCACTTCTTGTTCTCTAAAATAGGAAGAGTTACAACGTGCAACAGCAATTTTGGTTGCTGAATGAATTAGGTGCTTTTTAAGTTGGCACCCCTGACTTCTCAAATCTTCAATACATTGCTTGGTAAACATAAAAGTAATGACCTATATAAGAGGCTGAACTCAATCAGCTCTGCTGTACTTAAATATAAAGCACAGAGATTTTTAGATATTAAATTTAAAAATCTTGAGTATCAAACTATGGCAAACTCCATTGAGGCCTGTCTGACAAGAGGTTTTAACTCAATTTGGAAGCTTAGTAGAAAATATTGAAAAGAGCCTGTTGTCACAAATTCATCCAAGTTTACCTCTATTGCCAAATGAGACCCATCAGTGAAAGTAAAGGTTCAGGGAGGAAGAGCGGAGTAAAAGGAAAAGAGAAGTGATGAAGAGAGCCAGAAGGGGGGAGTTCAGGGAATTTTTCTGCCTTCTGCTTCACAGAGTTCACCAGCTCCTTCCCCCGTCTTCTTCCTCCTCCTTGTCTATCTCCTCCCACATTCCCAGTTGTGTTTGCGTCACAGAAGTGAAGTTGGAGGAAACGAGGGCAGGAGGAGGGGTGGAGTAAAGTGTGTAGCTGAGGAATGTGCCAGAGAGAGAGAGAACATTGCTATAAAAGGATAGCACTTCCCCTCTGTTGCTGTGATGTCACAACTCAAATATTTCCTCCTTCCTCCCCTTCCAATTCTCACTTATTGCTGTTTTCCTTAGTTTTTTCTCAGACCTTCCTGCTCTCCCTCTCCCTCTCCCTTTCTTGCAAAATAACTCAGACGTTAATATGAGGATTTTTCTGTTATGGTGCATTGGTAGATAATCTGTGTGGCAGTTCATGTGTTCACTACAATTTGCATACATATTATCCATGCAATTCTGCTTTATTAAGAAGTTTATTTATCATACTTCAAAATAAAGATTTACCACTTCCAGCCTTCTGGTTTAGATCATGAGATGCTTGGTTACCTCATGAGAGCTTTGGTTAATGAACTGGTCTTTTAGAGCATTTAGAGCAAAGAAAAATAACTTGGAAAGTTACTCACAGGAACTACAAAGTAACTCTTACACTGAATGTGAGTTATTGTGACCTGGCTTGTGGGCTGCAACATAGAGTGCAAGAAAGAGTGTTTTCTGCAACCAGTGCAGACAATTCAGTCCCTGAAGTCCATACACCTAAAAACTGCCACTCCAAGACCATATAAGGATCCACAGTGGCTTGGCATGGTAACATATGTGCTGTGATAAACACTTTGTGTGTAGAGAATGTAAAGATACATGTTGTGTTGGTTTATATTGTACAATATGTTGGGACACGAGTACCATCTTGTTGGTTGGCTATCTAATTAGATTTCCTAACACCCATTGTTACTTGGCTAAGTTTTGTTTTTCAGTTTTGCATTTATTGTATTTAGTCATATTTAATGGATTTTATGTCTTAATATCATCACATCAAAGATGTGTTTAAAACTTAATATATATTTTTTTAAATTCAAGAGGCCTCAAGAACTCAGAGTTCTTAAGGTCAAAACCACCAAAAGCCCTTGTTTTTGTAGTTTTTGCACATTTTTTCTCTTATTTGTGCTTTAACTGTGTAATTTTGTAAGTGCTTTATTTGCTGCTGCCTATCCTTAGGACTCCCTTAAAAAAGAGGTTCTTAATATCATTAGGATTTCCCTGGTTAGATAAAGATTAAATAAATAAAAAAAGAAAACGAAAAGGACTGAGATAGGATTTAACAAGCAGATCCTACACTTTGAGCACAAAAACACCATTCAGAAATCAGAATTCAAGATCTGAGCATACAAACGTCAACTTTGCATCTTTTAGATACTTTCACAATAATCAAAGATACTGACCACATCAGGTATAGAGCTGCTTGTAAGTAGTACATATGAGCCACAGAAATGTACTCTACCAACATGAAAATGGGGCAGTTTTCTATTTATATATTTTTATAAGAGCTGTGAAACTCCCCTCCTTTTTAAGCACACAAATAGGTTGAAAAGTGTTTTTTATTTTCCAAGTTAAGCCATTGTGACACAAAAAATTTAAGTATTTAGATTAGACGTTACAGGTGTGTTGAAACTGTTCTATTTACTACACTCTGCAGATGTTGACTTCATTAAATTATTTTTAAAAAATCTAATTCTTTGTTTGTAGTGAAATTTAATTCGAGCAGTAGGTTTCTGCTCACAAATATATACAGAAAGGACTAAATATGGTGCGAATGGTAGAATCTAAAAGATTTGGATGGCTTTGAGGGTGGAGGGCTTCTTTGTTATCTTTTTGGTTCTCGGCTCCTTTGCAAGGGTTATAAACGGGTTTCAAATCAGGACTCTGGTAGGCACTCTGGTCATTTCTCGACAACTTTGCTCTATAATTTTAGTCATATTCTTATTGTTAGGTCCAGTTAAAAAAACAAAACAAATCTTTTAGCCAGCATTAAACATACCAGTGTTTTTGCAATAAGACATATTTCTGCTTTGTGTTTTAACCCTCCCACTTGCACTTCAAAATGAGTAATGGCAGTGACTCAACAAAATGGTGCTCCAATTTTTTTTTTATCACCCTTAGCGTAACATTTTGAACAGTAGAGGGCAATAAAACAACATTAAAGTAAAAGTTAGCATCATAAGTAGAAGAAGAAAACCATCAGATGCTGTAACTTTACTTAAAAAAAATCTGTCTGCCATGCTACTTTTTTGTCTCATAGTATTGCTTGCATCTCCTTTGGCAGTATTGTACATTGATCTGCCTTTCTTCCAAACTGGAAGAAATCTATAAATAAACAGAAGATTTCAGGGGGGAGCCCCAAGATAAAGCTAAAAGGTACAGTGTATAACAATTACTGACATCTAGTAGTAAAGAGGGGCATTGAAAATTACTTCAAATTCCCAGTAGTAGATCCAGTGACCTCAAGTATAGCAATAAATGCACTACAGCTATTTACTTTATAATTGTATACATGTGTACTGTCTCCTTCGATGCGCCTTTCAACGTATTGGTCACCCCAAACAGTGTCTAGCACCTATCAAACAAAGTTCGTACTGCAGTTTTAAAGCTCAGAGGGTTGTTTGTCCTTTCAGAGACATTGTAGTAAAAATTGTGACACAAATATGGCAGCTGCCATGTTTGTGGACCAACAGCAAGTAGATATACATGGTTCATTGTAAAAGAATAAAAACACAACAGTTATTTTAGTAAAATTTTTATATACCAACAGAAACTGTTTTTAATGTATTCAATTTTTCTGTCATTGAACTTGATTTTGTTTCTCACTGCACCTTTAAATGACCATTTTCTTAGTGAATTCTTTGTTAGATTTTTATCTTTTCCAAGAAAAGACACATTTTCCATGACCTGGTTAGTTTATGAAGTTACATAACATACTTCGTCATTCTTAGAATGGTTGACGATAGTTTGGGGTTGAAAGATTTCTCAACTGTAATGCTTAATCCGCAGGTTGTGACAGAACATGTGGGAGGGGAGGGTGAGGGAGATTTTGCTTGTTACCATGTTCTTTCAGGACAATGTAGCCAGTCTTCGTTGCTGGTTTTCAACTTGGAAGCGGGCTAAACAGCTGAAAAGCTAAAACAAAAAAAGGCCACTGAAATGTTCTTTTTTCAAACTAAAATTCTTTACCGCATAGCATATTTTCCTAGATTTTTGCCTCAAGAAGACAGTTCTTTTAGTTTCTTCCTTTCTAGAATCTGCCCACATCTATAAAGTGTACTGTCTTTGAGTTCCTTTCAATTCTTTGCTGATAACACTATCTCAAAGTCTCTTGACTTACCCGTAGAGAACGAAATGAGCAATTCCTTTAATTCCTTCTCTCCAGGTTGAAACTTAAGGTGTGTGCACTTTTGCGTGCATGTGTGTGTGTGTGAGTGTGTGTGAGTCTGTGCTGCACATGTTGTGCTTTGTATCAGGTGACTTAGGTAAAGACTGTTTTGACAGCAGCAGCTTTGTAGTTGATCATTAACAGTTCCACAGTGGCTGACGGTAATATGTGTTCTGTTAAAAAAAAAACACATCTGGATGCATACATTTACATAAAAATGAATAAGAAAATGGGCTACAATGATAAATCAATATCTAAGATGTTTTCAAGAAAATTTCTCCTCATGCCAACAGATAAACCTGGTGGGAGTTATATCAGTCAGGTTGTTTGTCTTGTTTTGCAGAATGAAAAGACTTTTCCTCAATGCCTAGCTTTGTGCATTTCTGCATATATCCACTTTTGTTCCACAAGAGCCTTGCAGTTTGGTGACGTTTAACCACTCCAGTCTTATGAACAGGCTGGAAAGTTAATGTTTGTTCACACACAAACACATGCTGGTCTTTTCTTTCTGGCTTTGCTGTTTACATTATGTGGTCATTGTCCATCACCATAGCGACACATCCTGCTTTGGTCTACAGGGGAACAAGGTTTAAAGACACAATGCACAATAATAGTCCTAGCTTTGGTTTGTTAAGGTTTTAAAGATTCAGTGCTTATCAAAATCTTGACTCCTAGTATTGCAATAATTTACGTTAATAAATTCTTTTAGCTGTACTCATAATGTAGTATGGGGTAATAGCTTTCCAGATACAGCCTTATTGTATGTTTGGTAGCTTTTAATTAGTTTTAAGGTCAGCTTTTCTTATCTGTTTGCAGGTTGTATTACAGGTACAACCCATTTCTGAAGAAAGACAAGATGCTATCTAAAATGGCTTAGTCAAATGACATTTTATTGAAATATAGAAACAATATTTCAAATATTTAAACGAAAAATCAAATAGTTCTTTTAAGCTACATGCTCATATTACATTTGATCATTTCAATAAGTCGATATAGGGGCAGCAAAAGACAAGAAAACTGTATCATTCTGAAATAAAAGCACAGATGAATTGTCTTGTAGATGATTAGGTTCATTTTTGAGGGATGCTGTTCTAAAGGACACCAAAAAGATGTATTTTCTTTTATTTCATTTAGTCTCAGGTTTTAGCTGATTACAAAAACATGAAGTGGGAGGTGCCACGTGACAAAAAGTAAAAGTGAATATGGTTCATGTTTAAGTCCTTATCAAATCACACCTTTTCGCCCCTTCAGTGGTAAGGGAAAATCCCCATTCTCACAACCGGACACACTCCCACGTGACCATGCTTACAGTCACATGAAAACAAAAATATCCCTTACAGTTCTAAGGTGTTACATACCAAGGCCCCAAAAATAATGTGGTCCTTGCCGGGTTTTTAAGTGACATAAATACCACCTCACATGAACAACACATGACATATTATAGTGTCATTATTCATTTAGTAAACCCAGGCCAGAATGCAGAGATGTGTAAAATGATACACCAAGTGATTCAATAGCTGGTAGAACCTTTAGTATCCTTAGTATACGTGACCTGAAGTACTTGTTTTATGTGTGATGTTATCAGTTTGTAACTTCATTGCAGAGGAATTTTGATCCACTCTTCTTTACAACAGAGATTCATTTAATTTTCTTATTCACAACTCTCTTAAGGTCCAGCCACAGTATTTAAAATGGATTAAGGTCTGGACTTTGGACTATTGCAAGACCTTGATTCTATTCTTTTCTTGTTGATTTTTCTGCTGTGCTTGGGATCATTATCATATTTTTATTACCTAATTTTACTAAAGCCAAACATATGACATTAGAATACAAAACAAGTGGGTTCATGAGTTCATATTCAACTCAGTGACTGCAAGGTGTCCAGGTCCTGTAGCTGCAAAACATGTTCAAATCATTACTCCTCTACCATGGTGCCTGAAAGTTGATATGAGTTCTTTGTGGTGAAATACTGTGCTTTGTTTTTTTTATACCAAATATCAGATATTGAAACTGATATATTTTACCATTTCTTGGAAAACATTAGCTCATTTTGAATTTGATGGCAGCAACACATCTAAAAAAGTGAAACAGGGTGATGTTACCATTGGGTACCTTCCCCTCTTCTTTTAATAACTGTCTCTAGACATCTGGGAAGTGAGGAGACCACTTGCTGGAGTTTTTGGAGAGGAAGGCTCTCTGGACCAAGGACCAAGGAAGCTCGGGCACCGGTTGAACAGGGACAGCTTGTACTCCCGGAGCACCCCCCACAGTAGTCCCCGTGGGGCACGGTCAAAATCCTTCTCCAGTCTACCACATGTAGACTGGTTGGGTGAACTCCCAAGCTTCTCCAAGGCCCCGAAGAGTGTGTAACAGTGAAGAAGAGTTTCATGACCGGGACAATGCCACACTGCTCCTTCTCTATCCAAGGTTTGACTATCTGTCGGACCTCCTTCTTCTCCTGAGAAGCCATCAAATCCAAAATGAACTGATACAGTATTTTCAATGAAATTGTAACCATGTCAGTTTCAACATCTGATGCGTTGTTATGTTATGTGTGTTTATTTAAATTTTACACTGTGTCCCAACTTTTTGGGAATTGAAATGGTACTTTTTTTCTCCTAATCAGTATATGCAGGAAACTGATCAGCTACGAAGTTCAACAAATAAGCTCAAGCTTTTCAGTTTACTGAAGCTGCCCATTTCCATTATCACATTATCCTTCTGGTTGGGATAGGAATGTATTCTCACCACAAACAAACCACAACAGACTTTGTCTAGAAATGGATATGGGCCATGTGACTGTGTTAAAACTAGCATCAAAGAACTTACACAAGTTTCTGTGAACAGTACCAAACAGCAAAGGCGTGACACCAGATCTTCTTCACACTTTGACGTTGTTTCAAAGTGAAAGAAAGAAATATGCCTACTCCCAAAAGTTCTTAGGAAGCAATTTTCTAAACCCATTTATCAGGATCTGAGGTTCCAAA
The DNA here is from genome assembly GCA_037177055.1 of Atherinosoma microstoma. Classification (NCBI taxonomy): domain Eukaryota; kingdom Metazoa; phylum Chordata; class Actinopteri; order Atheriniformes; family Atherinidae; genus Atherinosoma; species Atherinosoma microstoma. The sequence goes on along the minus strand of JBBBVU010000009.1, from coordinate 20,073,253 downwards.
TAACCCCTCCCCCTGCACATTCTTCAGAAATTTCATTCAAAAGATTTTCCACAGACTTCCAGCATGATTTTTCATCTCCACAACCTGAACAATGCCGTAGTAATCACCAAATTTTGGCAAAAAATGTAAACAACAGAGCTGTGATTGTGCACAGCAATGGTCATTGTAGTCATTTTTGTAGAATTTTGAGAGTACCAAATGTAACACACAAAATGTCTCAGACTATTTCAGACCAGTACAACATCATCCCTTTTTCCAGTTGTGCTCTGACTGTGAGGGTGGTGGCATGCAGCAATGTCTCACTGGGAGTATGAAGTGGAAATTGCAACAGGGTGTTTTTGCTAACTTCTGCTTAACTTCAAAATATGTCTTACATAATCCCAAGAACATTCAACTCATGACATAGAGGGGATCAATCAAAATGGTTGAAAACTGGAAATGACAGGAGCTGAAACCATGTTGTGTAACCCAGTTACTTTCCTTAATATGTTACAGGAGATGCCAGAAAGCATGCTTTGAGTGTTTTCTAAAATGATTCAAATAATGGCAGTTTTGGCAGCGAGTTAAAGTGAGTCTTTTTTAATACATCAGCTTTATGCGCAGTGTTTTGGAGATTTCCTCTTAGGCCCCATTGTTATAGTCTTGCTCAGCCTCATGAGTTGGATAAGAAGGATCAGTAACTATTTTCAGCTGTGGACCATCTGTGGATTCCATGAGGAGGGATGACCCCCACCCTTCCTTTTTTTCTTAGACCACAAAACTGCATATACTCAGTTATAAATTGTTTAGGTCAGCAAGAGCCCATCCCGGAAAACCCTGCAGCTACCAGATTTCTTAGCGTTTATTTATCCAATGATGGTGATTTTTTTTCTTTTTCTTTTTAAATTCTGTCCTTTGTTTGTTGATTTCCTTGGTGACCTTATTCAGTCTTGCTCAACTATTAAAATATAACCAAGGTCAGTAAATAAGTTTTCAAAACTTACACAACATCTTTGTCTGTCACAGAGCTTGGGAAATCTCAACACTGGTTCCTACTCTTCATGAATATGCTTGTGCAAAAAGTATTGTCTACCTTGAAATTAGCTGTGTGTTGCAGTCTATAAGTGAGGTGATCTACTGTGTACACAACAAAGACACTGTTTGCCACAAAACACAGCTGAGGGAAATGGAAACAGAACAGAGTTCTAAATGTAATAGATTATTATTCATATAATCATATTTATAGTTGCTTGGAGTAGTAAAGTTTAATTACATGGTTATATTCAAAGTCTTAGACATTGTATAAAGCTGTCATATGACTTCTTGAAATTGCCTTACACTGACTCATAACCTTCTGGTGAAATCAGGTTAATTAAAATAATTTAGTGATGATTCTGACACTACCCTGAAAACCTGGGGGATATTTGCGTAAATGTTGTATTCTTCAAATACTTTTTTACCCTTTACTTGGAACCAGTCACTGTTTACATCATATTACCCTCAAGAACCTTTACTTAGCACACATTTAACTTTTCATCTAAGCATGAGCACATGATGGCTGCCTTTTTCTAGGGGTTTGTCCTACTTTTCTTCATGCTTCCTGGCTGACTGGGGCATTTATCATGACCGGGTGATTGTGGGCACACCTGTGCTTTTCCAGGTCAAAATTTCTGTGTTCATATCTAAAAGATATTATGGTTGAGGCGTGTGTGAAGATTTAAAGTAGATTATGTCCTTTAACTTTTCAGGTTATGTGCAAAACTAGGGTCAAAGTTTCATTTGATAACACAAGTCAACAAAGGGACACAGTCAGTTTTTTTATTCAGTAATTTATTTTTGTCCCTTTCAGGTAATTAAAAATAAAAGATTCACTTTTTTTACTGTTTTTTCTCACATTGGTATTTCAAAGTCTGAAATATTTTTCCATAAATAAAGTACAAAATACATTTTTTTCTTATTTAAACACAAATAAATATAATAAATATATTAGTTAAGTTAAACAACACAATGCAACCAATACCTATTTGGAATACTGTGGTGTTCCCTGAACCAGGCTGTCCAACAAATGGGGCAAAGGAAAAATAAAGAGTGCAATTTACTGCAAATATAACAGAACGTTTTACAAAATCATAGTCTCATCAAGTGTGCCAGGTTACAGATATTCAAATCAATAAGCACACGTCAATACTTCAGCGTTCTGCAATATTTGCTTGCACCCTAGGTCACAAACACTCTCACATGCATACACACACACACATAATCACATACATACATACATATAGCCGAATGAAAGATGAAGCTTTGGTTGAATGCTACTGGGATTTTCTCCCATTTAAATCAGCTGTAAAGTGCATATCATAGACACATGTTAGGTCTCACTGATTAAGGCTACTGAATCAGACATACTGTTTGTGGCACAGAGAATGAATAGCCTATGAGGCAGGGAAATCTTTAAGGCGTAGGCATTGATAATTATTACTAAAGATAAGCCATTTTTGATCAATAAAGATTTGTGATAACGATAAACCAGACTATGTTCTGGTCACGTCAAGACCTGCAGAGGAGGTAATTCTTACGGAAGACCACATACAAAGGTCTGTAGGCTACACAATATTTGTAAGTATAAAAATAAAGTCTGATAACATTTGGGTACTAAAATCATCTCAGTGTAAGTAGTTTGTGAAAGACAAGTTAGATTTTTTACAAAGATCTTAAGTGTTATTGTGTCAACTTGTTCTGAAGAGTAGTTTTGAAGAAAGTCCAGAAACAGAAAAGTTTCTTAAGTGTCGCTTCTCTGTTCTTTCCCTTTGGATCCATTTAGTCGGACAGGGACAGACGTTCAAACACTGTGAGCCTCTTGGTGCCGGATGCATCAAATGTTGGAGACTCACTTCCACTGGAGCTGCTGCTGCTGTAGCTGTCCTCCAGGGAGTCCTCAGAAGAGAAACGCTGCAGCCCAGGAGGCTTCACGAACGCTCCGTGGCTCCCAACACCAGGAAACAACATAGTGCTGTCCTGCTGTGGCCCATCCTCCATGCTGGCGAAGATTTTACTATTGTTGCTGGTCAAGTTATTTCCATGGCCACACACACAGCATGAGGCCTTTGGTTCCAAGATGAGAGGAATGTTGTGGATGTCTCCAGTACTGGCACGGATCTGATGCTTGCCAAACTGGAATGCCGTTGCTTCTCCTGACACAGAGTCGCCAAACACTGGTGAGAGGAGATCAGCAGGAGGTGGGGAAACAGAAGGAGCACGGCTGAAGCCCAGGTTGAGATCATTGAAGGCTGAAGGGAATGATGGAGGAGATGAGCTGCGTGAAGCCATAAAGCCAGCAAAGCTGAGACTCTGCCGAAGCTGATGGCGTGGGTTGTGAGCACTGGTTGCTGTGGGTGTTGGTTGCCTCTGGAATTTGGCAGATGACAGCGGAGCTCCGCTTATTTTCTCTTCATGGATGAAGTGGCAGCGTGAGCCATAGGGACAGTAACCAAAGTTGTAAAAGGTTCTGCAGTGCTCTGTCTTGTACTTGGGGTGACGGTACAGTCCTCGCAGTTCTGCCTCACCATGGGCAAACTGACACTTGTTGCCATACTTGCAACTGCCGGTCTCCTGGAAACCACGGCACAGCTCAGTCTTGTAACGGTTAGAAGACAGAGCTGGTGGAACCTGAGCTGGGAACCCTGGCGGGGGAGCCACAGTAGTCACAGGGCTCGGAGGAAATGGCTCCAGGTTCTTCAGCTGTCCTAAGGAGGAGAGCAGGCTGCTGCTGGACTCTGTCAGGCTCTTGGAGCGGTCAACCCGCAAAGGGAGCTGTTTTTGGTTGGAGACAGGGGTTTGGCCCCAGATGTTTGACGACCAGAGAGAGCTACCGCTGTCGTCACTATTAACATGCTCAGTGCTCAAACTGAGGCTCGAAGAGGCAGAGTGGCAGGAAGGAGAAAAGAAGGAGGCTGATCGGTTCAACCGATTCTGCCCCGGGGCTTTGAGTTGAGAGTGAGTCGTGAGCAAGGCATCGTTGATCGACAAGTTAAGAAAATTCTGGAAAAGAAGGATGAACTAGTCATTAAACTCATCAAGACTTATTGAGAAATTGGGTGATAAATATGTGTCACGTGTAGATAATTAACTAACTTCTACAAGAGATATTTTTCTAAGTCAGAACCCCACACCAAATGTTTATGATTTATGTCATTTCTAAAAGTAATATGATGTTAAGAAATGATCTAGAATCTAATTTGCATTCCGTTGTAATTATTTGTATGAATGTGGATTATTAGTTCTTTGACTCTGCATTAATCATCTTAAAATAGAAGATTGGATTTCAAGAAACCACGAAACAAACAGTTCTGTTTTTCTAATCCAATTGTAAAGTTAGGAAACACTTTATTACTAAAGTCAAAATAAACACTTTGTAGAGTTAGAGCTAAACTTTCTCTAATTTTATGAAGCTTGAAATAAATGAAAACAGGATTAAATAAATGTGAATATTTTGACTCACCTCTGTGAAGATGTTGTCAAGCATTTCGGACATGCTGAATCTCTTTGACCACAAGAAGAAAATTTTGCTCTGATCCACGGTTCACTGTTGGATACCTGTGTCTAGACGTATATTAACTCTGTGAGGAACACCAGAGTTCTTATATGCCTCCTTCTCCTCCACCCATCCTGGTTTTGGCTGAGGTTCCCACTAGCTTGTGTTCCCGGATGACCCTCCCCCTGCAAGTTTCAGTTGTTGATGAGGTCACAGATGGGTGGAGTGTGGGCAAGTTATAGCAACGCCCCCCCTCCCTGAAAAAAAAAAAAAAAAGAGAGAGAGGAAGAAGAATGAAAACTGTGTATTTTTAGCCAGCTGTGTGAAATGTTTCAGTTTCATGGGCCTGTGAAAGCAAAGTGGCTTATTTACATAGCTCTCCAGCTCGAAGCCTGGAGGTGTCTACGGTTGTTTATTCTCTTATTCTGTACATGTACACAAATGATTAAAGGCCAGATGCAGTTTTTCAACTCTTTGAAAGACATCAAAATCTTAAACACTCAGGTGTAAAGTAGCAAAGAGAGGTATTTGTTCACTTTTTTTTAAAAATCAATATTTATGAGCATATCTGCTTAATATAAGTCAGTAAACGTATACACAAGTGCATAATGTTTACAGCTTATGGCCATGTACATTCCAATGACTAATACTACCTTTACAGGAAATATTATAAATCATATCGTCCCGAGTCCCACAATGTATAGTTTCAGTGTTTTTACCCGCAGGGTGGAGAAAATGTATTACTGTACGTTCTTGTTTACCAGAATGCATATATTTCCCTTTATAGCCCCAGGTTTGAGTCATAATTAGAACAGCTCTAAGATGGGCCGGCAATGACTCGGCAGTTAGAGGTATTGATCAGTTGAAGGGAGAAACCTTTGAGATACATTACGCTGTTGATGTTGTGAGTTTACTTATCTTGTCAAATTTGTATGTATTGTGTATTATCATAAGTATTGTGATACTTGGTGCTCATTTATCCCATTTATTTAGTTTTCTTCCAAAGCTGACTAAGATGGGCTTTCATATATGCCTTCACACATAAGGTTGTTTTTATGGAACATGTCCCACTTTTGACATCATGACCCTCAAAGGAAACTTGGGTGTCACTCTTCAACTTCAAATGACACAAGACTTTCACAAATAAAACTTACAACATCTTTACCAGCACTGTATTGATACTTAACAAATCATTTCACAAGAGATTTTTGTTTTCCTTCTCATGGGAGTTCTGAGAAGTGTGGAAGCTCCCTTAAACGGTATGTGGTCTGTTAGCAATATTGGATTTGCATCTATTATGAGCTATGTTGTAGGTTATGAAGTGTATAAGATAGTCCAAATGAAATGATCCAACTTTGTACATCTTGGTTAAAATTCAGTAAACCACCTATCATCAACGCGTCATCTGATGAGTGTTAGTGCATTGAACAGCTTCTGTTTTGTTTCTTTGAATTTCTCACACCTGACTGGGATGTAAATGATTATTCTTCTTGCTGTTACAGCATGTGTCACCACCTCATATGAGTCATATCAGTGCCGGCAATGAGCATATGCTCTCTAACAGTGTAATGCAAGTGTAGAAATCATTTTAACATTTGGGGTAATCTTGACTACTTAAAAGAAAAGAAGATAAGAGCAAACTCAGCTGTGTCAATGGGATTAGGCCCTGTACTTTTGCTTAAAAAACTACTTAAAAAATATTCAAATAATTAAGTAACAGTAAACAGACAAAAAGAGAAATGCACTGTTCCTCTGTTATTATTATACAAGCCTTAAAGAATTCAGTTTACAAGATTCAGTCACAGGTTGTTTTTTTTCCTGAATAACATAATCCTGTTCCTAAATCTAACATAAATATTGATAAAATAAAAGATAAATGTTGACAAGGGACGTGACATGATATAGTTAAGCACAAATACAGTTCCCACTTCTGCTTTAAGAAAAACTGAGATATGAATCAAGTTTCAGCAGGACTTACCGTCAGAACATATATATCATCACATGATTACTTTGCATGTCATTTTATCCATCTTAGTCAACAATGGCTGAAGTGGTTGATCCTGAACTTGATCTTATTGTTAATTTTCATCTTTTTTTGGTAATGCCACAGTTGTTGATTCCTGTTTAATAATTTTGCTTTGCATTCTTTAAATAATGCTGAAAGGGCATTTAACATTTTTATTATTTTTTTCATTAAGAATCTTCAATTGAGTGCCATTATCAATATGTACAAGCTTTTAGCGCAGACAGACTGACAGAATGACCGAAGCCAAACAGGCCTCTCATGTTCCGCTATTAATATCTGCAGCTGGGTATAAATAACTTAAGTGAATATAAACCTGACAGCATTCATGAGCTGGTCTACCGGGTGTGTGGAAATTTTTTTTCCCATCTTCACAGACCTTTCCTCCTGTGCAGGCGAGTAAACTGGCACAAATTCAAAGGAAGCAAAATGGTTGCAGTGGCATTCATTTATATGTGTGTGTGTGTTTTTGTCTTTCCATGTTAGTATGGTTTGCTCCACTGGTTTCTGTTCTGTCTCTTACCACAGTTGTATGAAGAGTTTCTCTAACAGGGAGGAGCACTTACACACATAAAAAACACAAGCTTAAGAGAGCATTCCTGCTGATGGTGACTTCCAGGTTGCTGTGTGTGTTTTTCCTTGATGACTAAATGAGTGAATGCTTAATGCAAAGTTTTCCACAGTTTTTTTTCTTTTCCTTAGGAGACATGCCAGGGTACACACTGTAAAGTCTTGAAACCTGTTAGGACATGATCACACAAGTGTTGTGCCAGTTTGAGCTGACTCTGGGAAAAAAGTCTGTAGTATGAAAAGTGGAGATAAAGTTTGCAAGACTGTTACTAACCTATAGGAAGGAAAACAGTAATAGTGAAGTCATATGCTGTCGACAGGTTATAAATACAGATTATACTAATTATTCCAATATCTTTCTGAATGAACTTTGACTGTCTCTTCTTATTGAGCTGTTTAGTTGGATCATTAACTAGAGGGCTTGTGTTCATTATCAAACACGTCACATCTGCTTTTCCAAGTTATTGAAAATCCATGGCTGAAAAACATAGAGTACACTTCTGTACATTTTCCACTTATTTTTTAGATAATCTTGTTTTCTAAATAGGTGAATTCTAGTTCATTTATTCTGCATAATCAGTGGATTCTGACTAAATTTATTAGATAATAACTGCACTCTAATGTCATAGTTGATTCTGGTGGGTTTTCTTATATTTTACTTGCACCACAAAACAGTACCAGTCCAATTTTGGACTCACTTTTGGGTAATTGTGTCCAAACATTTGACTAGTATCGTATATCTTTGTGTTTCATATTTTACAGGAAGTTACTGTCATTGCTCCCACAACTTATTCCTGTAATTTTTTTTCCAGAGCCCTTACTAGGAAGTGGGAAAAAGGACATTTGCTGCTTCCGCTTGGAATCAGTTAATAGGTTGGTTGTACATCGTAAATAAACAGCCTATGTGAATGAGCATGATTTCCTGTTCTCTGTGTTGGCCTGTAATTCATATCTCATATCTCACCCAATGACGGCTGAGATACACCCCAGTTCCCTGTAAGGATAAAGCAGGTGTAGTAAATGGATTTATGAATGTTTCTTTTTTTTTTTTAAATCATTTGTTTTATTATTGCAAGTAGTGGTAGTCATATCCATCGTAACAGTATTACCAGTCCTTTATAACAAAGGACAAGTAAATACAGGATACAAACAAATACAGTTTGCTCAATGTCAACAATATTCCTTAATCAAAATCTGGACTGTAAATTGTAGAGGAAAGGTTGATGAACTGAACATTTATTTCAGCTAGTGCCCTCTAATTTTAAAACACAGTAAGATGGTGTAAAAATTTACTTTACTGGTGAAGCTGCTGCAAGTTGATTTACAGGTTTACAGTGTCCTTGAATTTTAAGAAATTGATCTCTGTATATATAAACTAATGCAGTTTTACATAACATGGAAAAAGACAGACAGAAAATACTTAATTAATTCACATTATGATTACTAAAATTGAATCATTGTCAATAAAATACACTAATATTGACATAATATGTCAAATTTAAAGCTTAATGATAAGGAATGGTATAACCTTGTGTTTTTTGGTAAAATCTTAAATCTAGGCAAGGCAAGGCAAATTTATTTATAGAGCACATCTCGTGCACAGAACAATTTAAGGTGCTTTACATTGCAGAAAAGTACATTAAAACAGAAGAGAAAAAATAAATAATAATGATAATCTAAAATCAAGATTAAGAAAGGACAACAGATTAAAAACATGATCAAGTTTAAAATTCTCATCTAAACCCTCATTTCAACATGTCTGTTTGTTGCTAGTCAACCACCAGCATATTTATTTATATTGAAAATGACAGCAAACTTTGATAATGTCGGTAAAACTTTCATTTTTCCAGCCTTGAAAAAATTACAGTATGTTAATGATTTTAAACTTTTCACCAGTATATTTCAGAGACACTGCACTGTGTCAAAGGAAGTTGGATAAATAAATAAGCAACAGTCTAACAAACTACTACTTTGCCAGTAAAACTGATCAGATACTACTTTTACAGTTTCAAGTAAAAATTTTGAAGTTAAATGGCAAAGATTGGTTCTGAAATTATAGCTAGCTAACATGAAGACATATCAACCATAAATCATAGTTCACACGTCTTTTGACATCTTTCATAAGACTTTCATAATTCCTGTTGGACCAACAACCTAACCAAGAGCCAACCTCGCAAAAAGTGATTGTAGTGAACCCCTCATCCGGTAGGGGCTGGCTCCTGAAGGGAGTTAATCCCCATAGACTCCCATGTTAAAAAAGGACAACTTTACAGCAGAAATAAGCATGTTTACAGCCTGGTACAAAAAAAAAACATTTTAGGTTTACTAGGTCAAGTTTACCTTCATGACAACTGTGGAGGGAGTAGATTTTTTTCATAATTCATTCATTTAGATGTTATTTAAAACTTGAAATTCTTCACAATTAGGGGCATGTCCTTTTGATTGACAGGCCCCAGGATTGACAGGTGTCAGATATCTGACAGAGGAGGTGGAGGTAGCACAACCGCGGTTTTTAGCCAGCTAACAGTCCTCCTTAGTTTTAGCCCGCCTACCTCTGTTAGCTGGCTAGCTCCCGTTAGCTCTTAGCTACAGGCAGCTCAGAGTTGGATGGGTGTCATCATCCGTCCCCTCGATCACAGCCCCCTTTTAGTGCCACATCTTCGCCCAGTTTTGCATTTTTCCGGGAGTGATGAGATGCGTAACGCTGAAAAGATGGCGAAGGTAGGAACCTCCCAACGAGCTTCAATTCAGCTCTTCAGAAACCTACGGGACACGTGACAGAGGCTCTGTACATCTTTAAATATACAGTCTATGAACCTAACCCTAATCCTAACAACATGATTCCAAAGCAACTATTCATGTAGCCTACCATAAACCTGGACAAAAAAAAAAAAGAAAAGTTAAATAGACTTGCTTCCTCTGCAGCAGTAACCTTTCCATCCATCGGTAAACAAAATCCATTTCTATACACTGAGCACCAGGAAACATGGTCCATATATCACATGGAATTACTGATGCAATACACATATAAGAAAACTATTTACTTCTAAATTAAGAGTTTGATGTGAAAATAAATAAAATGCAAAGTTGTAGGTCACTATTGGTGTGATATTCTGTTTATTTAGATTAAACAATAATATTAAAGGCTGTATTTTAGTTTAGTTGTGGTATTTATCTTCAAGACAGCTTCACAAATTTGAGTTTTACAGGTGAAATGATATAGCAAGATAAATACATAGCTTTTACAATAGACTTGGAACAAAACTCTCTTTAACATTTTGGTTTATTTTTTATCCCACTTGGATCCTTTCCAGGCAAATAAGAACACCAACTGGTGGGAAGTTATGGGGAAAGTTTTTAAGAGTGTGACTCATCAAGGATGGCCATGAATTGCCATGTCATCATTATCATATTATGACAAAAGGTGGAGTCAACATACAAGAGGACTCCTCGAAACTGCAGAAGTTTCCTCTATGCTGAAATAAAGTTGATGATCCTGCAGATGGTGTTCCATAATAGTTTAAAGATAACAGTTTATCCTTTTCAAGACTGCATTAATCTTTTGAGGTAATATTTGAGATTGGTTCAATTGGTTTTCATCTCCTTCATTTCTCTGTCCCCCTGGCCATCCTTACCCAGTAATAACTTGTCCTTGGCAAATATTTAACTGTGCTCTCCATAACATTGCTATGGTGACATGCCAAACATTGGGCGGAAATTCAACAGTAACTTAGCAACAGCCGTGGAGCAGGTTTGTAAAGCTAACATGGCTGTCAGAGAAATATGATAAGTCCATGCTGTTCATGTCCTTGGATTTAATGGATGATTAGTAAAAAAAAAATGGGGGGATGGTTGGGTGAGAGATGGTATCACGAGAAGGAATGAGGAGAGAAAGTGAGTCAATGGTTAAAGAGGGCAGCCCATGTTGACATTACGAGTGGGAAAGTACCTGTCTCTCCAGATGTCTGAACTCTTACATACCATAATAACAGATACAGAAATTTCTACTGAGAATAATTTATGGCAATTGTGAACTTAGGAAATTATGCACTGAGCACACAGTACCATCATCTACTGCAAGTACACTCTTACCGTAATCATTACTGAACTTGACAAAACATGAAGGGTGTGTGGCACGGGGGACTAAGTTCAGTTTTCACTAAGTGAGATTACTTTATTATTTGTCTTACTTGGCTTCTTGACAGAAAAGTGAAGCATGGAAATTTTAAATGAATCAAACAAAGTACAAGCATTTGAATGTAGCTAGTTGAATAATCATCACTGTCGTACAACACACAAATCAGTTAGAAAACAAATAAATAGGTAATCATATAATATTAAAGCACTCTCTTTTCCCTGTTTCAGCAATAAAGAGATGTTGTCAGAAATTGCCATATTTTGTAACCATTGCTTAACTCTTTATTTACATCAGTCCATATGATACCAGATTACCAGTAATATGACAGGTTAAAGTAGATGATGACTTGTCAAAATGCCCAAGAATGTGTCACCATGTCAGGACAAAATGAAGCAGTCCTCTGGCAATTCATGCCTGGTGTTTTCCTTTCTCAGGAACTACTCTGACTCTCATTTTCCACAAATGAGGGACCCTGTTTATTTTTTTAACTTTTACATACATAATATTCTGTTGTTGTTTTTTTCAAATACAATCTTGTCATGACTAACTTTCAGTAATCATTCACATCTTCTGGCCATCCTCTGAAATTTCAGGGCTGGAAGAATGTGTCTTTACAATTAGAAGATGACTGAACAGATAACCCTTGAGACAATAAATAGTGTGAATGTTGTTTTCTTAGTATGTAGAGTCCACAATTCATTTGTTTCTATACAGTAAACGTTTTTTCACTGAGTCGGCAGGGAAAGTCCTTATGTTGGGTACTATCTTAAATAACATTTATCCTTTTAACTCCAGTTTAACTTCTTTTAAGAATTATTATATTTAAGTAATGATTTTTAGGATTTGTTAGTGTTCAAAACTAAGTTCAAATGAAATCTAATTAGTTAGAGGTTCATACAGGATAACAAATGAAGGCAGCATCACAGAATAGGCCTAGGAGAAACAAAGACAGTTTGGAACATTATGAAATTATATATAAAAAATCATTATGGTTGTTTTCTGACGATAATCCAGTTGCATAGATGAATTTGAAAGTCAGACTTTTTCAAACTGAGAGGGCATATTAGACTGGAAGGGTTAAACATGAATAAGGCATTCACTTGAGGCTCTACTGGTTAAACCTGCTTCTAAGACATAATGCTGATAGGCCCTTGTATGCAAGAAAACAAACAAACAAAAAAGGGATTATTCAGTGGACAAAAGATAATGACTAGCTGCACATGTTGAATACTTGCTTTATAAATTATAAGTCAGAATAATCTTTCTAGGGCTTGGCCTACAGATATACTCTTGTACCTCTCAAAAACAAAAACAAACAACACTGTCACAACAAAGTTACATAGTAACAGTGGTGCAAATATTTGTTGAAATATTAGTTCACTGTGTCACAGAATCTCACTGTAGAATTTCACTGCCAAGCCACGGACGGGATCTGCAAATTATTCATAGCTAGAAGTCCTACACATAGGACAACAATTTAGTCTTTTACTGATGTAACATTGTTTTAAGAATATTGTGCCTGTCAGATAAATAAAAAAAAAGAAATAGAATAGAACGATAGAAGCATTTACTTAATTTTTACTTTACAGAGTATTTCTGCTATTTAGTCCATTTTAACAGCATGTTATTGAAATACTTTCTAGTGTGGGGGGTTTTGTGTAATTCCAAGACATCTGAAACCATATTTCTGTTTATATACAAAATGTAGAAAAATCCTCTATTCTTTAATTGAAATTACACTATGGCCCATGAAATTGGAATAATTTTGATTTCCAAATATATGGGTGACAGTATAGAACACAGATGTTAAAAAATTTAAAACTAAGCCAAGTTTTTGGAGTACTCCATTTAAAAGATAAATAAATAAAAACCCAACTCTTTGACTTTATTTAACATGGAGTAGTTTAATAATTTATGCTCTTTTCTTCAGTTGTTAAATTATCAACATTTAGCATCAGTGTTTAGCCTCATGGTTAATCCAGGAATCCAGTGCACTCATTGTGTTGCAGTGCTACTAACTTCAAGGTAAATACAAAACAACCTGAGAAACTAAGCTGTGAACATATTGGAACATACATAAAACAAACCAATATGACATCACACGCATCAATAGTTTTGCTAGTACAAAACCAAAATTTCCCAGTGGTGCCAGACTACTGTAGACTACATCAGACATACAGGTGTCAGTCGATAGTTGGTTAATATCTCTTCCTCTGAGTCAAGTAGATGAATGTGTACATCTGCCAGGGGAAAAAATACTGTTATATGCTAATAAGTTAGCTACACAATGTTATAAATTAACATTTGCTTTTAATAAACACAATAGAAAGTGTAATTGTAACACTGGTCCACAGTCCAAAACATTGCAATTTACACATTACAAAGAAACAGCTTACATCTTGCTATGTGATGACATTTATGTTCTAAGTATTGCTGTGCTGTAGACGTTCCATTACATGGCAATGTACATCTTCAGTATTGTTGATTTGGCCATAAACACGAAATCAGAAGAAGGAAGAGTTTGGCTGATGGCTGCAGACTTCCACACAAAACAGCACAAGTTGGGCGCCCTTCCTGCACAGCATTTTTTTACAGTTCCTTCAATTTTCTGCTTTACTTCAACTTGGAAATGGCTGGGGCCATAAAAAATATGTGGTTGGGTTTATAATTAAGATACATGGCTAAGTTTAAATATTACTGACCAAAATGGTTAGCATTACAAAATCAACATGTAAGAGATTACATGTTTTACTAGTTAGGGGTGTTACTATTCTCATTTAAAGAGGACACCTCCCTACATAAAAACAACAGCTCAGAAAATACTCCTATTTTACCATTTAGAGCCCTGGATTGCAGCATTACTTCATTAACAGGATATTGACAGATTTTCTCATTACATTTTCTGGTGAAATTGGGTGTTAGTGTACATTGGAAGGATGAATATTTAAATCTACTCCCTAAATTACTGCTGTAAATCCAAAGTAAATGTACAGAAATTAATCATAGTGATACTTTTTGACAGAGTAAGAATGTAAATTCAGAGAATGAGAAAGTACAAAGTGTAGCCTAAGTATATCAAGCAGAACAGACACCAGAAGCATTCATTTGCATATTACAAAAGACTTAATAAAAAAGACATCTCTGCCCTGCCTCATTTATCAGAACCGAGGAGTGGTTGTCTAAACTAATAATTATTCTACGAAAGAGACAACTGCAATCTTGCATGATAACTCAGTTATTGCTCATGTTTCTCATCTGTTTATCTCTGTTTTTTGCTTCAGGGGAGTGTTGGCTTCTCATAAAAGAGTCAAATCTGGAATGTTTGTCTGTGCGCAGGTGTGTGTGTTTCCATTTTGAAAGTGTGTCTTCTCCACCGAGTTATACATTTCTCACCCACATCCCAAACAAATTTTGAAGTGTATAGCTTTTTTTCTTCATGAATAAGCAGTCTCATAGGTTCAAAATCTCTCACTGGCCCTATGCAATCGCCCCTTACACAGAAAGTGAAGGCTTGTGGCGCAAAATAAGTCCACGTCTGTTGTGGAGTTGATTTGACCTTTTAATGGAAAGACAAAAACATTAAATTATGTTGCCTCTTTGGATGGACACAAAGGTACAATAAAAAGCTAAAAATCAATTCACCCCTGCAAGTCCAGTTATGTGGATCCAGCAGCATATTTGGCCATTGCGCTTCCTGTATTTCCTGACGTTTCCCTGAAGAAACAGAGATAGAGAAACTCGTAAAATTCCAGCGCTAGGGCAAAAGAAATAACCCAAGCTCTGTTGCAATACATACAGTTTATAGAACAGTTTAGCAACAACTGTCACCCTACGAGTCATGATTAAGAGTTTGAAAAGGTCTGCCTCAGGCTCTGAACAACATGTACTTTTTCACGTACCATTAGCAATGTGCTAATTTATTCCACTGAGGTCGCTTCCACTTTAGCAACGTCATTAGAATAGTTGGGTCAGGAATCTGACTATAAGTTTTAAAACCAAAATGCCAACAAAATATGTACAGTTCAGCTCATTTTTAAATTAGTTAGATCTGCAAGACTAAGATGTAGGTACAAATTGAATCTATTGAAGAAAAACCAGATTTAGAAAAATAGAATATAATAATTATAAAAACATGTCTGATTTTCTTTGAGGACATGCACCTCTAATATAAAATTACCCAGTTAAACGCTCTGGCAGAGCAAGTGCTTTCTCAGCAAGTTGATGACCCAGCCCCTCTGTGTGTGTGTAGGTGTGTCTCTGTGTGTTTGTGTACATGTTGCACGTTCTCTCTTGCGTCAAGGTCACCTGAGTGTGTGTGAATGCTGTAAGTAGTTGTGTGCACTTGTTGCTACTCTCTGGCTGTGGCTGCCTTCCAGGTTTAATCGTGTGTCTATATAGCATGTTGTTGAGCTGCAAAATAAAATTAACATTTGTTTCTGGGATTTATTTTTGGGACCGTTTGGGATTGCTAAGAGAACATTCCAGAGTTTCCAGATCTCTCAGTTAGAGGAAATCGTTGACCTGCAATCTGTTTGTGTAAACCCCCACATTTTAACTCTCACACACCCTCCAGTCTTGAGAAATGCTGTAGAAGAATACCAGTAAAAAGAAAAAGATAAAAAGATGAGAAGAGCCGATACAGATGAGCAGCAGCATTACAGTTGTTTTTCTTTTGCCTTTTTAACTTGCTCTTTCATCTATTTGCCTATTTTGACTGCCCACTTGAAACTCTCAATAAATCCTACAAAACTCTATTCTACGAAACCTTTTCCTCCCCTTCATTTCCTCTCACGCTTTTCCAGAGAAAACCAGCCCTCTTCCTTCTCACACGGAAACAGAGCCAGGGTAAAGAGAGGCAAAAGAATAAGAGGGGAGGGATAGATGGGAAGCCACAGTCGGAAAATGAAACAAAATGTTCTGAACTGCACGCTGGAGCGACTGCCAGGAAATGAGCTCGGGTTAGTGTCGAAACTGCCCCAAAGGTTTATAGACTGTCCCGAAAGTCAATGAAAAATATCCCTGAAACAAAAAAAGATAGCTGAAATTAGACAAATTTTGAAATATCTTATTTGTCGCATTATGGAGGAAGCTTGTTGTGGCAGATTTTAATGAAAATGTCCAATTTATGCAGAAGTACTTTGCTCTATGTAACAAGACCATAAAGAAAGAGAGAGGGAGATGGGAAAAACACAAAACGGGGAGGACGATGGAAAAGAAAGGAATGTTTTGAATATTTTGTGGGTAGACCATATAAAAAGTCAGCATAGTTATAGAATAGTATTTCATAGCTGCAGCAACAGTGAGTTTTTTCAGATGCCTGAACATTTTAAGGAATTATGTGAAATAATCAAGTATAGTCATGAATTAAAAAAAAAAACTAAAAACATGGAGATGAAGATATTTCTTACAGAAAGCTGGACAACATATTAAAAGATTTGGTTGCAAAACTAATTAGACAGTATACAGCCATGTTTGTGGTATATGTTCCCTCTTTTTATTTAACACACTTGCTCCACTGTGATTTATTTCTGATATAATTCATGAAGATGTTTTGAAACATGATTTTCCATCTCTTGCTAATCAAGTTTCAGGTGAAATGAGTTATAAATAGTAAGTTATCAGCTGTAAGCCATGGTGTTATTGCCTGGTGTTACAGGCCAATGCTTTCAGAGCAATTCAACATTATCAATATCCTTTAAATCTTTGAGACAAGGAGGAAAGCTGCTACAGGGCTAAAGCCTTCTGGCTTCTTTCTCTGACTAGAGTTCCATGTGATAAACTCAAAGATGTTGAGAGCAATGACAAGCAATGATAAGGTTTCATGAAACGACCCAGAATGTGACTGACTTTCAGATACGTCTAAAATTGTATTGAAATGAATTTCGTTTTTTCTCTCTTGGACATCATATTGTGATCCAACAGAATATAATCTATTCCTCTGAAAACCCTAATGAACCACAGCAAAAAGTCTTAAACTGTTACATGTCAGTAATAACTTATAGCTAGAGGTTTTGTCCTGGTGGTAACATGCAGAATAGAATGAGCCTGTTTAGCCCATTCTGTCACATTGCTGAAGTAACAGCAGTGAATATTTAAAAAGCTTTACAACCATCTTCTACGTCAATACTTTGTCAGCTTCTTTGATGTTGATCTAGTATCTTCTTTTATCTCTCGGTCGCGCCTCGTCGCATGCTGACCCTCTGCATGCCATACTCAGCAGATACAAATCTTTATGCTTCTAACCTTTATCCATGCTCCTGGCCCTACCTCTCCATCTGTATGACATTGAAGGATTCTGCCCCACACTTTCTCCCTTACTCTGTCTCTCTTGCTCCTTTAAAAGGAAAAGTATGTTCCTGGCAGGAACAGCAAACTCGTACACAGACACACGAGAGAAGCAAAGGGAGGCGGGGAGTTTTCACAGATGTGTCTTGGATACAATGTAATAATATGCAAACGCTGAAGGAGACAAAATATTTGTCTATTTACGTCACTTCACGTCAAGGATCACATACTGCAGTTGGTTGGGGGATAAGTTGCCACTTCAAATCAGTTTTTTGACATCTTAGTCACATTTTTTCTGTAAACTGCATCCACAAAGCTAATTTCCAGTAATCGTTTTACTCAGGCACCATTTTTCACTTAAGATCCCGTTCGATTGTTGATACTTTGGGAAGTTTTGAACTCACACACACGTTCTTAGTTCTTTATTTTTGCTGCTTGCTAAATGATAATTTACATACTACTTTATTTCAACCAAGATAAAGTTTAAAGTGATAAAGAATGATTACTTAATCAGTTTAAACATTTGAAACACATGCAGTTTATATCTAAAATGAAACTGGTTTAAATATTTTAAAAGTATGAATGGCAGAGTGCAGGATCTTAAAATACGATGGAATTAAAAACAGACTGTGACTCATGAAGTGAAGAAAAGCTTCAGTTTCATAAGTAAAACGATAGAACTGCAGTAATTTGAAAACGGCCCTAGATAATTATCTAGGTGTGGTTTGTCCTGGGGTGGTTCACTTCCTGGCTGAACCTTTACCGTTGCTACATACATTTTCAATGTAAAGCAGTCATATACACAGGCATTCATTTGGTACTCCTGTATAGACCGCAGTGTCACAATGTTCTCTCATCTGTATATCTTGAATGAATCTTTGAAAAGAAACAGATAAAGGGGCGAGGTATGAACACACATGCATGTGTTTACACATATGATATGAAGAGGAGGCCCAAAAAGATAAGGCCACCAAACAGAGAATAAAGGCAGAGACACAAACTCTTCTGTCCTTTGCTTGGTTCCTCAGCTGTCTTCCTCTCTCTCAAGTACACTTTGTATTTCCCACTACACCACTACTGACACACACACATAACCATGACTGCAACCCTCTCTTGCACAAAGTGTGTGACACTCACTCCTCAAATTTTGAAAGACTCTCTTGTAAGGTGTGTGAAATGATATAATAGTGTAAAGATGTAATGGGAAAGTAGTGTGTGTGAGTGTCTGTGTAGGAGAATGTGTGTTTTCACACAGTTGCTAAAAACACAAGATCGTGTTTATATGTCACATTCCTGATCCTCCTTATAAATCAAAAAGGGAGGCAGATGGGGAAGCAGGGGCTGTTCTGATACAAGCAGATGCATTAAAGTCATGAGTCACATGACCAACATTGATATGTTTGTGTGGATTTACAAGATGGACTTACATGCTGGCAACCTGCTGCACACTGACTGAGCAGACCAGGTATATTTGCAACAAACTGTTCTCCTGTAAGCTCTTCAATGTGATCTTGACGTCAGAGTCAAGGAGGGCTGAAAACACTATGAGAAAGATAAAGTTCATAGAGTTAGGATTCTAAAACTAAAAGCATAAATCCCAAAGCTAGGCTAATGCTAATGAAAACATACAGTGTATCATTTTAATCAGCAAATTGGAAACATAAATGTTTGTGACTGTAAAGTCTAATTTGCACTAAATAATCATCATTCTCACAGTTTCTGTGTAAAGTCAAGACTTCCAGGTTATTTCCAGTGAGCATGCAAACGTCTTTGTTTATAACAAGTCCATTTTCCAGCTCTGGCTTCATTAAATTCCAACCGTGCAAGAAATCTGTAGGAGGTGGGAGCAGAGGGAAAAGTCTTGCTAACAGCCCCATCTGACCACCAGTCAACATTATTTTTCATAAATAATCCTAGTATCAAATCCAGGTCTGAACTGTCTGAAAGTGCCAACACCCTCTTTGCAATCCTAACTGGGTCATAATGCCATGACTGTAATGATTGTGCAATTGCTGTCAATTACAGAAAATGTTGCAATACACACAACGGGTGGGGAAAAAAATCAAAACAAAACAGGTAACAAAAGGAGAGTTACAGGATGACAGAAATGCAGTTCACCACTGTTGCTTTGTACCAGTGGGGGAGTTGAGGAATAAATTACACTCAGAAAGCTAAGCTAATTAAATGAAAGCAGATCACTACATGTTAGGGCACAGGTAATTTATATTAAAAAAAAGGCATCTGAAGCACAGCATAACCTCAACAATGCTCGTGCTTCATTGTACTGACAACCACAAATCTATTTGCACATATGTTCATGTGTGTGTGTGTGTGTGTGTTTCTGTGTGTGAAGCCTGAAGACAAATTCCAGGGTGTGTCCTTATATTGCTTAAGTTGGAGAAGGTGAGGCCCTATGATATAAGCAGGTGAAACCTGTTTTCTGTTAGTGGCAGGAAATGATGAAGGAACTAGTATGTGCTTGTGCATGTGGGTACACTGACAAAACAATCCTTTTATCTCCATGCTGGCTTGTAGGTTAAAAAAACTAAGATACCAGTTATTATATGCTTCATTTAAAGGCATTATCAACCAGAAAAATAGCCTTATTTATCATTTAACATGAGCTTTAGCTCTTGATAATGTGGTACTTCCTCACCATAGACAGCAAGAGTGTTTTGAGTAGCAGTCAGAGACTGGGCAGAGCTCATATTATGCTAACTTTTTAAAATGACGAACAACACACCCATACCCACAAAACACATGCCTATACTGTGAGAGTAAGTAGAGGGTAGAGAACCAGACTAAAATGAGGTGAAGATACACATACACTCACAAAGTTGGTGAGTCAGTGAGGAATGTGTGTTATGCAGGTTTGAGCAGAGCTGAGTGCACAAAATGAAGACAGCTGTTGGGACCCTTCATGCTGGTGCTTGACAAGCTTAAAGGAATGTCTCATTTCTCAGATTTGAGAAGTCAGGCTTGAATTTAAAGCCAAAACCTATTCAACTGCTTTAACCATTGACTGACAACAAGCCACGTGTCAACTTAAAAATCACAAGATTGTTGACAAATATGAAGTTTATACTGTACAATTTCGAAATCATTTTCCATTTTAAAGAATACTAAAGGTTTGGTCTGAGATTTGTTTTCTATTAATGGTATATTATTGGGTGGAACTTGACAGTTTTTAAATGGATATTTGGTGACTGAGTGCAGTGAAGAATAATACAAAATGACCTCAAAATTGTATGATATATAATTATTAAATAAATTTAATCAGCAAGACAGTACACGCAGTCCAGCTGCTATTCAGATCTTGTTGGTAATGTTTTTATATCAGGGACCCTTTTAAAGCTCCACTGTCAGAGTGCCACTTATCCAAAAACAAATAACAAATTAAAAGTTCTACAAACAGTCTTCACTGGAATTTAATAAAAAGTTATCAACTATTGGGGATCCTACAGTACCATCTTTTCCTTTACAGTTTATAAAATTATTACCATCTTTTTTTCCAGTTAGTTCTCCCTAGTCAGTTCTCACAGAAGAAAAAACATGTGATATTCAGCCACCAGCCTGCCGGCTGTTCAGTCTGTCATTATTTCTTGGTTTATGCAACAGAGTTGATCTTACACTCGCTAAAAATATAGATGGAGGCCCTGTCTTAAAAAAGACACAACATTTTACAGTAAAATGGAAAAAACAGGTGTCTTAATGTGAAGAGTGGGTAGGAAACTGACCGTAATGTTATTGTTACGCTTATCTGTTATGTGAATGAAGCACTTATTGTGTTCTATTGCTGACAGAACGGTGCTGACAAGAAGTCTTTCTCATGATGTCATAAGAGTAAAAATGTAAGAACTGCTTGGCTGGCAGAAATAATCTGTCACCACTGACTCCCTGAAAGCATTGCTTCACATTGTATTGTTGACAAATTGCCCAACAGATTCAAATGTGACAGGATGGGAAAACAAACTGAAAACAGAAAAATAACA
Organism: Atherinosoma microstoma; assembly: GCA_037177055.1. Lineage (NCBI taxonomy): Eukaryota > Metazoa > Chordata > Actinopteri > Atheriniformes > Atherinidae > Atherinosoma > Atherinosoma microstoma. The sequence goes on along the minus strand of JBBBVU010000009.1, from coordinate 20,051,735 downwards.
TAATTTGACAGAAAATGTGATAAATGGTGTTCATTTGTTTCAGCAAATTAATTTTTTTAAAGTCATCGGAAAACTATTTATGACCATTAACCGCTCCTTCTAATTTGCTTGGCTTCTATAGCCATTTACACATTCACATGAGAGCTATAATGGCTTTGTCAATTGGTTAAAGCAACAATTTTGTGTGAGACTAAATGGTACTTTGTACAAAAAGTGGTATATGATGACCTGTACATAGAGTTTTAGTCATTGTCATAATTAAATTGGGAAGCTATTGTTGTGGCTCAAATGTTTTTTTTTTAACAAGGGCTGCTGCTTGCCATTTGGGTGCCCTAAGCACAACTGCTACGCGGTTCCCCCCCATTTGTAAAAAAATCTAATAACTATTATAAAATATGATTATGCATTCTGTGATGTTTGGGGTTTTATTTTTGAAAAAAAAGTTTTATTTTTACTGTTCACCATTAAAATCAGTCCCATGACAGCCAATGTATAAAATACAATTGGATAAAATAAAAATTGAATTCTAAAATTTGTGAAGAGAGACTTTCTTATTAAAGGGATACTGTGTAACTTTTGACTCAAATATTAGCCTAATGTGAGTAATAATGGATGATTTCTGGGGTCAATGTACAGTGCTTGACGTGTTGGTGCCCTGGGGCGGCCTTCTTCAGAAACCAGACATTGTAACTTTGCAGAAGCAGATACGTCTCTCATGGGATCATGTGACCTGGAGCGCTTTGCTTTACGGCTCCCCCTCTGTAAACATAGAGGGCTCTGCTTTGTGCTACTTTTTCCTCCTCTTCGATCGAAAATTTGTCATGGCTGAACGAAGTAAAAAGGTGAAAATGATGTCTGAGGATGCCATTAAGGGAAAGCAGCAAAGGGATCGCTCCAGAGGAAAGACACGAGTAGACCTTGGCAAGAATTTGCCCATTAGAGTCTGATGAAAGAGCAGTGTGGATGCAAAACCCACTTTCTGTTTGCCTCAGTATTATTAGACTGGTAAGTTAGCTCTTTGCCTGTTGTGCAAAGAGCTTATTCAAAACACTAACAGTAAGTGCCTGATGAGCTGCAGAACGTTGCAGTATACGTCTGTGTCTTTATTTTTCTCTTTAGTAGAAGCTAAATACGGCTATTGAAGGAAATCTGCTACAGACCAAAGTTAATGTGAATCCCTAAATATTTCAGCAAGTGGGACTGGTTTGCTTGCCATAAATGCATTTCCTATAATTCATGTAAATATCAAAGAAGTAACAGAACATTTAGCAACTGTCTTGGTTTAGTTTTATGGTTTTCATATGCTGTTCAATAGGAAGCAGTACTACTGTATGGTCCCATAATCTAAGGGCCAATGCTGACGTTTTAATAACAATAAGTTATTGACATGAGTTGTGCCAAAGTTACTACTTCATTCGATACCCAAAACTATAATTCATAGTAATGTTTTTGGGGCAGTTTTTGCCTGAATTCCTGAATCTGAATTACTTTGCTATCAGTTGGTCAAAGTGGTCTGCAAACACGATTCCAAAACATGGATGGAGATTGTTTAATTTTACAACAGTGCCATGTGGCCTGTGGGAAGTTACAGGTTATAAAGTTACACGGTATCCCTTTAAATAAAAAAAGATAGAAAAAAGATGTGCAATGTTCACTAACAGCCAGAATAACAGCCAGAATTATAGAAGAAATTTCCCTAAATGGACAAAAATATCCTCAATGATGTGTAGTTTTATGTTCTCTCAGTTCCAGATGTAGCCCAAGACCAGTAGCACCAGTATCACAAAATCACATCATAGAACTGAAAGATAGCATTTTGAAAAGTTACTTCAGCAACAAACATTCCATCAAACATTAAATACATAAATAAAATAAACATAAAGTGATCACAACAACAATAATAGTAATAATAATAATAATAAAAGAAGGTGTATGTAATGTTTTAACACCTTTGTCTAGAAAACAATCAAACAACAACCAGAAAATAGATGGATGGGACCGGGTTTACGTCAAAAGCTCAATCAATGCAGTGATCAATGACGGGCCTCATTTAGAGTCCCCGACTGGCTGGAAGTTACCGTGTGTCGAAAGGACTGAGCAAGTCAGTATGGATGACGTTACAGCTGTTAGTGGCCAATAACAGGGCTTTCTGGTTTGATGTTGCGGCCCCAGCAATCTGTATTATCCTTTTAATGAAAAGTCAACAACACTGGATCACACTTCGCCGTTCATAATACTGTAAAATGTGTAACTTTTTGATAAGCTATGATGATGATAAATCATGAGTCAGATTTTGTTGGTGTCCCTGCATCAAGCTCGATGCCCTACATCCAGTGCATGATGCACGTGGTGGGAGGGGCGACACCGGTTTTAATATGTTTATTTGGCTAGGATGTGAAAAACAACCTGATGCTGCTAAATATAAGTAACCAAACATACCTAATAGGTAGTGTTCTATGCATAGATACTCTGCCTTTTTAGTGCTTCATTTCTTCTCAGTGAAGTGAAAACACTCAAAATAAGCTCTTAATTTCAAGGAATCTAGGAGTCATTGCAGCTAAAAGTCAGGAGTTAGCATTATAAAGTAAGTGCTTTGCATTGTATATTGTCATGGTTATATTATTGACTGCAAAGGCAGTGTTCATGCCTGGTTAGTGTCATGCTGAGATCATTCTGGAAAATTTCTGAAATTAACTACATATCTGTCTACAGTCATTTTTAGCAGACACTTCTGTCCAAAGCAACTTCACAAAAGATCTGCATAGTCAATGAGTTTTTATTTTACTTTAATTTTTTTTTTTTTTTTTTTAAGTCTGATTTCAGCCTCACAGCAGAAGGTAGCTGGTTCGAGCCCCGGGCGGAGTTTGAGCCAGAGGGGGTTTCTGGGGAGGGCTGGGGGAGGGGTTTGAAATAGTGGCCTTTCTGTGCAGAGTTTACATGTTCTCCCCGTGTATGCGTGGGTTCTCACCGGGTACTTCGGCTTCCTCCCACTGTCCAAAGACATGCATGTTAGGTTAACTGGTCACTCTAAATTCTCCTTAGGAGTGAGTGTGTGGGTGAATGGTTGTCTGTCTCTCTGTGTTGGCTCTGCGATGGACTGGCGACCTGTCCAGGGTGTACTCTGCCTCTCGCTGGACAATTGCTGGGATAGGCTCCAGCCCACCCGCGACCCTGAATTGGACTAAGCGGTACAGAAACTGAATGAATGAATGATCTGATTTCACCAAATTTTCTTTTTAAAAATTAGTTTAACTTATAGCCTAATGATGTACAAACTTATATCATGGTCAACAATAGAAAAAAAAAAACAATCTGTTAAATAGTTACCAGAAAATGTATTTACAACACTAAAACGATTAAAAATAAAATAAACTTGAAAGCACGTGACTGTTAGGTGTTTGTGTTGTGTGATGACTTGTTCATGATTGCAGAATGACTAATTATTATGCAGCCTTGAAGTACCCCACTCATTTATTTTGACGTAGTCAGCCAATATTTTCACCTTTCTTTTTACGTAGCGAAATAAATATGCACCATCTTTGATGTATATCGAGAGTTAGTTTCTTCCAGTTTAAAGTTTGTACAAGAAGCCAGGAAATTACAGAGAAGTTTCCGGAGTGTTAAAACCCTTGTTTCCAACCACTTCAGGGTTAACTTTCCCCCCTTGTTGCGAGCTACATAGAGCATGTGCATATATTCTGCAGAGACTAACCACAGAGAAACAGACTCACATGTTGAGGATGGGAGAAATCAAAGAGATATGTAAGGTGACTCATGACCACAAACTCTTGATTTGAATGTGAATCACATGGGTCCGTATAGCTTCTCACATATTGCACTTATTACTGTATATGCATTTCATGAAATTACAGTATGTATGGTTATTATTGACACGTAATATTTTTTACACTTACCGTCCCTACTGCATTGCAGTTCTCACATATGTTAATCAGGGAATAATCCATCTTGAAAAAAACAAAATAACAAAAAAATAAACCCTTTGATTAGATGCCATTTTATTACAATGGAACTTACTATGTTTGTTGGTTTTTCTCTTTATCTACCGTCTGATTTATAAAAAGCGTGTTAAAATATAACTGTTCAGTGAACACCACATATAGGAACAACTTCATATGGGAACAAAAAACAGTATGTACATCAAAGCCAACAAAATCTTCAGCAGTTGGAAGACTGTTTGTACCAGCAGTAAGTTTTACTTTTATAAAAACAATGTAACTCTTGAAATGGTGACATTTATTTTACAAATAAAAACTAAATGATAAAAAACAGTAGAGCTCATGGCATTATTAAACTTCTCGTTCTTTCCTTTGTCATGGATCTTAACTGATGCAGGGGAAAAAAATGTTTCTGACTTGTCTGTAACAAACCAAATTAATCAGATTAAATCAAATGAAAAAGAGAAAAAACAACAACAACAAAAAGATCATAGATTAGATTAGAGGGGGTCTACCTTAAAATGTATCACCAATAATGTGATTAAGCCTGGCCTAATGCACCAGCAAATAACTATGAAAGTGCACAATCTCTTCTTTGATTTTTAAATATATTGGTCCCCGCAGGACCTAAACTGGTGTTAGAGAACATTGCATTCAGTTATAAATAAATCTCTTGAATCCTTGAGTAGTTTCTTAATGACAAAGCCAGGTTGAACTTGATCTTATCAAAACAAGATTTGTTTTGCACTCTGTACATTTTTGTCTCTGAGGGAAGTGCATGTCCCGCAGGCAGTGCAGAATACCTGACTGACAAAATAGAACAGAGCTGGCTTTCATTGGAACACACCCCAGCACAGGTATATGTTAAGCCAACTGGTTGAAAAGCAGAAAAACAAGAACACTAACTTTGCTTTATCAAAACACATTGATGAGTCACAGCAGGAAGTAAGTGTCATTTCATTGTTTGAGTATGTGTATGTGTCATTTATCACTTTTAAGATGGATGACACTACCTGACTCAGACTCACATGATCACAGAGAAATGGAAAAGCTGATACGTAAGATTTTAATACAAGGGTCACTACAGATTAGTGTTGGAATAGTGCAAAGTCATGATGCATTTAAGTCAGGATAACTGTCTTTCCATAATGGAAACAATGTGACCAATCATTTGATACCTTTATTAGCAGTTATTTAATTTGATATTCTGAAAGGTACTGATGTTGTAGACAATTAAAAAACAAACATTCTAGGGCAAAACAGCGATTAAAAAAGAAAGATTAATATGGTATTTTGTTTTCACATTCATTAATTTGTATTCAAAATAAATAATTTATATAGACCAGCCATACAGATCTATTCTGACAGTATGCTTATAGATAAGAGTGATATTTTTAAACGACACAAAAAGGATTAGTTCAGGACATTTTACAATTCTCTGCCTTTTTTTTGGCAAATAATACCTTTGTGATTTCTTTGTCAGCAAACTTGTCATTTCGGTAAGGAGTGATCTCCCAGTTCAATTTAAACTTTGACTCAGGCAACGTCACATTGCTGTCAAGGACTATATGATATGATAAAGTATGACAAGACATGTTATTGTAGGATGCACAATTTAATGTTGAATCACTTGAGTGACTGAAAATTGCCCATTTACTAAGGCAGCAAACTGATCACATGCCATAACACTTCCACAGTTGGTTCAATGCTCTTCTCTTGAAAATATGCCTTTGGTTCATGCAACATACACTGTCACAATGACTAAATGACTCTTCGATTGTTCAGGCAGATTAGTTCTGGTATCTGTATCTATGTTCATTGACAAAACTGGGGTTTTGCCTGAAAGGGTAATATGCTTCATGCAATCAGGTGGCAGTCCATTCCAGTTCCCTTTAGCATACCCCTGAGCAGGGATTGATGAACTGTGTTGATGTGCTGAAAAAATAAAAACAAGAAACATTATTCTTACAGCACTCCTTGGAAAATGAGTGCTTCAAAGTGAATGCAATAGACACTGGATTATCCACCCCAATGGCTATTTGCATCCAAATTGCAGAGGGTCTAGATGTGATCTCACCAGGGAATGGAAATGTCTTAATATCATATTTTCCATGATCAGGCCTAAAAGTTTTAGCTTACTAGTGTGGATGGTGTTGAGTATTAGGACCACCCAGGAGGTTCTAAACAGGACTGGGACTCTTTCCCCGCTGAGGCCCAGACAGAAAATAAACACTTTATTGAGTTGGTCTATATAGTCTCTGAGCAGTTGTTGTTATTATTATTATTATTATTATTATTATTATTATTATTATTATTATGAAGGAGACACTGCTTTTTATTATTATGGTGTTGAGA
>JBBBVU010000009.1:20020892-20035365 GCA_037177055.1 Atherinosoma microstoma | reverse complement strand
ACTAAGACATTTGCAATTTTATGAAATGAATGAGAAATACAATTGTGTTTTGAACAACTGCCAAATAGTTTGGAGGTCTGTCCATGTTTTGAGAATATACTGTAATTTATGTTTCAAGAAGTGAGCCAAACCAATGGAGAAATAATGAAATCCTTTGCAAAGATGTACGGAGACATTGAGACATACACTAAGACATTTGCAATTTCATGAATTGAATGAGAAATACAATTCTGTTAAGAACAATTGCCAAATAGTTGGATGTTTGTCCATGTTGTTATGAGAATTTAATTTCTGTTTCAAGAAATGAGCCACTGAAAATACTCTGAAAATAGACCATCATTTTTTTTTATTTTACATGAAACAGTCTTAAGTCTAATGTGTGAAACTTCATAAAACAAAAACACTGCACATAATGAAAATTTAGGTGCATTTTGATGTACTGTATATTGTTAGGTTTGCTTTACAAAGTATTTGGATGTGTGAGGGATATTATGTTTTGCTTTTCAAGAACTGTCAAGAAAAATGAAAAATCTCAGATTGGGCTTTCATGTTTTGTAATTCATGTAAACAGGATAACCAACTCATAATCAGCTTTTTTCTTATTGAAATGATTGAAGTTTATGGTGTTATCAGACATCGTGTTTCAAATATGCTATTAAATTTATCTAATTACAGCCAAAGTTTAAATATTTATCATCAAAATTGATTTTTCTTTTTTGCTTTGTTTTTTTTTTTTATCAAACAGTTTCCTCTTCATTCAGATCACATGGCCAAGATTTTCTCATGTGATTCTGCACAGTCCATGTTGTTTTCCAGTATATTGAGTAATGCCAATAGATAGTGGGGCTGAAAGTCTGAAATCCAATATCTTCAATTTCACAGCTCTGAGAATAAAACTTTGTCCAATGCCAAACCAACCAATAAATCATTCAAATCAACAATTTATTGTTATTGTAGAAAACAAGATAATATTCAAGCATCATCAAATTGACAATAAAAAGTGAAAAAAAGTGCTATACATTTTAGACAATGTAATAAATATTTATGCAGTGGATAGAGGCACCTGCCAATTCTAATGGACATAGTAGAAGGAGGGGGAAAGAGAGGAACTGGACTTATGGTGCAAAGTATGATGCAGGATGAGTGTTGCTACAATGCAAAGTCCAGTACAAATGAGCTGTATTCTTTGCTTTAGACAGTAAGATGGAGGATAATGGTATCATTATTACTCAGCATCATTTTTTGGAAATTAAGCGAGGCTATTTCCTCTTAGTGATGTGTTTTTCAGCAGCAGAGAATGCTCTCACACGCACACATACATGTATGATCAAAAACGCTTACGCCGAACATGTGATTACCCTTAGATATTCACTATATCCAGGAATACATGACTCTTTGAAACCACAATACTTTACAGTAAACTGATGGCAACATTCAGGAAAATGGAACTGAAAAAAACACAAATCCTTCTCTGTTCCTTTTATGCAAAGCTAAAAAAAATAACCATAAAGAAATACTAAATTATCTGCACTCTTCTTGTAGAGGTACCCCCTGTACCTGAGTAACAACAAGCTTTGATTACCTTAAAACATAAATCTTGTTATTCAAACTGGTTTGACTTCTTACTTTTTTTTTTTTTCCATTTCTGGCAGCTTAGGTAAGGAACGTTTATTACCGCCTCCTGCTGGTTCAACATTTAAACATACATGATGTGTTTCTCTCTGATGGACTGGCGACCTGTCCAGGGTGTACCCTGCCCCTTGTTAACTAATTGCTGGGATAGGCTCCAGCTTCCCCGCGACCCTGAATTGGATTAAGTAGTACAGAAAATGAATGAATGAATGAATGAAAGAGTGATGTTTTTATCTGCACAAACTGCAGCGAAGTTAAGCCTGATCAAATGAGGTCACCTATGGCACAGCTGTTCAATGCCAAGTATGATGAGATGTGGTTGGCCTATTGTGATTAGTTTGCCCATAAGTCATGTTAATGTAAGGTGTAAATAGGACATATATTTGCTGTGTAAGCATGCTGAAGTGTAGCTCCATGAATTCAGTTACACTTAGAGTCTACTTTAAGTCCTAGACCACAAGTTGTTTTTTCATGCATAATTATTACTACAACCAAAGGACATGTGGCTTGTTTTTGTGTTTACACTATTGGAGTTGTAGATGAACATAGTTAATAAACATGAGTTTCTAACATGCCTTCTACTTAAGAGTATTTCTCATACAGCATGAAGGGAACCTTCTTTGTGTGAACAGTAACATAATGCTTGTCATTATAAATCAAGATAAATGGACTAACAATGAAACCTGCAAGGCTTAAGACTCTATGTGGGGGAATAATCAAAATGGGTTTTTAACCCTTAACTACAAGCCCTTTTTTGTCTTTTTTGGTCCTCAACGTTTATTTTATGTAAAAAATGTATCTGGAACCCTTTTAAGTACAGCTGACATACAGACATTATTTTTTTCAGAAAAGCCTCCCTTGTCAAAATTATGAGGTTGAAATTTTGTAAAATGAATGTATCCTTTCTATGCCCTACATGTATGGAACAAAATCCCAGAAAGCCACAGATTAACAGAAACACACAATTTATTTAAATCCAGGTTAAAGACCCACCTGTTATATGCTGCATTTGAAAAGTTTTTATTTAAAAAGCCAAAGCTGCACCGCTTCTTTTAATCTTGAATTTTTAAATTTTATATATTTTTTAATACTTTTTTTTAATCTAATGTCTTTTCTTTACCTCTTTCTCTTGTATTTGATTTTAAATTACCTCTACACACCACTGTAATGCTTTTGATGTTTTATGTAAAACAGTTTGAATTGTCTTGTTCATGAAATGTGCTATACAAATAAATTTGCCTTGCCTTACATATCAAATAATATAGCACCATATAGGCCAACCAAAAAAACCTGAATTTATTACTAACAGTATAAATAGTACAGAGATCAAAAGTGACCAAGCGTTTTTTTCGTCTCCATATCATTCTCTTAAGCCTTGGCTTTCATGAGAAAAGAATATTGGCATTTTAACAAACACAAAACAGAAACTATTCACATATTTACACTTTTTCCTTCAGCAGTTTTTTTTTTGCCATTGAGATTTATCCATGCTAGAATTTACCTGCTATCCTCATAAAACCAAATCCAACTTGGCTGTTTTTTGGCACCACCGTGTGTCAGATTACGTCTCCTTTACTTAATTCCAGCCATAAAGAAACATTTTTTTTTGTTCTTATCTGGCAGACATATAACTTTCTTGGTACTTCTTGTTATTTGGCTGCTCCTGATCGTACATTACTGTCAATTTAAGTAACCTTATTCATCAAACGTTTGACAGGAAGTGACTTTGTCATAATTTCCAGTTCAAAATAAGCTTTGTTTCCATTTGCAAATTGAAAGCAATATTTTAAAAGCTTCGATTAAGCACAACTGTGATTTGCATTTGCTTTCTTTGAATCGTGTTTAGGGCATAAGTCGCAATTCTCGTAAAATATCATCCTGCAAGACTGTACTTTGAGGAGGAATGTGCAGCTATTTCGGTTGCCACTACTGCTGTCGCTGCTGTCCACATCAAAGGACAAAAGCAGTGGGGGATAGTTCAGAGGCAAAGTCCATATGTATGGGAGCAGACACAAATAAGGGATTTCTGGGAGAGGAAACTCTGCATTTCGCTGTTAATTGCTATCTGGCGGTTATGTTTTTCTCTTTAATTATTTAATTTCCATCTCTTCCTCCATCCATACATACCTCGCCATCTTTACTTGAAATGAAGTGGTGACGTGTAAATGCGAAGAAAGTGTTCCCATTACAGTTTTGAGATATATTTCTGTATCGACATGTCTGAAAAACCACTCCATGGCAGCATAGAATTTTTTTTGCAATATTTTAGAAGTTTTTCTACATTCAAGTGTTTTCATTACCAGTTTTTAAGGTTTTGAGCATACTAGGGATAATGGAAATGCAGAAATAGAGGTCTCTTAGCAACATAGTGATAATGATCTTTTTTTTATTTAGGAAATATGATAGATAATCTTGGTGTCATGGATCACTTGTAGATTTACCATTTAGTCTTTGGATAAACACTACATTTTGCAGATGAATTGGAAACTTCCTGGAATATGCCTGGAAAACTTCTGTAGATCACCTAAAGGTTAAGCTCTCGATCACAATTTACCCCTTAAGCTAGATTTATTCTCACGCGATGTCTGTGTACGGTAGGGCCCACGTAGCGGATGCGGGTGAAAATGTGTTGTGTTGTAATGTCTCTCCCACGGTTACCACACTAATTCAGCGAGAAGCACCAGAAATCTATAAACACGATATTGCAAACCGACCTTCACAAGGGAGTACTTCCGCGTAACCACGCTGCAAGCATGGGTGTACATCAGGTCAGGAGATGGTGCGCGTCAAGCCTCCACTGACCTATGCAGAGCATTCAGTGGTGACGCTGTAACCAACCTTACGCAGACATCACACAAGTATAAATCCTGCTTTAGAGTTACACACTATCGTTCCTGAGAATCTATTGACAATATAAATGATAAGGTTCAGGGGCGTCAGCAATCTCGCAGAGTTTTCAGGGTTAAACTCATCAGAAAGTTTTTGGCTGAGTGATTGGTACTTTAGTGCACCTATTGTATCTTGAGAGGAAATGCAACCAGAGTGGAAAAAAGAAATCACTACTGAAGGCATGTTATCCATCAGGAAGCTTCCCAGACTATAGTACTCTCAGCAAACCTCTAAGAACTGGTCCCAAAGCAGCTGTTGACAAAAGTTGTCATTTGGAAAGTATCAGAGCAAATGAATACCAGAACAAATGCAGGTGTACTGAGGGCAACCTGAGATTATGTTTAGAATGGCAATTAGCTCCTCCACATACATTCTTTAAAAGGCAAATGCGTTTCCCCACTTTCGGGAAATGAATCATTGCTACAACACACACATCTGTATTCTGACCTTCTTAGTGAAACAGAAACAGCCCATGCAGTTTTGCAGGTGTTGATGTGCATGTGTTGCTCTGGGTGAGCACTTCTCAGTCTTACATTCTACCCACTCGCTTGGCCTTGCTACCGTCTCTCCAAGACTTTGAATGTTGGTGGTATGTGTTTTTGCGCCGGGGGGCACAGAAAGGTGTCTCAGCTCCACAGTTTTCAGAGTAACACCCTTTCCTGAACAAACACACAAACACACTCATGAACATCTGAGAATGCATGAATCAGATGTGAGAAATGCACTTACATAACCCCCTCACCACACATTCACATTTGAACCATTACACAATTTCACAAGTGACCTTGGTAAACATCCTGGTATGTACTGGAAAAATCCAGTTGGTTGTCAGACTACAGAGGTGAAGTGTGAAGGTGTAGGTGGGAAAAGTGAGATAGAATAACTGCTGTCAAAGTTTACGGGCTTATCTGACCACTCACATACAGGAAGTATGGCATATGTGCTAACATGAGGAAGGTGCGAGAGAAAGCCTCAATAATGGGTGTATTTAAAAATTCCCTTGATATGGTTACAATTTCACCAGCTGTAATTTGAAGCAAATTGGAGCAAGGAAGATATTAATCTTAATCATTAGCTGTGTTTACATGGAGCATTTTTGATCTGATCAAGCATCCAATCAGGATAAAAATGCATCATGTGAACACCTCAGCTTATCCAGTCGGCCTACTTCGGAAATAATTTTCTATCCAATCAAGAGGGGTGGTTTAAACTTTTTCACGACCTGATCAATTAGAAAAAATATCCATGTGCACTCATTCCTGTGATGTATGTTCTTTCTGCCCATACTTGGGGTTTAGGTGACGTGATGAGTTTCTGGAAAGACTTGAAGACTGTCCATCTTGACTGTCAATATAAGGCTTGAAATAATGAGTTGTTCGCACAGGTATTTGACACATTCATTACACATTGCTTTTGTCAAAAGCGCTATTATTGTATTAAATCTTTCAAACTTGTAAACGCACAATTGATCAGATCAGTTTATCTACTGTCCATATAAACATGTCAGTTGGAATCTCTGATCAGATTGATTTGAGTCGGATAGATGAAATATTTGTCCATGTGTATGTGACCATACATTATTATAAACATAAACATAGCTAATGGTCTTTCAACACTTGTTTAAACTACTATCTTAAAACTCAGGTCATTATTTAGATTCCAAAGGCCCTAAGAACCAAATCTCCCACATGCCTCATTCTGTACATCCAAATAACAATTTTAATGATTACGTAATGACTCCATTGTGGACAGAGAGTGTGAAACATACACTGTGATCCTGAAGCATTCAAGCAGGTCATTATATGATGTGATCAAACTCAAGTATGCACTCTGATCATCAGTATAAACAAATACCTTTGCTCTGCCAGTGATCGCTCTGTTTGTTGAAGCATACTTAATGCATTGTTAAGCAGACTCTTTGTTCCAGACAGGCCCATAGCACAGTGCATGATGTCACTAAACAAAAGAGATCCCAAAAGAATTTAGACCCATGTAGAAGGATTCTCATGATCATGAATAAATAAATTCATCTGGAAACCCAGACACTTTACTGGTCCAGCTGCACAGCAGGGAGTTGTCAAAGAGGGTCTGCAACTGAGTCTTGGGAGCTTGAAGTGGTTCAATTGGTCAACGCTTATACATATTTAATCTCAGCCTCAATATCATTGTGTCTCAGAGAGTGAAAAACAAGAAAGTGTATTCTATCATAAACTGAAAAAGAAACATAGGAAGGCAATAGACTTATACAGAGATAGGCACTCAGCACTGCATCTGAGAAGATGAGATCTGGATTAAGTTTTTAACTTTAATGTATCTTTAGGAAAACATTCTATTTTTAATTCTTGCATTTCTACAGGTTTTCTGACAGCTGTTGTCCCGTGTTCAAACATCTTTACCATGTATTTACTGATATTTTACTGATTTTTTTCATGAAGTAAGAGTTTGTTTTTTCCTTAAAGGAAAATCTTATTCGTTTGCTATTGGCAGCAGCTTTGGATATTTATGTGGATAGAAAATCAAGCTATTGATTTGAGATGGAGAGCAGTGGTGTTAAAACAAGCAGCTGTTACTACTTCTTAGTTTGACAGACACAGGAACCAATTAGATAAACAATACTTTTCAGATTTTTTTTCTACATGCATAACAGGAGGCGTGATCTGACATGTTTGCCTGTTCAACCTATCCAGGAAAGCCACTATTGCTGTACAGGAATTGTGACTTTCAGGGGAAGTAGGGGTTTTCCGCTTCAACTTGATGTATTTACAGTATCCTAACTTCTGAACTCCTTATGACCATGACAGGAACTCCCACAACTCTGAAAAACATTGTTCAGTGACAAGCAACGTAGGGCTCCCCCTCTTCACCCTCCCCAACAGATCATCTATCCAGGCAGAGCAGGGCTCAGGAGGATGGGCAGGAGGTTCACAGAGCAGCAGCAGAGTTCAAAACAAAGACAATGTGCCAAGATGCGTTCAGGGTCCCTGCTGTAGTAGATTTGCTGCTGACAGCTGTTGTGAGAACAAGCCAGGACCCTGCAGGATTCCTGTGCTGGTTAGTAAAAGAAGAAATCAAAGGCATTTAACTTGTGGGGTGAATCAGTTTAACCTGTTAACTGTACCATACAACTCAGAATACGAAAAAGACCATTGTAAACTTCATAAAGCTGGCTTTACTTAATATTAGATCTCTGTCCAACAAGTTATTCATCATTTTTCACAGTTCAGATTTTCTTTTTCTGACAGAAATGTGGTCAACAGAAGACACAAGTGCTACTCTTTTTAATGAAAAAGCACCCCCCTGTTTTAGTTGTATGGATAAGGGTTAAAATTAGAGGAAAGGAGAAGAAGTTGCATTATTTAGAGATTTGTTCCAGCGTAAAGAGATTTGATTTTGTGTTTTTATTTCTTTTAAATATTTTAAAGGGTATTCCTAAATCTTGTTTTTAATCATCTACAGATATCAATGCCACCCAGTCAAACAAGAAAATTATTCTGTCTAAAACCTAGAAATAACTCTGTTATGTCACAATTTAAGATGGTTGATTTAAAATCCTTGGGGTGGTATTCCGGGCATGTCCTCGGGGTAGGCCCAGGACACGCCGGAGGGATTACATATCTCGGCTGGCCTGGTAGCACCTCGGGATCCCTCCGGATGAGCTGGCTGATGTGACCTGGGAGAGGGAAGTCTGGGCTTCCCTGCTCAGGCTGCTGAGAAGACGGTACGGTACAATTTTAAAATCCTAAAAGAAATAGTTTGGCATCTGAAATCAACAACATGCACTCTGGACAGGCCCTGCGATGGACTGGCGACCTGTCCAGGGTGTACCCTGCCTCTCGCCTGATAACTGCTGGGATATGCTCCAGCCCACCCGCGACCCTGAATTGGATGAAGCAGTACGGAAAATGGATGGATGGATGGCACTCTGGACATGATACCATCTGACTTTCTAAAAACAGTTTTTACTTCCATAGAAAGTGACCTCCTACTTTACTAAGTCACTAAAGATAGCTGCCATTAAGCCATTCCTAAAGAAAAGGACTCTAGATGCCTCTATAATGAACAACTAGACCTGTCTCTAATCTCTCTTTTATATCCAAGATCGAAAGTTATATTTAACCAGCTGATTTACTTTTTAAATGAAAGTGGAAATCTTGATAAATTTCAGTCAGGCTTCCGACACCATCACAGCACTGAAACAGCTCTGGTCAAAGTGTTAAATGACATTAGGTTGAATACTGATTTTGGTCAAGTATCAGTTCTGGTTCTGCTGGATCTCAGCGCTGCATTTAAATAGATCACAGAATCCTGTTGCACAGGCTGGGAAACTAGGTTGGACTTCCTGGAGCGGTCCTTAACTGGTTCCGGTCCTATTTAGAAGGCCAGAGTTACTTTGTTACTGTAATGTACTGATGAGGCGGAGGCCGAGGTAACGTTTTTTCCTATAACGAACAGGTCGTCCAGGAAAACAACCACAGGCAGGTCTTTCATTAGGTTTTCCATAATCCTCTGAAAAATTGAGGGTGTGGAACTGATTCCAAAAGACAGCCTTTTGTAGATGAGCAGTCCCTTATATATGTTAATGGTAGTCTATTTCTTTGAGTCATCATCCAGTAACACTTGCTGATATGCTGCCGTTAAATCTATTTTTGAAAAGACTTTTCTTCCAATAAGAGTTGCTAACAGCTCTTCTAAAAGAGGCAAGGTGTAACTATCAGTTTCAACTGCCTGGTTTACAGATACTTTATAATCCCCACATAAGCGTCGTGATTTGTCTCTCTGTACCACTGGCACTATGGGTGCTGCCCTCACTATGCCTAACAGGAAAAATTATGTTAGCTTCCTCTAGTCTCTTGAACTCCTCTTCCCCACGCTCCTTCATGGTAAAGGGCAGAGGTCTCTGTTTGCAATGCAATGCAATGAGGTCTCAAGTTTAACAATGATGGAGGTCTTAATGTCCTTTAGAGTTCCCAGCTCATCTTTGAATACTTCAGAGTATGCATCCAACACATCTTTAAGTGTTTTTATTTTGTCATGTACATACTTTATCTGTTGCCAGTTTAAGTGGAGACTTTCAAGCCAGTTTCGACCACAGAGCATTGCCCCCTTTCCTTTAACAACTAACAGTGGCAAATCCTTAGACTGACCTTCATATATCACTGTAGCTGTTATCTGACCCAAAACAGGAATGTGACCGCCATTATAAGCTCTAATCTGACAGTGCTTTTCTGTAATGGCAGGTGTGATAATTTCTTCTTATACTTTTGTTGTGATATGATGCTCCTAGCTGGACCACTATCTATTTCCATCACCAAATCCACACCAGCAAGTGACAGTGTCTCTTTGTAACGTTCAACCGCCTCACTTGTGATGGTCAGAATGGTAAAAACTCCCAAATCAGTGTCCTCTTCAGCTTCCACATACTGTACATTGTGTTTTTTCCTTTCTGTTCCCAGCTTTGTGTGCTCTTTACACTTGCTGCCTGTGTCTTAAAACGGCATGCTTTTTTAATGTGTCCAATCTTGCCACAAATATGGCATTTACTCTCTTTAAAATGACCCTCACTTGCATGGGGATTCTTCCCTTTGCATCAGTAGCAGATTTTGTCCCTTGTAGTCTCACCTTGTGAACGCTGGCAGCCCCAACATGTTCACTCTCAGTCCCACTGAGCTAAAGGGCGTCAGCCGTCTCCATGTTGAGCGCGATATCAAATGCTTTGGCAAAGGTGAGATCATCTTCTGAAAGAAGCCTCTGGTGACAGGCTTCGTTTTTTTATCCCACTGACAAAACGATTCCGCAGAGAAGAGTCCAAGTTTGCCCCGAACTCGCAGTTGATTGCACACTGCTTTAACTCAGCCGCACATAGCGCCACTGGCTGGTTAGCCTTCTGGTTGCACTGGTCAAAATGGAATCTCTCTGCCACAAGTAACAGCTTTGGCTCATAATGTCCTATCAGAATGGCCACAATTTCTCCATAAGTCTTGTCTTTAGGTTTGTCAGGCTGCACCAAGTTTCTTAAAAGTCCATTGCCTCACCCATGATACTTAGCAGTGTGGCTGCATGCTTTTCCTCAGCTATGTCGTTAGCCTCAAAGAACTGCTCTAGCCGCTCAATGTACGCCGACCATGGCTCATTTTGTGGCTTAAACTCATAAATTCTTCCAAAAGGGCCATTGTACTCACTAGTACCGACACCGAGTGTCCACTTTCCCCTTATGAAGATTTTACGTTTATCCTCATCGATAGTTGTAATGTATTGATGAGGTGGAGGCAGAAGTTAAGTTTTTACCGCGTTTACTTAGCTTAGCAGAGATGTAACAACAACAACGTACAGCTTTGTGTTTCCAGTAGTAAACCATACATTAGTAACCAGTATTCTTAAACAGCAGTGTAGTGGTAAATATACCACAGTTACAATCGGCAGCTATGAATCTGAGTGAGTGGGCATGACTTGTGGAGTCCCTCAGGGGTCAGTCCTTGGATATCTTCTGTTCAACTTGTATGCTCCATTTGGGTCAAATATTACATAACTTTAACATTAATTATCGCAGTTATGCAGATGATACATGACTTTATGTGCCTTTATCACCAGACGACTGCAGCCCAATAGACTTTCTGTGTCAGTGTCTGGAGCAAATAAACATCTGGATGAGAGAGAATTTTCATATATCTGAATGAAGATAAAACTAAGATTATTCTGTTTGGTAGCAAAGAGAAGACGGTCAGTATTGGTAAACACATGGAGACTCTGACTCTTAAAATCACTGACTAAGTTTTTAACCTTGTAGTGTTAATAGACTCAGATCTGACCTTCAACAGCCACATCAAAGCTGTCACAAAGGCAGATTTTTACCATCTCAGAAACATCAGTAGAATAAAAAGTTTAGTTCTCAGAAAGATCAGGAGAAACTCATCCATGCATTTATCTCCAGTAGACTGGATTACTGTAATGGCATTCTAACAGGACTACCTAAAAAGAGCATTACACATCTGCAGCTCATCCAGAATGCTGCTGCTGGAGATTTAACCAGGACTAGGAGATCTGAACCGATTAAACCAGTTTTAAAATATTTACACTGACTGTTTGATCTGATCGTTTATTAATCAGAATGGTTTAGGCCCAGAATACATCTGTGATATGTTCAGACCATTTAAAACTATAAGAGTTCTTAGATCCAAAAGACTCAGGTCAGCAAGTCCAGACCAGACTCCAGACTAAACATGGAGAAGCAGCATTTAGTTCTTATGATGCAAAAAAGTGGAACAAACTGCCAGTGGAGATTAAGCTTTCACCAAATAGACACTTTTAAGTCCTGGTTAAAAACATTTGTTTTCTCATGCGCATACTGATCGCCCATATTTTTGTTATGGGTGAATAATAATATTTATGATATTGAAGATCAATAGTCTGTTTTACACAACAAGGCACATACTGAAAATGCTTTAAATCTGCACGGAAATGTTTTGAATATCTTCCTTTTTATCAATTTAATTTATGATATTAATGGGATCTTTTTTATTATTCTATTGTAATTTTTGCAATTTGTTGCTATGTTATACTACTTTTTAATGCATTCTTTGCACCATCTGTAATGCTTTTAATGTTATATGTAAAGCACTTGCCTTGTACAGGAAATGTGCTATACAAATAGAATTGCCTTGCCTTTGGATTTTTCTTTTTTCTTTTTTACATTTGAGAAGTCTTTGCCCGTTATATGCATTTTGTTTTCTATGGGTATGAGTCTTAAAAACAGCAATTCCAACTGGTGCTTCAGAGAAGTGTGTGAGGATGTTTATCGCCATCCACCCAAAACTTCAAACCACCATCAGATTCACATCTCTATCCTCTCTCCATGCTGAAATGATGCCAACAGAAACCTTTGACATCCTTCCTGTAAGGCTTATGCTGATCTGATCTTTGCAGCAGTGTGGGAAGCCAGAGGGAGTGTGGGCCATAAAAGTACTTCCTCTGCTCAATGAACAAGTTCAATAACTAGTGGCTCACAAAAGAACACCATCATAATATATCCCTAGACTGTTCTATGAAGTTAGAGTGAAAGTCAAAATGTTTAATCCTTTACACAGGATGAATGCAATCAACTCTTTATGGACCATTTCATTCTGAATTGTGGCTGGTTCAGATTGATGAATCTTCAATCATTTTTATTCAGTCAAGATTCAATGTTCTTCAAGAAATCAGGCATTTCAGTACTGTTCACTGCCTGGCCAGGAAAAAAAATCCACCATAATTTTGTTGTATCAGCTGGTTGCATTTTGTTTATGACCCTTATTTGCCTTTGCTTGACTAAACGTTATCTAGAGTAACATTCATTTCCATCTGGGATTGCATTATTTTTCACCAAGATATTGTATTGGTGATGCGAGAGTCGAATCACTGCCAAAAGCCTTTTCCGGCACATCACAAAGATTCTCAAAACAAACTCCAGTTCCTGCTTTTTTTCATTTCAGCTACAGTTGTCATCAAAATTATTCATACCTCTCCATTAAAGAAAAGGTCAAATTTACAATAGTCACTCAAATAACTGGAAAGACTGAAAAGAAAAAAGTAACAATAAATGAAAAATTTGCGAAATTATAATTTAGTGAAATAAGACATTGTTTTTTTTTTTATTTAATTGAGTTGAAAAAACAAACAAACAAACAAAACAGTCCTGGACAAATGAGAAAACTTTGCTGATGAGCAGTGGGCCAAAATACCTGTCAACAGGTGCAAAAGTCTGATTGAGAGTTACAGAAAACACTTGATGCAGTGATTGCCTCAAAGGATTGTTCAACAAAATATTATTTCATGAGTGACGTAATGTATATTAGTTTATCGTATTTTTTGCTTGTTTTTTAAAATATTTCTATTGGACCACAATTCAAAAACAATATAATATTTTCATAAATTCTTTATTTATTATTACTTTTGTCAATTTCATCTTATTTCAGTGACAGCTATTTTTTCCTCCCTTAATGGGAGGGTATGAATAATATGAGGACGACCGTACAACATGGAAGACCACATAATAAGTACCATTTTCACTTTGATTTTGATTGTAGTTTTGAAACAGCAGCTTGACACTAGCAGACTTCACTTTCACTTAAATAGTCTCGGCTTGAGTCCAATGCTTGTTTTGGGCTGCCACCCTGGAATCTGCATCATCACGACAGGACAAGGGAACGGGCATGCACAAAACTGGAATTAATTTAAAGTGGAATGAACAGTAAATAACTTAAATCTAGGTAAGTTAATTATCGTTATAGTAAAAATGCCCCATATGAGACCATGCCTCACATGCTAGAGGAATTATTCAATTCAAATTTAAAATCATAATAAACCAGCAACTTACTTTGCATTTAAGTTTAATTCAGAATTAGGTGTTTACAAGGTCATTTTTTAAATATTTTTAAAGAGGATTTGAGTTTTATTCTGAATTAAAGGGGAATTTAAACTCATGTAAACGTGGCCAATTGGATCTCAACCACTCTTCACATGATTTAAAATTTTCACATTTGTCTCAAAAGCCAATCCAATTTCAGATATTGTTGGATTTTTTGACCAGTGTTAAAAATGGTTAGTTTTTATTAGAAAAATGGACAAGAACCAATAATCTGAACTTTCTAAATGAGATTTAAATAGTTTCCATGACCACACGATCTTCTGACAAGGACTTTTCAGGAATTTGAAGTTGATAGAAAATACTTTATCAATCCTAGAAGAGCTGCAATAGTTTAGCAGAGAGCGAGTACCAGTGCAGTTTTACTCAGTGCTCTCTCCAGAAATCTGGACCTCACGTCATTACTAAGTCAAGGGAGCTGGTACATTTTTTGTTGTTGTTGTTTGTTTTTTCTTCAAATTTATGAGCAAGAATCTCAATATACAGTACATTTATCTCACCCTACCTTGTTTTCTTTTGTGTTTTAACTGTTTCTATGTGTAAGTATATCTATAA
>JBBBVU010000009.1:19999075-20011329 GCA_037177055.1 Atherinosoma microstoma | reverse complement strand
GTAAGTAATGATTAAATTGTATGATCGGAGCTGCTACAATTTGCTGCCAGCAAGCGGCGCATTCTAGAGTGGAATGAAACAGCCCAAATCTGCAGAGTGCAGCTGCTTATCATTCTTGTTCACAATATTTCCTCATGATCTGTAGTTTTTATTCTTTAATTCAATAACAATCGACACAACACAATTCAGTTTATATGCTAGGTTTATATTAACAACAAAAGATTCATAGCAAAGCTCAATGGTTATTAAATCCAACATTAGTGATGTCTTTCTAATTTCCCTTTTTTGCTATATGTCAGATTTTTAACTTGGATACGCATAGTGCACCCCTCTCCCCCAGGCTAAAGAAGAGTGCATGCAACTCTACCTCCTGTGTGCGCTCTTCCCCCCTCCGAGTCGCTCGAGAGTTTCTGGTATTGAGAGCCCCACCACCACCTGTACCCCAACTTTGATCCCTCTCGCCGGGACATTAATGACCATCGTTACTCCAGATACAGAGCTGCCGTGGCCCGAGTGTCAACGAAGACACACTTCATAGTAGATGTCAGACCATCTTTAAGGTTTGCAGACTATTTGATTTGTGCCGGCAGCAACTTGTTATCCAGGCTCTGCAGGGATACCTGTTGTATTATTTTCATTTAATATTTATTATATATTTTTCCATATTCATTTTTGCCTCTTCCACTAAAATCTCAATCTTCACCAAGTCAATTTCATTTTGTGCTTCCTTATCTCCAAATGGCGTCGTTGGCAATCAACGAATTAAAATAGAGTGTCCAACACGTTTGCACCTGCCAGCATTTGCGCAATCAATCTTAGTAAATCACCCGCAAACCATGGTTCAGCCTCACGCGCAAAATTCTAGGTTGCATGGGCAAATTTCTACACACAAATTGGTATCTTAGTAGATCCAGCCCAGAGAGTGCAGACCTCCACCAAAACACAATTTCCAGGCAGTGATCCGGATCACCCCAAATTGAATTATTGTTCTTTATTCCATTTCTAAGATTTCCTGAAAATGTTATCAAAATCCGTCCATAACTTTTTGAGTTATGTTGCAAACTGACAGACAGACAAACCAATGCTGCCAAATACATGACCTCCATCTTGGTGGCAGTAATAAAATGGCAATGAAAGATTCTTTCAGGGGTCCCCTTGTTAAATTCTGCCTGGGGCCCCTAGAGACCCTATAATCGCCTCTGAGTGTTCCTAATCCTACCCTGCGGTATACAGCTATACTCTGTGCTGTATACAGTGAAATGACTATAAGGCACGTAAGAACAGGTTACTGCGAGTATCCATGTTTCTTCATCTTCATACTTTTAAGACTTGTGTAAAATGTCAACATGTAGCATTGTGTGTGTGTATGCATATAGGTAACTGATACTTTTTCAAATGAAGCCCTGTGGAGTCACGCTGATCCAGATGATACACAAGCCAGTTCCAACACAACTCGCACGTTTGTCTTTCATGATTCACATGTGCTTTGAATGACAACTCTAAAAGTATTTTTAACATAAAAGAAAATAAATATTTATGTAAATTTATGCAGCCTTAGATGGTTTCCTATAAAAATCAATCATTGTTAAACTTGCTCATCAAATAAAGAAATGAAATGAAAAAAAAGTTAATGTTAAGTTCCTCTTTTTTTATTATTATTTATATAATTTTTTCCATGACAGCAGGGTTTCATCTGACTCTGACTTTCAGCTCAGAGTATATGTCTTTTTCCATTTCAATCATTCTGATGCATTGGCAGAGCTATTATGCCCATCAGGATATCTTGTAATATATTATACACAGACACTACTTCGATATCTGTACTGTTACAAACAAATTGAAGAAAAAACGTTTTAACTTGTTTCATTTAAAATATCTTCCTTTCCACTCTGTTTACCAGAAAACCTATCCTTAAATGTTTTTAACAACAAGAAGCTGATCATAAGATGCAACTCCCTGAGTTATTACTTTTATATTATATCCCTGTAACAGTTTAAAACGGCCCTCCTACACATTTCTTTGAATTTTGCTAAACAAATCACTTGCTGGTTCACATAAAGCTAAAATAGCTTAAATAATAAAAACGCCTACATGATTCTATATTATATACCTTGCCAAAAGCATCTCTGTATTTCATTGGTGGCATTTCTGTTTGTACTGTACCCAATCCTGTCTGTGGGAGGTTAGCGCTATAGAAAACCAATGAAACAAGAAAAAAAGGAAGGAAAGGGTTTTTCATATAACTAACATGGATGGATCTGTGCAGCATGACAAAAGCCAAGGATACATAGAGGCACAAAAAAACCTCACATTTAGGATTCTTTTTGAGTGATGATGGGATTGTGAGACAGAGGGGAGAAAAAAACATAAAGCAATCTGTTAGAAGGTGAGATTAAGCTAAAAGACATGGATGCTACAGAATTAGATTTAAAGGTGGATACACCTGACTCGATGACCGCTGATTGTTTGTTGATAAAAAAAAAGATATGACTTTGTCTGCTATGTTTGACTTTTGCCTTAAAATTGTTTTTGCTGAATATTTTGACAAACCCAACTAGATAGGCTGTTTAATCTCTCCATTTAGGCTCCTTATTACTGTTTAATGTGTTTTCTCTGCATTGTATTGAATTGTAAACTGAACTATATGTAGTTTGCTAAAAGAAAAGCAGGCAGCTAATAGTTTTCATGACAGAAGTTTGAATAAGATTTGTGGTCTGATGTTAATCCATCAGTTCTTTGGAAGGATTCAAGGATCCCTGCTGACAGCATCACCCTTTAAATTAAGATAATATTTGCATGTTACATCACCAGTCCACGAGAGCAAGAGTTATGTCATAGAGGTATGCACCTGAATTCTGTTTCATAGTTGTGGCATTGGGAGGACAACAAGTGAATATTATATTAAAAGGTATGTCTCAACCAACAAACGTATTTGTGGACCATGTCAATAGCATCCAGTAATCAGGGTTACTGACATACAGTATGTATCATTTGTATGCCAGAGAATTTCAAGAAGCCAAGTCTGAAATATATACCAGTCAGAATTTCTGATCATATTTCACATCCAAATGTTACAGTGATGTAGCTTTATTCCCTTTATGTTGATCACAGTATACAGGGAAACACAGAATGGCTGCATCTGTACAAATCTGTAAGCCAGCACTTAATGTCATCTCAAGGACAGCGACAGTTAGAATGGGAGTAAGAAGTACAAATGGAAGGCAATGCATTCACTCCAGCTTTCTATTCTTGACTGTCTTTTCTTCCTTTCTGTCTTCGGGTTCTGCAACACAGCTCTAAAATGAAGAGAAACAACACTTAGAGTTAAGCAACTCAAGCCTTTATTTTACTACTTTCCGAATATTTCTTTCTTTCTCCACCATATTACACCCTCAATGACAGTCTTACACTTTTCTAATTTTTTCAGTCTTTCCATTTGCCATTCTATTTTTTCAATTGTTTACCCATCTTTCAATATTTTACCCTTCTCTGTCCCTACAGTTTTTTTTCTTGTATAGCTTCTTTCTTGTTTAGTCTTTCTCAAATTAGGCTTGTCCTTTTAGAATAAATTTCCTTTCTACTGCTTTCTCTTTCATGTGTCATTTATGTAATTACTTGAATAAAATTATGAGCACCAAACAGTTCACTGACATTGTACTCAAAGTAATTTCTGTCCCCTCCTTCCACATCTCTTAGCCTGTGTTTTGCCTGCTCTCTACGAGCCTCTTTTCAGTAACACATGCATTAATCAATCTTGACCGTGCCATTCCTTACATTATCCTTTTCCCTGTCTACATTTCCACACCACTAAGCAAATCCACTTCCCTCATCCTGCACTCTCACTCACTTTTCAATTATTCATGCATGCATCAATAAATCAAAGGATGCATACAATTAAGTTGTGTCGTTTATGACCCAACATTAGGGGGTTTTCACCTGCCATTTCAGTTTGCTTTTAGAGATGCCTCTTCTGTTGCATTACATGTCTTATTGTCACGCACAAATAAAGACACTCAAAGAAAGGCAGCATACTTTCTGCAGCCTTTATGATAAGCCATTGGTGTGATGTATCCTTTGGCACCATTAAAGTCAACTGAACTCATGTAAAATAATAATAATGATAAAGTTGCAATCGAATTATGGTAACAATTGAATACCACTAGTATCGAGATCAAAATAAGAATATGAGATGATTCATGCTGTTAAAAACATGTTTTGTGAGGTCTAAAAATGTTGTTTGATTTCTCCTCATTACAGTTTTTTTCAATTGCTAACATGCATTGGTCAAAACTAAAGTCACATGTTCAAAACTCTTAACAGTCTGCAAAACAGAAGTCCATGTGGACCGAACTGTGAATCACTTTCTATTGCTTTCACACAAAATTTATTCAGTGATCACAGTCACCAAAATTTATGAACTCTTTTCTCACTTACTAGTTCTGACGTGCAAAACACTGTAACCTACTTTTATAGCACATTTTTCAAATGCTAACACACTTTGTTCAAAACAATTAAAAACACAATCAAAACAGAATGATGGGGGAAAAAACATGGGGAATTTCTGCTGCAGCCACATTGAAGTCTATAGAAAAGCATATAAAAAGATTGACGGTAAAAATAAATAAAAAGATTATGTAATTCCAAACACAGCTGAGCGTAGTTGTCAGTTGAAAACCGATTCAGGTGATCTGTGTTTGGCCTCATTTATGATCACGCTCCACACAACCAGCTCTCCGGATGTAATGAATGCTGGGTGTGGACATATTTCTCCCGAAGCCTGCCAGAGATGGATCAGAAACTCAAAAAAGTTATATCCACTGCTTCGCCAGGGAAGACATAAGATGTGACGTGGATGGAAACGTGGCCGAATGCAGACGACAGCGTGTGAATGTTACAGTATACATGTGTTGTTGGCTTTTCAGTTTTATCTCTTGATTTCTATTCTGCCCAATTTTTTCATTTACAGTAAACTATATTTTTTGTAAGGTCCCAAAGTACCTGTACAAAGGGACAGAGAAAATAAATGTTCTTGAAGTAAATTGGTGTATTCCTTATTCATTCTTGTTGCAATATATTACAATAATTTAGAACACTCAAAGTGCAAAGATTTTAATTTGTAATAAAGTACTGATCTATCTAAAAAGAAATCATTCAAACTTGAAAGATTAAAATTTATTTTATGTAATGCTCTCTGTGGTTGGTATTCTTTAGCTCAGTCTACTAAGAGTGACATTGTTTGTTTCCAAAGTGAGACTTTTTGCTAGTGTGGTTGAATGAGCTTGTTGAGACTCCCAAGAACATTAATTATGTCTTTCTAATTTCCCTTTTTTGCTATATGTCACATTTTTAACTTGGATACGCACAGTGTGCCCCTCTCGTGGCTGAGGAAGAATGCGCTCTTCCCCCATCCAAGTAGCTCGAGTGTTGTTTGTATTGAGAGCCCCACCACCACCTGTACCCCACCATTGATCCCTCTCGCCGGGACATTAATAACCATCGTTACTCCAGATACAGAGCTGCCGTGGCCCGAGTATCCCGCTTCACAGTGTCACAGAAGACGCACCTCATAGTAGATGTCAGACCATCTTTAAGGTTTGCAAACTATTTGATTTGTGCCGGCAGCAACTCATTATCCAGGCTCTGCAGGGATACATGTTGTATTATTTTAATTTAATATTTATCGTATATTTTTTCATATTCATTTTTGCCTCTTCCACTGATATCTCAATCTTCACCAGGTCAATTTCATTTTGTGCTTTCTTCCCTCCAATTTTGCCATGCTGCAAACCACAAAACACGCGAAACCCTCATTAAAATAGGGTCTCTCCAACACGTTTGCACCTGCCAACATTTGCACAATAAATTTTAAACTGTGATTCAGCCGCACATGCAAAATTCTAGGTTGCACGGGCAAATTTCTACACGCAAATTGGGATCTTAGTAGATCCAGCCCTTTGTTTACAGAAGTAAATATGGATGCTGCACATATTGGGCAATCAAAACATACACAATAATGATATAATGTTTTATAATACCGTATATGATATAATTTTGCCATGTGCCGCCTCCTCTGGTGTAGAATTGTGACGTCTGCTTAACTTTAAAGACCTAGAAGTCAGATGTAATGTGACATGACGATTCAGATTAAGGTTGCTTTGAAAAGCATCAAATATGTATCTCATGTCAAATTTGAAAAAATTGGATTTGTACTGTCCAGACTTTCATCAAGATATCCAATATGGGTCAGATATGGGCCACTTTTTACCTCAGTGTAAACATAACTTGTGTGCATAGGTGTGAAATTCTATGCTTGACCAGATAAGATGGTATTGTAAGAGAAGTAATATAAGATTAATAACCTAGAGAGTGTGTAAGCTATATGCTGTATACAAGTTTAATTTATATTACAGTCTAAGGAGATGAATTAAAGTGACAGTCTAAGAAAAACACCTGTGATCAATGATTTCAAGACTTGGCAAGATAAATTGAATATATACTGGAGAAAAATTCTCACTCACTACAAAAACAAGGTTCATTTCTCACAAGCAAAGGACCTAGGGGGAACTGTGAGGATGAGGAGGAAATGCAGTTTTCTGAGGTGCAAAAGCATTAATTACACACAGTAGATGAGGGGTACAAGTGTTTCTCTCCAAATAGAAAAAAGCCCCAGATCAACACAAGCTTCATTTCCATTACCCCTAGAATTGCGAAAAACCTAAATATTGCAAAAAATATTTTGGTAATGTAAACACCTACATTTCTAAAAACCTCTCAAATATCGCTAAAAAGTTTTACGCCCTCATGAGGTGGTTTTTCAGACGTATCAATATAGATATATTTCGCAAAAGTGTAATGGAAACACTTTTTCCGCATTTCCACTAGACATGATGTGGGGGGGTCATGTGACCATTTCGTTCAAAGTAAAGATGGCGCGGAATGTATGAGTGAGGAGAAGAGGGGGATCTTTTACAAATAATTAAACAGATTAACATAACCCCCATCCTTGATAACAATCAACAGTCCTCTAGCCAGAACTGGTTAAGGCAGATGGATGCCCTCCTCAAGTTTGGTTCTGTTGAAGATCTGTTCCTGTTAAAAAGTTTTTCTTTTCCACAGTGACTCACTGGCAGAGCTGTTTCTAGCTATATGGGGGCCCTATATAAGATGCTGTTTGGAGGCCCCCTAGTTTACCCAACGACAGTGAAGAGATACTTAACCCCTTTAGATAATCAACGAACATGCCACACTCTATTACACGTCACAAGGAAAACAGGCTACAGTCATGATACCCTTCTCATATTAAAATCAAACAACTTATGTTGAGACACTCAACCAAAATAACCAGTAAAACATGACAAGGAAAACAGCAATGCTTTAAATAGGCCTGAACAATATGGGAAAACAATCAAATTGTGATTTTCTGACCAATATTGCGATTTGATTTGCAATTACATTTTTTAAATTTCAGTTTCCATTCAGTGTTCATGCATAAATATTTTTTTCATATGAGATGGAGGATTACCACATAAGTAATCAAAATAGTGCAGTTTCAAAAAATAAGCTGTTCCATATTCTAACAAGGATCTAAAGTTGAGATATAGTGGCTTCACTTACCAACTGCAAGATGCAAACTGTTGCCATAAGACTGAAGCCTGAAGGTAACATTTAATTTAGAACAGGTTTATTTGTCCTTCTGTTAAAAACTAAACAGTATGACGTTATTTATCTTATATACATCACAGTGCATCATTTCTCTCTACATGATTTATTGCAAATGCCGAGTTCTGCCCCGATGCCACACATGCATGTGCACACAGGTGCACACACTCCAACCAGCAGAAAATGTTTGATGAAAATATATCACTTCATCCACCTGAAAATTGGATGGAAATCAGCGTTTTCTAACCTCTCCCAAGGAGGTGAAGATGGAAACACTAGTGTTGCGTTGAGAACTCTGTCCATCATAGAGATGCAGCTGAACAAGCTGAATCTACTGTCATTGTAATAATTTTCTGTCCCTTATTATGGCTTAAAATGGATCCAGTATTCTTTGTAGGTTTTATTAATGTCAACATGTAATCTACGATCTGAACTTTAAGAATATTTAGAGCAATTTAATCAGTAAAGATTCATCAGGACGTTTCAGGAGTTGGACTGTTTTCCATCCTCTGTGTCTGTTATCTCAGCGTTTCAGTCATTGATGGAAAATTAGTCCACAACAAGCTTTGAAAATTTTACATGATTTCACAGCTGAGCGCAGCTGTCATATGGTGTTTAATTTTGAACATGTAGCCTACCTCGCCTTTGCCTTGTCCTATTAAGGTACTGAACCCTCTCACCAGAAAAAATTTGATTGGTTTCTCAAACCCCCATCCAAGAATATGAGGAGAGAGAGTCACTCACACTTTCTCTGCAGTTCTGCAGAAACACCCAGCTACTCTGTCCTGCCTGTCTGTCCTCTCCCCCTCCCTCTCACTGCATGTGACAGTGAAAAATTAAAAGCTAGTGAGGGAAATGAAACGCAACGCAAATCCAATGTAACATATTTGAGACTAATAGAGCAAAATCACAGACAATTTCAAAATCCTGGGCAGATGCATTTATTTAACCCTCAAAAAGAGCACGTCTGGGTAAAAAAGGCCATATGTTCACATTTCTGTTGCACAAGAAAGATAACAGGAATTATGGCAGAAGCATGTAGATTTGTTAAACCATGGACGCTGCAGGTTTGAAACTTGGATCAGACGCCATGTAACATCTATCCTTAGTTAATCACACTCCTTTTCGATTTGCTAATCACAACGTTACAATTTAGGATTTTGAACTAAAAACAATTAATCATTCAGCCTTTTCTCTAAATGTCCCAATAATCCACTGCTACAATAGTCAAAAATAAGCAGTCTAAATATTTATGACTCACTTAATGAATAACTAGTGTTATTTATAAAGCAAAGCAATAGCACACTTACAATTAGAGGCATATGAAGTATACAGTAAACTTAATAGATTAATTGCAAGTTATTGAAAAGTAATGTTAAGAGTCAGTCGATTCACAAGTGAAATGTTAATCTTATCTCAGCCAATTTTCATAAATCAATAATAAAACAGGTTATGAGAATATGAATGGTAGCTAACTAACTACAATTTGTCTGAAGTTAGCTCAGCTAGCTAGCAGGACAAATGATAAACTTACTCTGTTTTCGATTCATGTCACTAACAGGAATGATGGTTAGTTGTCAATCATTCCATTCGGCAGACATAACTCACTAAGTGACAGTGGAGTACAACGATTTTGACTTAATCACGCAACAAAAACACCAGCCACTACTATTCATTGTGACTTATTTTTACTGTTATATCTTACATTCACTTTTAAGCATATAAGGAATAAAGACAAGTCATTTTAATTCTCCTCAAATAAGGCTGTTTTGGGGTCCCCTATTGGTTTGTGGCCTTTGCATAGTCCACTTATGGCAAGAAATGGCTATGCCCACTGGGTCATCCATGCCCAGGACTGGCGATTGGATCAAACTGAGCAACAGTGCAATCCATTTTATTATTTACTATTTCACGAGTGAAAGGCCACTTGATAACAAAGAGGCATTTTCTACATGAAATTGTATGACTTTAATGACACTAGGGTGATGGCTCTGTGTCGATCTACGGAGACAGAATAAGATTGATAGATGGGTAGTTTTATTGATCCCAAAGCTGTGAAATTATGGGTTGCAGCAGCATGCATTGGCACAAACAATGACTCAAGTTAACAAACAAAAATAAAATAGCAAATCTATACAGGACAGATTATAAACAAAATATACAAATCTATGTACAACATATACAAATCAACAGAGCTAGAGAGAATAAGTTTAAATTACAGGATATAGAAGTATATAAATCTAAATAAGGGTGTGCAAAAACAAATGTAAAAAAAAAATTATGTGCAAACAAAAATAGAATTAAATAAGTACAATAGAATAGTAAGTGGAAAAAAGCAGTAGGTAAAGGTTGTTGTCTAACCAGGCTTTTCCCAGTCAGCCAGAGGTGAATTGTTAAATGGAATGTCACAGGAATGATTTCCTGTATCTGTCCTGTGACAACGGAGCTCTCTTAGTCTGTTGGAGAAGGAGCTCCGCTGTCTGACCAGTGTTTGGTGGAAGGGATGGCTGGGGTTATCCATGATGGAAACCAGTTTGTTCAGTGACCTCACCTCCACCACAGTATCAAAATTGTCCAGTTTACACCCGATGACGGAGCCAGTCTTCTTTATAAGTTTGTTCAGCCTGGTGGTGTTGCTCGCTCTGATGCTGCTTCCCCAGCACACAGCATCAAAGAAAAGCACGCTGGAGACGACAAATTGGTAATAGAGCTCCAGCATTTTGTTGCAGACATTGAAGGATCTGAGCCGTCTCAAGAAGTACATCCTGCTCATCCCCTTCTTGTACATGGCATCTGTGTTGGATCTCCAGTCCAGTCTGTTGTCAATGGTCACTCCCAGGTACTTTTAGGATCTCAACAGTCTCCATCTCCTGCCCGAAGATCTTCAGTGGTGGTGAAGTAGTCCTCTTTCTCTGGAAGTTTATCACCATCTCTCTGGTGTTGGTCACATTCAGAAGCAGGTGATTCCTGCCGGTCCACTCTTCAAACCTGTCCACCAGCGCATTGTACTCCTCCTCCCTTCCTTCTCTTATACACCCTACAATAGCCAAGTCATCAGAGAATTTCTGAAGGTGGCAGGACTCAGTGTTGTACTGAAAGTCAGTGGTGTAGGTGAAAAGGACAGCCCAGTACCCTGAGGAGCCCCCAAATAACTGACCACCACGTCAGACAGAAGACTGCCCACTACCTGTCAAGTAGTCAGTGATCCAGGAGACCATGGAATCGTTGACACCCACCCCCCGCAGCTTCTCACCCAGCAGGATTGTCTGGATGGTGTTAAAAGCACTAGAGAAATCAAAGAAAGTGACCAACACTGATTAGAGATTAACACTGTCTTTTTTTTCCTATGATCCACTACTGAATTAGAAAATGTGTTGCATTCATGGTGTTAGGTCTGGCTTTGCTAATAATTTAGTAGCTTGTCAAGAAAAATAAGAGTTTACAATAAAATCAGGTAAGGATTGCCTGTCTACCACAAGATTTTGTCAGTGGTTTTAGAGAGGAACAAATGTCTGTTGCATGTTCACATTTTGAGCTCTAAGCGTGACAAAACAGTTTCGTCTTAACAGAGTTATCGGTAATCAGAGATTACGGATGTAGATCTTGTATCCCTACGGAGATAGAAAACGTCTTTAATCTCAGCATGAAATCACTTAAATCACAGTAGGGATCTAGTGCTTTGTGCTTGTGTAGTAGTACCAGCTTGTCAGGTTGGCCTCTTGGGCACTGCCTGGCACATACAAAGGCAGATATCCCTAACTTTTTGTGAGTGTACTCACAAAAAGTTAGGGATATCTGCCTTTTTGTATGATGTCTGAATGTAGCTAAAATGCACTATAACATTTTATTTTTGAACTTCATTTCACTGTCCTCTTGCTTTTGAAAGCACACATACAACTGTTCAATGTTTAAATACTTATTGTACATCATGCTGTTCTCAACAAGGTGAATAACCAAAAAAAATCCCAAAAGCTGTCTGAACCATGAATCGTTCACTAAATGTTCTGGTTCAATGACAACTTGTATTTAAACAGTCCTCTTTATCACACTGTCCACATTTTAGAATCAGAATCAATTTTATTGTCATTGAACCAGCGCCCCGGTACAATTCAATTCAATTTAGCTTTATTTGTATAGCGCCAATTCACGACAATGTCATTTCAGGGCGATTCACAGACAATCATTTTGAGCCAATCTGATTGTCATACATTGATTCATACAAGCCAATTCATAACAAATAGCCTAGCTAAGGGAACCAACAGACTGCATTGAATCTAGTCTTCGATCCAATCCCACATCCTGAGCATGCTTGAGGCAAAGGTGGAAAGGAAAAACTCCCTTTTAACAGGAAGGAAAAACCTCCAGCAGAACCCGGCTCAGGGAGGGCGGTCATCTGCCTCGACCGGTTGGGTTGGAGAGGACAGAAAGAGAGGACAGGAAGAGAGACAACAGACATCATATTTGATCCAGTGAGATCTGCTGAGAGAGAAGAAATATGTTAATGATGGCAGTACTGTCATGTTTATACATGGGAGATAAGGAGCAGAGAGATGAGGATGAGAAGCCCAGTGCATCATGGGATGTCCCTCAGCAGT
>JBBBVU010000009.1:19987094-19998975 GCA_037177055.1 Atherinosoma microstoma | reverse complement strand
TATAAATACAAGTTTTCTGTTATTCTGTGCCAGATTGTTTGTATTTTCCTTGTGTTGTACTTGTACAAAGTCCATGTGTC
This sequence comes from Atherinosoma microstoma, assembly GCA_037177055.1. Taxonomy (NCBI): domain Eukaryota; kingdom Metazoa; phylum Chordata; class Actinopteri; order Atheriniformes; family Atherinidae; genus Atherinosoma; species Atherinosoma microstoma. Next base: position 19,998,895 of record JBBBVU010000009.1, on the reverse strand, counting down.
TGTTTCAGGTGTCTAAGTCCTGCCTGCCTTTTATTTTCATTAAATCTTTGATTCCTGAACCTGTGTGCCTCATGTCTCGTCAGCCTGCATTTGGGTCCACATCCTCCACAAACTGTGACAATTATGCACCATTCTTCCTCTTCTGGAGCTTCATTTAAATTTCCCCACCGTGGGACAAATGAAATCTTATGTTTTTATCTATGATAGTTTATACAAAAGACTTTAATGAAAACGTTAGCGATAAAAAAGGGCTTCACCTATTTTGCACATGATTAAAAGTCTGACATACACAACTTGCATGGTTACCCTGTGGGTGGCTATGCAACAGGAATTACAAGCAGCGATGAATAGTGCAGTATTTGACAAACACTAATATGCACATAATTCTTTTTTTAAGGACAAACTTACAACATCTGGAACAACACCACACATAGCCCCGTGCAGGTTAGCATGCATGCACTCACAACAAACAAATGCATGTGCATCTAAACTGACAAAAGACACTGGCGTATAATTTAAATAAAGCGGGCTGCTGATATGGAACATATGGAACACGGGTGTTTAATCCTCTGGGAACCATAGCAACTGATGATTAAAGAATCTATGTGCTTAATTGAGCAGCTGTTTTCTCGTAATTCATTGCAATGTTGAGTACTGAAAGTGATGGGCCATGTAGCACATATATATATGGTGAGTATTCAGCCCCAAAATATGGTTACGGAGTAAAGAATTGTGTGTGGGGGTGTGTATGTGTGTGTGCTACGTGCTTTCGGTTTTTTGCCTGTTGGCAAGGACAAATCTTTAAACTGTTTTCCAAACCAAGCTGGTGTGGCACTGAATACGTTTAGCTACAGCATCAAATTTATGGGCAAATGTAATCCAGTTTGGTGGTTCTGTTTTTCAAAAAGACAACGTAATACATTACCTCTGACACAGAAGTTGGATCATTTAAACTGTTTTCAGTGCAGCATCACAAACAACTCCAAGCACAGATGGCAGGAGGAAGGGCTGCAGATATTCATTCAGTGGTTTAACTAATGTAGAAGCCTTCACGCTATGGTTATACACACATATACACTTTAATTATTTCCTTAATGAGAAATTCAAAATACTTAGACTTATCTATAGCAAATGACCTCATGTATTTGCTACTGGATATCTTTCTTGGAAGCAGAATCATGTGCTGCAGTATCTGGCAAGTTAAAGGTGCTGAAAAATCAGATCATCATTCATTGTTCTGGGACTCTGGCATAGTGCTCTTCTTATTATGCAAAAATACAATGACACAAAGTTTATTTTCCTTCCCTTGTACTGTGTTGCCATCATGGGTAATGTGACTGCTGTAATGGCATCACTTTCTTCATACTCTCAAATGAACTTTTCTGTTGTTATGCCTTCATAACATTCTTTATTACTCATGAACACTGGTTTTAATCTTGTTTATTCCATATCTTTCCATCCAAGTGTCTTAAAGAATGCCAAAAAGACACATATTGTAAAAGAGAATTTGCACATGCTCAATTTTGAGGAAAGATTACCAGCGTAATACTGATATAGTCAGCTTTCAAGGAGGTTGTTCTTAAGCCAAGTGCCTTGACAGCAAAGATTAATTTTTGAAGCAGCCCATAACAAACCTGTCCAAGGGCTGCAAGCTATGATTTGGAACCGTAAGACTGTACTAAATCTTGGTGCCAAATTATTCCATTTTATGAAAATAATCAATAAATTCTCAAACATTTTACAGTTCTACAGAATCAGTCTGCATTATAAGATATTAAATGAGTGAAACATTAAAAAAGAAAAAAAAATGTTAGAGTTGCTGATCAGTGTATTTTGTCTATTACATATATATCCACTATTGAAAGTATTTGTTGACAAAGCAAGAATACTAAACTTGACCTTATTTTTCTTTATAATGAAGGTTAATGGATTTTTTGATGTAGCGTGAGCCAATATGAAGCTATACATTCTGGCTATTTCGACTGAACTTGAAGAAGGAAATGCATTGTCTGCTTAAAGTCAATTTAATGACTTTATTTCCTTTGCATAGTTTAAGTCTATAGCCTATTACCACTGGGCGAAAACTTGAGGACTCTGGCGGTGCAAGCTTTCGGAACGTGCATAATCTTCAAGAGGGTAGGATGTTAAAAAGTTGGTGGCATAGAAATGGTGAGTTTCTAATTACATTTGTGGCCTGCCGAAGACTTTAGGTTTGGAAAATACCCTTTAGTGATGGTAATTAAGTAGCCAACTTTTTTTTAACACTTCAGAGAACTGTCCTGTTTGCTGCAGTGCAACTAATAAACCACAAAATCACTTTTTAAGTTAAAGTGCAAAACCTAAGCAGAATTATTCAAAGTGCATTTAATATCCTGCAATACAAAAAAAAAAAAAAGATCCTGGGACAAATGCGTGCAGGCGACACTTTCCACTGAATCTCTTCTGATGTTTGAGAAGGTTACTTGTTCGGTTTCCTGAAACTGGTCATCATTTCCACTGTTCTGGAAATGTTGACTGCCATTTCTTCCGGGACAAGGCAGGCAAGGCAAGTTTATTTGTATAGTACAATTCATGTACAAGACAATTTCAAGGTGCTTTACATACAAACTATAGAAACATTACGGGGTGCAGAAAGCATTAAGAAGAATTAAAAACAAAAGTATAATCACAAAATAATAACAAAAGTGAATAAAGAAAGAAAGAAACCCACAGTGAAAATATCACTTGTTATCATAAAAGGCTGCAAATGGTGTTAAAAACAGAGCTTAAAACTAAACACAGCAGCATTGCAAACAACACTGATCACACAATAACTCATATAAAATAAAAGGGCAAAGACACAATGTAATTTTTGTAATTCCTAGGAACTGAGATTAGGTGAGGTTATTTCTAGTTAACTGTCCTCTCAGCGTTGGATCTCCCTCCTCACTCTCCTCTTCATCGCTGTCTGAGAATGAATAACAGTAATAAGTTAGTGTGGTGAGTGAAACCCAAACACAAATCCAATGTAAACATATGAGGCTGAGAGAGAGAAAATCATGGACGATTTTGAAAATCCGGTCTGATGTATTTTCTAGCTTTCAGAAAGAGGACATGTCCGGGTAAAAGAGGTTGTTTGGTCACCGTAATTGATCCCCATCCAGTGAGGGGTGATACGCTGATTTTGTGTATCTTAAGCACTTAATTACAGCTGGGATTAGAGTTACTGGTCTTAAATCATGAACAGTGCTGATGTGTTCTCACAACAGACATGTTGGTAGCAGATTTAATACAATATTCATTGTTTATTTCGAAGAAGTTAAAGAGGTTAGAATTTATTTATTCATTTACAAATTTATTTAACAAGGACAAACATTTATCCATAAAATCATACAAAGTGAATGCCATGCATACAGGATTCTAGCCAAGGCTAAATGGCAACTGTCACTAGACTTCCAGAATGAACAGAAAATTAAAACAGTATTGTTTAAAATATCTAAACTATTGAAAAGGCATACAATAAGATCCGTGTTTAAAATTAATAAAAAATAAAATTTTGAGGTGTGCGTGAATGTAAATGTGTATGCACCAGCGAATCCAACCTATCTCTATTCCCTACCCTGAAATATTAAGAACAGCAGCTTTCCTGGGGTTTTACACCACAGAGCTTCCGCTTGACATCATCTATGCTGACAGTAAGGGCTGACTCAGGATGGAAGAGAAATATTCTTAGTCACTGAATGAGTCATTTCAAAGCAGGTAAAGAAGTGGTTCTGTTTCTCTCCAAGGGAGACACTGCTGCTGTTGTCTTATGTACTTTTGTAATTTGGTCGGTACTGAATGGCAAGTCAGAGTTCCTTTTAAAAAGTTTTTAACTGATCCACGCAGAACTAGGACCCTGTACCATGAATCAGGTTGAAAAATGTCCAGTTTATCTTAACCCTAGAACACTAAAGGTGGGTATATTTCACCCATGCTACAGTGGTTTTGAATGGGTAGAGTACACAACGTTAGTGTTCTAGGGTTAAGGGGCCGGTTGTTCAAAAGATTGAATCCGGATAAAAGTTATCTCTATCTGGGAATCACATGTTTTACCATGGAGGGTCACGTAATCTGTCTTTACTTTTATCCTGGTTGTTCATAGTAATTTCGGATTGGATTGCTCTGATCCAGATCCAGACTTTTGAGGATTACCAAATCTGGATAAGAAGTGCTCTAAAGTGAATAAATATTCCAAAATGAAAAATAACAAACTAATATTATGGGTTCACCATAAGATTTTATTTAAAAAGATACACAACTCAAAACACAAGAAAATATCATTCTAACCAATTAAAATTAAACTGTTTTTAGAATACATTTATAACTTGTATCTGTAAATACAAAAAATGGTAAATGTCTGACAGAAAATTAAAGTATATTCAAAACTGTCCATTCACAATGGCTCAAGCATTCTAAAGCTGTACTTTAATGAAATTGATGTCAAGTCTAAAATTGAAATCAGCAAACCACTGGTTTGGTTTGCTGAAGTTTTGCAAGTGTGATTTGTTCCTCTGCTAGACAAAGCTGGACTTCTGCTCCTTCAGTTTCTCTTGTAAGAAATTACTTGTAGGCATCATCATCATGTCGGGTCGGCAGAAGAAGCGAGCCTCTTTTCTGAGGTCCTGGAACTGACAGCTGGCTCTCCCAGTGAGGATCCACCTTCCTCCTCAACAACACACCTCAGATCCAGATTAAATGTTTCTTCTTCTCTTGGTGGAACTGATGGTGCTTCTTCCATAATTGTGGGCTCAGCATCACCAACAATTAAATCCACACATCTACGATGTTCATGATGCACCTGAGCTTATCGAGGAGCCATAAAATCCTCCTGCAGTGCCTGAGGATGAGGGACTGACCGGGGGTGCGATATGAGATGCAATTGTTCCAAATTATTTTCAACTATAATTATTACTAGAGAGACATGAAAGTTAAATTTAGACCATTTTTGTTTGTTATTAATTTTTTTGGAAGATTATTTAATTATTTATTTTTATTATTTGTTCACTTAACTGTACAAGTTCAACAGGGAGATGCTGTCTGCTTATCAATCTTTGTAAATACTGAACAAAAACCAAATGCTAATTAAAACTGAATGTGTATTTAAACACTACATGATACAGATGTATTATTTGACCAGTTTTAAGTTAGTTTTATTATATTTTTCTCCTGGAATCCACACTGAATCCACCCTTCTCATGGGATCACAATGATCTAGCTTTTTTGGATCAAATGTATCCCAATTTTGAACAACACTCTCTCAACTCAACTCTTAACTCTTTATTGGTTTGTCCCATGAGAGGGTGATTTGGTTTGCAGCAGACAGTACAATTATCAGTCACAGCTCTAAAACACAAGACTTAATCACAATAAAACATGAAAAAACATAAAAATGAAAACACCAGCTGTTTTAAAGATGCATTACGTAACTTTCTGACCTTAAAACTAAGCATTCCAGACTCATTTGATGGCTCGGTGTAATCCATTATATGCATTTCTGGAGCAGCATCTCGCGGCTAAGAAACCGTACTATACAACTTTTTCAGAGCTGGAAATCTCAGAAATGGAATAAGGAACAACTGATAAGATTTTGGGGGTGATACTATTCAATCCAACTTTCAGGGATACCAGCACAGGAGATCTTTAGCAGGATCTCCTTCAGTTTCCAAGACAAAGCAAGCAAAGAGCAAGTCTGAGTTCAACCTACCAGCAGCCACAAACTCAGCTGCTTATATGTGATGGGCACTGCGCTGCCATTGGCTAAATTCCAAATGTAATCATCTGACTGGAACAAATCAGGTGAGCAGCCATTCCACTGTTCCAGGAATCTTTCAAAGGATTATTTACTATTGGGAGATAGTATCATTTTGCCATTAGAGCTTCTAACTCAAAAATAATGCTCAGAATCACTGGCAGAAACATAAAAATACAATGACTTGGTGGAGGTCTGTGTTCTCTGAGTGCTTCTGGTTTTTTCTTTTTTTTTTCTTGGTAGAAGGTATTTTGCTCAGGAAATTCCCCTGATGCAAACCGCACAAAACATAGGAGCTTGGAACATTTAAGGAGAGTAGCTTCTTTCAGTGGTAGCAACACACATTTGCCGCTGCATTAAGGTTCAAAGTATGAATGAGAAGGGCTGTACAGTAGTTCTGGTAGGAATTTTTGAACTTTCAACTAATGAAGAAGGGCTGCTTTGCTGACTGAGAATAATTTAATTTGTCAAGTGTACTCTGGCAGAAAATTTGCTCTCGGCAAAGTAGAAATAAATTGCTAAATGCTTTCTGAGCATGACGCGTTTGCATGTAAAATGTGACAAAACAAAGCGCAATTGAATTCCTTACAAGACAAATATGAAATAAGCATAAAACAATTCAAAGTGGCAAAACATATGGCTATTGTCGACATACACTTTTGACAACCATGTGGTTTCACAGCTTGTGTGACAAGGATACACAATAAAATCACTAAACAACACAACAGAACTTTACAATTAAGTTTCACAGATGCTGTGAAGTGACTTAAAGGGTTTCATTTTGGCAGGATGAAAATTTAGAATAATTGCACATTGAGCGTGTGGGCTACTTATTTATTGGACTGTAAAATCAAACACATTGCTAGGGGAAACAATAGAAGCGCTAATTAGGTGTTTCTAAGCTGTTGTTTTGCCGGTGTGTGTGAAGAATTAGAGGTGAGATACCCTGGCCGCATCTATGGATTTTTTGTTCACTGAATTAGGTGAAGGAAGTAATTTATTTGTTAGACTACTGGGACTAAAAACAAATGTGTGTTTGTGGAAGGCAGTTTATTGCCCTGATTGTGTCTCCACCTCCTTGGAAGTGTTCACAGAGTGCTCGTAGTGTATTTAAACCTGTGTTGACAGAGCAACCACAGAATGACATGCAAACATTCTCACTGGAGGCTATGAACTATGCATGCATATATGGTTAAAACATGAAATTCTGGTAATTGTGGTAGCATGATGTTGTGATACTATTTCTGCCTTAATTGTGATTTTAAATGTGAATCATCATGAACAACAGAAAGTAAAGAAAATTAGTTTATTATTTGAGATATTTTTCAAATGTACATAGGCTGAACTACTGGGGTTTTTATCTTTCAAAATGTGTTTATAATTTTTAGGCGCACCACTGCTTGTGTGAAAAAAAGCTGTCTGGAGTTTTTCTTTCTTTTTCTTTTTTTAAACATGGCCCCAAGGAAATGAAAGTGTACAAAAGTGAAAATCCAATCCAAACATTGCGGGAAACAGCTCTAAATCTAGGAATATGAAACACAGATGTGAAAGCATCTGCAAAGAAAGAAAACCAACCTCATGACACAGAAATACATGTTGCTTATTAGCAATACCTCCTGAACATCACATTAACTTACTGTGTCACATATTGTGTTGAATTGACAAAAATGGTTGCAAAAGAGTCGCATATTGTCTTTCATATGGTGAAAATACTTTGTACAATTCTCTCTGAGGTAAAATATAAAGACCAACAACCTCTGTTTGTCTCGTGGATTATCCTTGTCTGTTGTTTTCTATTCACTAGTGAACCAAATCTGAAGTGATCATTGGAAAAGTTGCAAAAAGGACATGTGAATCAGACATGTTTTTCTGAAACTGGTTTGAGGCTGTGCTACATTTGCTGGGAGTGGGAGTAAAGGTTATAGTTCTTGTGGATGGAAATCAACAGAAATAGCTGTCTTAACTGGAAACTGGTGACATTCACAAGATGAAAATGAGGACAGCAAAAGGAAGGCACAGACTGGGGTCTGTGCCTTCCTTTTGAATGAGGACCATCCAGACACAACTCCTCCTGGGGGATCCCAAGGCATTCAAAAGGTATATGTTACAATCCCTCTCTGGATCCTTCTCTAGAGACAAACCAGAGACATTCTAATCAGATGCCTGAACCACCTCAGCTTACTCCCTTCGATACAGAGGAGCAGCAGCTCCATGCCAAGCTCCCTAGATGTGTGAGTTTACCTGATCTCTCAGGCCAAGCCTGGCAAACTTCCAGATGAAGCTCATTTCAGCCACTTGTATCTGCAATCTCATTCTTTTGGTCACTATCCAAATTTGGGGATCATATTTGACGATTGGATCATAGACACAGACTAGTGAATCAAAAGTTTTGCCTTTTGGCTAAGCTCTCTCATGACCTCAATGGACCAATGCAAGATCCTCATAACTGCTGATGAAGCCACAATCTGTCCATCTATCTCTTTTTCATGAATGATAGGATGGAGCTTGAGGTCATGAAATATTGTAGAACTTCTCCACTTGAGGCAAAGAATCATTCCCAATCTTAAAGGAGGACTCCATCCTTTTTTGGTCAAAAATTATATCTATCAGTATTATTTCTGAGCTTTTCACAGAAGCAATGTGTCTGCCACTGGACAAAGTCGAAAAGAAAATGGATTGGAAGTTTGCTGTTTTTTGGGGTTATAATTTTAGATCCAGGACTCTCACTTTAATACTATCAGTTTATGTTGAAATGATGTTGGGAGACATATGAGGATGTTCTGCTGGCAGCTGAAGGAAGGATTGCAATCTTGGTTTGACTCCAAGGTGCTACTGTGTTGATGTGGAAATGATGGATGAGTTTGAATGATGTGGATGAGGTGGAAAATTTTGGCCTCTGTAAACGGCACTTTTATTGCTTATTTTGTATTTTTTAAATGCTGCATTAGCAGGGTGTTAAAAAGAACCCCACTGGTGGTTCCATGGGCTATTGGAATGTTGGCTGTTCTAGTGTTAAAAAAAATTCCTGGATCCAGACGTTGATCCAGAGCACCTCCAAAATCTAATCAGTTGTTCATTATACGCTTTTTTGAGATTTCCTGAAAATCTCATCCAAATCCATCCATAACTTTTTGAGTTATGCTGCTAACAGACAGACAGCATGCAGGCAGACAGACGTACACCACCGAAAACATAACCTCTGCGCCTTGGCGAAGGTAATTATGGAGAACACTTTTTTCCAAGGCCACAAAAGGAGAAATTAACATAATCATAAATAAATCACTCATTTTGAACACTTTGTTGACAATACTCAGCAGAATGTGTTTTCTTCTTTGAGCAGCTTAGGAGGCCAGTTGTTTTTAGTTGCTGCTTGTTTGAGAGTCTTTCTATCTCTCTCTTTTTGTCTTCAGCATGTGCAGTATTTTGCTTTCACAGTAATATTTTGTGTTGCTGCTCACCTGAGCTGCAAACTGCTTTCTAATCAACTTTGCTGCCTTTGGCTTAATCTAAACAGATAGTACACAAAAAAAAAACATATCCTGCTGCTCTTGCTTTCTCTCATGTCATCTACAAGCACTGACTGCCAGTGGAAGCAATAACTACTCTTTTAGGTCCCTGTTTGTTTGTTTGTTTGTTTGTTTGTTTTTTGTTGTTTTAGGTTTTTTTTTACAGATGATGTATACTTCAGATGATCATCCTTTAAGTCCTCTTCATTCTCTCTTTTCCATCTTATTTGTTCTCTTGAAGGTTCCTTTTTTTGGAGCAGATGTAGATAATATTGGAACTCCTAAAGAGCATTCTTTACATGGCAGGATGAATTTTTTTATTTTTTTTAATCTTGCAATGGATGCTGCAATGTTATGTGTACTTGTCTTTTATTAACTTCCTGGTCTTTTATTGCTTATCTGCACATCCAGATCGGTAAAATCACGTTCTAATTGTGTCTGCAGCCAGTAACCCTTTCTACATGAATTCACTGGTGTACAACCTCACCTCTCATTATCCCGTTCATCTAGCTGTCAATTTGTACATGCAACAATCTTTACCTTTGCACACATGAAGACCAAACTGTTATTTATATCCAAACCCCAGTCAGCCAGAAAGAAGCAGATCACCTGGAAAAGTTTTTGCAGAAGTCCACTATTCTCTGTGATGTGTTCACTGCACTACCTTCAAGGTGGAAACATTGGATGAAATTATGCTGGTTGATTTCCTTTTTGGGCACTGATCACAAAGCTGATGCAGCCAAGTACACAACTCAGTAAAAAAACTGATAAGATGAAATACTCATCAGAAATTCTGAATAAGACAGAGATTAAAAAGATGAGAGCCACTGCTGAACCATTGGAAACAGAATGCAGGTTCCCCCAAAATGGCGAATCAATCCCACAGTTCTTAGTGAGGTACCATCGGTACGCATTCTCTGTATGAGATGTTTCAGTAGTAGTATCAGCTGCATACAGTAGTAGCTGAATTTTATATAAAGGTAAAATCAACTCCCCCCAAAACCCCTGTGTAATTCAAGCCCTGCCTGCACTTATTGATAAAACAGCTTTTGAGTAAGTTTTCTTCTCATTTTTTACCTCTTTTCTTTGCATTAGAAAATAAAACATTTATTTCTGTTTGGATCTTGATACCATCAAACTCAATCAGAAAGCCTGCATTTTAAGACAGTTTTTACTGCTCAACTATGACTTGAGAGATAGAATGAGTAAAATGATAACTTAACAAAAATAGCCTATATCCATAGCAAAATAATGCATGCATTCAGGACATGACTAAGTGGCAAAGACATAAAAGCTAAAATAATCTTTGAAGATACTACATTTAAGAATTAATCTAAAGATTATAACAGCAAAGCTAAAGCTGTGTTTCTTTTGCAAAGTCTCAAAGGGGATTCCTGGAGGAGAACAGAGGAAGTAATACATAAGACTGTGGGTGAACTTATCTTAACACCATCTCTCGTCTTCTGATGAGAGATGATGTTATTTATACATTCAAATCAGCATGTCTTCATGCAGAGAGGGGTGATGCAATTTTCCCACATTGCATGGTGAGATAACAGATTTTTTTAATGTATTTAAACACAATTATAATCAGAGTTACCATGGCATTGCTGATTTTAAAAAAAAGGCCAAGCATAAGGGGGGCTAAAGTTAGCTCAGTAATTCATTAATCCTGCCACATGAAGCTTTAGCTGATTGTATTCAAATCTTTACTCTGAGGGCTTACAGTGAAATAAACAAACAAAAAGAAATATATATAAATAATCTAAATAAAAAGAGAGACAGAGGGAGAATTAAAATCAACACTGATGTTAATTTTAATCAATATAACACAATTCGCTTTAGTTTCAAATGCTGGCATGCATGGCGGTACATGTTATTGAGAATGTCACAAAATTATCAGGGGTAGTTGATAACCACTGTATTATTAGGATTATCCATTAGGGTCATGAATTATTGTGCAAAAAGGAATTCAACATACCAGGTACTCAAGTAATTGCTGATACGTCTCTATCCCAAAAAAAAAAAGAAAAAAATCATCACTCACCACTATAGTGGCTCAAATCCTTGTTATTCAATCTATTTTTATTCTACAAGAGATGCCTCACCCTAATTAAGAGGGATTTTCATTTTCAAAGGTAGCTAAATAATATATAAACAATAAATTTTTGCTTAATTTTAGTGCTGAAGGATTCATCAGAGACAAGAGTACTTTATGCTTCTTCTCTGATGATGACAACAGGGATGCTTCATCAAAATCAGCCTCCCAGTAAAACCTTTCTTGCTTGTTTGATGAAGTTGAACAACAGTTAATTAGATGTTTCTGATGTAGGATTTATTGCATGAGACACTGGGTTGGTTTTTCTCTCATGTGACGAGTCTGATAGTTGACAACTTGTTTCACCTCATTATGTCGTCCTTTTTTTTACCTAAGTCTCCATGTCTGATGAGAACCAGCAGGAGAAATCATGTTTCTCCAGTTTTAGCTTCTCTTCATTGGCTTCCTGTTAGATCCAGGATAGAGT
>JBBBVU010000009.1:19960636-19977479 GCA_037177055.1 Atherinosoma microstoma | reverse complement strand
ATTGTTTTATTTGGTTGTTATGGCGATGTGGACTGGAGCAGGGGTCACATGGATGTAGTCGGTGACAGGTTGACACTTTCAAAAGAGATTGTCAGTCGGTCAGGCGGAGGTTTTGCCAGAGAGAGGAGGTCTGGGTAGCTTTTTGTTGACTGCTAGGCTTAAGTGCGCTACATTAAATGATGTCTGCTATCTTCAACAAGTTTTACAAGTTTAACACTGCATCCTGCCCATATTGTTTCGTCTGAGAACTACATGTTATGATACACAGAAAATACATCAAATTTGTGTGCGTTATTTTCGGATTAAACAATGAGGACCCGTGTATTACAGTGTTTTATTGCAGGACGCCAAGTCTACAATGCCACGATTCGCAGCGGAAACCGATAAAACCGCTTATACCATGGCCTCACACAGTAAACATTTTATAACAAATGTTTTGGGGATTTTTTTTGCAAAACTTGCTGAGTATGCTTAAGTATAGGAAATTGTTTTTTTTGGTCTTTATGTACTTTTTATGCTAAGCAACTTCAAGAGAATCCATGCTACATGCTTCTCTCGTTCACCTGTCAAAAACCAGCTGATCTGAACCAGTAACGTGTTTCTATGGTGATGGAGTCACCGTAACGGAGTGTGATTTAACTTGCCAAACTATGTGCATATACGAAAATAATACATTCCATATAATGTGTATTATACCATGGTCAGTGAGAATTTTAATGCCAACTGGAATGCATTATTTTCGTATATACACACAAGTAGTTCGGCAAGTTAAATCACAGTTATATAACTCCGCTAAGGGCGTCACCATAGCAACACGTTAATCAGCTTGTTCAGATCAGCTGGCTTTTGAAAGGTGAATGAGAGAATCACGTTGCAACATGGAACGTTTGTTTAGCATGAAAAGTACATCGAGGCAAACATAAAATAGTTCCTATACTTCTGCGTATTTAGCAAGTTTTGTGTAAAGAAAATAATCATTTACTATTAAATGTTTACGCTGCGCGTTGTGGTGTTCTACACTCCGCGTCATGCATTAAAACAGCATAATGCACGGGTCCTCGTTGTTTAATCCTTATTTATTCAATTGCTATTAGTGCTGCTTATTGTTAGTCGCCTATCTGTCAGCTGTAATGTGTTTATCAGCTGTAATTCATGGCAGATCCACCAAGTCAGGCAAACCGCAGCCTGATACTGAATAGACAGAAAAATACAAAGATGGATCAAGGAGGAAAATAAATTCAAAAGCGGGTCAAGAACACCATCAACAGAGATGTGGAAGCTTTTATGCTCTCACACAGGTATCATAGGGCAACCTGACGGATCTGTCGGTTCTGTCAGTTTGGCCATGCCCATGAATGACAGCTGATAAACGACACGTCACAGCGGTCAGACAAATGCAGGCAAAAGAAATCAGAAAGTCGGTCAAGATCACCATCACAGCGGTTAGATGACGCTTTTGAGGAAGTGCTCAAACAAAATAGTCTAATCTACATTAAGAAAGAAGATGTATCATTTTAGAGAAAGAAGTGCCATGTGGGAAGCCAGCATAATGCATTATGATGTATTTTTAATACAATTGGCAATGAACAGTATAACCTGAGCAGTATAGGTGACAGTCGTGAAAATGATTAGAAATGGGACTTTCTTTAATAATTCACCAATAAATCATATCAGTGGCGTACTAAAGGCTACTGTTTATTATTAAGAATGAAAACATTGTTAATTGTGTCAAATAGTCTGTATTATAGGCTATATTATAGATCCGCTTTCTGATTTTTTTTTTCTCCGTGATCCGTTTTTGTATGTCTGTCTATTCTGACTTTAGTACAAGGCTGCGGTTTGCCTGACATGGGATCTTCCATGAATAGCAGCCGTGTTTTTTAATTTGTTCTAGTGTTTTATAATTTGTAGTCGCATTTTTGAATTTGTTGTGGTGTTTTTGAATTTGTTCTGTTTTTGAATTTGTTGTTGTGTTTTTGAATTTGGAGTTGCGTTTTTGAATTTGTTGTCCACTGCAGTACCTACCTCTTCCAGTTTCTTAATTTTATTGGTAACACTTTGCAATAGGGGCCACGAAATTTGCTTAGATACTCAGTAACTAATGAGGAACGAACTGGGGACCAATGAGTCATTAATGGTTCCCGAAGCTTCATATACCAGTAACGTCAAATTGATTAGCTATTGATTAGTGACTGATTACATAATAGTCTTTTTACCATTTTTTTAATAGACTCATTTTGATCAACAACCAAACTCAAGTGAAATGAAAATTCAAAATGAGTAATTAATTATTACTTTACCATTAACTAACTGGTACATGAGCTTTATGTGGCCCCTGAAAGTGAATGCTCAAAATCCGTAGTTGATCATTATTTTACCATTAAATAATCAGTAACTAAGCTTTTTGTGGCCCCTGAAGTAAAGCAAAAAGCTGAAAGGGTAAATGAGTAATTGAGTAAGGAATTACCTCATCAAGCTAACAATCCACATTTTTCCTGATTACGTGGTGCCCCCATCCTTGCAGTTAGCCTAAATGACATAATAATGTTATGATATGTTTTACCACTTTACAACATTTCTTTAAAAATCAATTCTGAGTATACAAATGTTTCCAAACACACAAACCATGGACAGGATGAAATACAGACAGAAGTTCAGAATACATTTAAGTATTTAACTTTTTTTTTTCAGTCTCTCTTTTTAAAAAAAAAAAGTTAAATACTTAAATGTATTCTGAACTTCTGTCTGTATTTCATCCTTTTCATGGTTTATGTGTTTAGAAACATATGTATACGAATTGATTTATACGTATACGAAGCTTAGGTAATCATTACTGAATCATTCTTCCCTGATTCGTGCCTCATTAGTTACTGAGTAGCTAAGCAAATTTTGTGGCCCCTTTTGTAAAGTGTTGCCATTTTATTGTTTTTTTGATTTTGTAATTGTGTTTTTGAATTTGTAGTTGTGTTTTATAATTTGTAGTCGCGTTTCTGAATTTGTTGTTGTGTTTTTGAATTTGTTGTAGTGTTTTATAATTTGTTGTAGTGTTTTATAATTTGTAGTCGCGTTTTTGAATTTGTTGTAGTGTTTTTGAATTTGTTGTAGTGTTTTTGAATTTGTTGTAGTGTTTTTGAATTTGTTCTAGTGTTTTTGAATTTGTAGATGTGGTTTGCACTCCAGCCCACCGTAGTTCTCCTTCTTTATACTGTTTCTTTGAATGTTCTCTTGAACTGGATGATGTTTGGATGTTGTTTGATTTATTCCTGAAGATAATTCCATAATTTTAACATCACATACTGTAAGACACATGCTTTTCATAGTTGTTCTCACTCTAAAAAAGTGTTCCCCTCAGATTATATCCCCCTTCATGATTAAGAAACATCTTTTGTGGAGATGTAGTAAATTATTTCTAGCTTTATACATAATTATTGTTGTTTGTAATTCCACCAAATCACAGAATTTGAGTGTTTTTAACTTTCGAAGTAGATTCGATGTTCTTGATATCCCACTTTTGCAGGCAACCTTTCTGACTTGTTTCTCATGTATGTATAATGGTTGCAGAGAACTCTCATAGGCGTTTCCCCATTGCTCAACACAATAATTCAAATACAGCAAAATAACTCAGCAAGGGGTAAAATCTGGATTGGGTTCTGGCACATAAGCCGGTTCTATTGTCGGATTTTGAGCAACAAACCTTTGTCATTATGTTTGCTTAGATTCATTAAAACAATATATTTAACAATAAAAACAATGAAACTTTTTAGGTCTGATTAAATCTTTCTGCACTGATTTAGCTTTTTTTTTGTCTTGTTTTCAAGCGAGTCAGAGACGTCGTCACTGATCAGTCATTCTGAGACATTTACAGGGCGGACGGGAAAATAGCAGCAGGTATGTGACATTATTGAAATGTGGAGCTTAAACCAGAAAAACGGCATTAGATCTGTACAGAATGTGCATTAATGGGGGTGGGGGCATACAGGGGCACAGACTGGGTAGCAGGAGTAGAATGGACCTTAAAAATTAAAAAAAAGTAGATTTGTAATAAATAGGTCTCGATTTGAAGAAATATTCAACTAATTATGACAACTAAAGTGGTCGTATAATGTAGGAAGAAAAGTAAAGTTTATAAAAGCAGACAGTTATTTACTCTGGATGATCCTGCATTGTATGTCTTTAATCACTGTTGTACAAACATTCTTTCTTTATTGCTCACAAGAAAAACTTTGGACCAAATCAGTAGTTTTATCAGTTTCTTTAGCATTACTTGCACTAACAAAGTTGGTGACATGATGCCGTCTAAACACTGCAAAAATGAAGATAAACAATCATTTACGGCAACTGGAATAAAAATAATGTAAAAAAAAAAAAAGAGAAAAAAATAAAGAAAATACCCAGAAAAATGACAGTAAAAACTCTTGAAAGAAATACAGTTTATATCTTTGATTTGACACGGGATTTTTTAAATTTAATTCAGCTTTTTAATGTTTAATGAAAGTTGTTAATATAAAAATTATGAATTACCCATAAATACTGTGAAAAAAAAACAAGCAAGCAAAAAAAAAAACCCGGCAAAAATATTAAAGACTGAGTTTAAAAATTACAGCAAATTATTATTATTAATGGCTGTATTTCCTGCAACTTTATGAAAGATTCCTGTTTCGAGTCAGTACCAATAAAACCAATAAAATGATGTCACTAATGTATAAAATATGCTTTATTGATCCCGGTTGTGATAATTTATCCTATGCTTTTAACCCATCTCCAGTTATCACTGGGAGCAGTGGGATGCCTAGTATTCTGGTGCCCAGGGTTAGCGGGTCTTGTTTACCCTTGTTGCCAGGCAAGCGACTCGAGCCTGATTCCTCCAGCCCCGAGTCCAGCGCTTTTTTTATATACTGTGTATATATACATGTAATATAAATACACCTAATTTCCTATAACATAATTGATAATATACAAATGTACTGTAAAATAATCAAGTGTTAACAGTACTAAAGTGTAACTGTTGCAGCGTAACGGTTTTCTTTAAAGACAAAAAAACCCATTGAAATCATAATTAATTAAAATGTATTATACAGGTGTTTTTATATGAAATAAAATTATATTTCCTTTAAGAGTTACAGGTTTTCTATGTTGTTTTACATTACACTAGTACATTTGCAGCATATTACCGTAATGTTATTAATATTTAAAAAATACAGGAAAATATTGTGAAATAATACACAAAAATAAAATATTACAGTTTTTGTTGAGGCCGAACTCTTGTTGAGGGGGTGGGGGGTACATTACTACTGAAAACTTTATTTTCTTTTTATTTATAAGATAAATGAATAAGTGATCCACTTTCCAGTACTGTCACTGCAGCCAATTTTAAAAAAAATAAAATATTCTGTAAATTGTAATGACTGTGCATACCAAACCCCCTCCCCACCCTCCATCCGTCTGAATCAGACCAAACCAAAACATTATGCACACAAACCGCACGTCCTCTTATTATAAAAGTTCTGTTCAAAAATATGCCGATTTTGTTTCCACCAGCACGAATCCTTCATGTTTTTTTAACGTGACCAAATCATGACCCGGTTGCTCTTTCAGGGCAGAAAAGTTCCAACTTTTCTCTAACATCACATCCACGTCCAAAGGAAGACATACGATCTGAGTGCAAAGTCCCCAGTTTTACCCACCATACAGGAGAAAGATTTATGAGTTGTTTGAAAAGGTGAACTTTAGGTTTTTGAGATTTTGCTGCTCGCAGCAGTTTTCTAAGGTCATAGATATGTGTCATACGTGTGTGAGTTAGAAAGCAGATATCTTCCCTTTCAGTCTTGACTTGATATCAAACCAATCGAACTATAAACTCAAACATCTGCAATCAATAAATTCACTAAATAGCAATTGGACAAATGACAGATTACCACTGATATTGACAGTTTTATTCTCTAACATGGAATAAAACAAACATAAGATCCAGACTGACATATGATTTAATTCTTCCTAATTCAAAACTCTGTAAATGATCAGTCTTTCTCTCTGAGGTTTCTATTATAATCTTTCTGTTCTTTTGTGTTACTGGGATCCCTCAGTTTAACATTGTGTGTCATCTGAAGGTACTTCTGTCTGAAAATAATCAAGCCAACTTAATCTAATTATAATCCATTTCACTTTATTCTAATTAAAATCCTTTTCATTCAGGTTCATTATAATCTAACTCAGTCCAATTCATTCTGGTTAACTTCAGTAGAATTCATTAGAGCTGTATTCATATGAGACCAGTTTATCTAAAACAGCAAAGAAATGAACATATCACATCAAATCTTTCATTTTAGCCAATTCTTTTTTAAATTTAAGGGTAGTATGAATAAAGTTCAGTTGAACTTGACATCATTAACAGATTCATTTACATTTCCTGAAACTATAAGACACACATAAACTACTGCATATCAAAAATGATTAGTTGCAGAGCTGCATTTCATTAAGTTTCATTAAGATTGGTTGTAGACATGGAAGTACAGTAGCTCCCTTTCCTTTAACATTAAAATCATGTGATGTATAATCAGGTTTTGGAAATAATGTGTAAAAGATGTTTGCTCCCACAGATACGAGTGTATTTGAAAACATGTCCCTGTCACTGCAAAATCTGTGACACTGACAGGCTGGAGGCTGATCTGCACAAAAATCAGGTTTGCATGCTAATAAAAGGTGTTGACAGTTCATATGTACAGGAGAAATACGCATGATTAAAACTTCTGTTGCATCAGTGTAATGCAGCTAAATTCTAGTTTTTATTTATTATGAGATGAATCAGGAAGTCTTGTTCATCTTCGGCCATCCCTGGTTCTCGCCGATGGAGACAACACTAGGGAGCACACTTACTCCAGAAATGAAGGCAGGGTGAGAGGAGAGCGTTGTGGTGGAGGGGGTGTGAGAGAAGGAGGTGGCTTATGGGCTGCAGGGTGAGAGAATGAAAGAAGAAAGAGAGCAAAGCTGTGTGAGCAGCTCAGAATCAAGCTTTATGGGCTCGATGGAGAGCAGAGACATCACAGGCAGAGGGAGCTGAGTGTGTGCAAGTGTGTGTGGAACCATGGTGTTAGGCTTGATTTCATTATGGGGGCTAATCAGGCCCATATACTTTAAGTGCTGCTTTAATTTCTCTAATCTCTGCAGGATATGGCCACTGCCCTCCAGACTACATGGCTGCTTTGCCTTGAAAAGCTGTTAAAGAGCACATGGAGGAGCACTGACTTTGACCCAGGGAAAGAATATCCCGTCCCTCTCACATTAACACATTCACATGTTCATTACATCAAGTAGCTCACACCTATTCTGCTGATATTCACATCTACATTTCCACCCTGACATGAGCAAACAGCATCTTGGAAAACAGAATCACAGATTCAGACGTGTTCCCTTTTCTGCTGCCTTCCCGAATACTCATCCAGGTAGAAACTTGGCTTCTTTATAATTTCTGAAAATCTATTTCTGGCTAAAAGATTAAGCACTCTACGTAACTTCCAGAAGTATCATTGACATGTTGCAGGTGTAACATGAGATGCTAGATGACTGTAGATTAGTTTTAAAGTCCGTTTTGACAAGGCTGAAAGGTTTGGTGCAAACAGGGCTGAGCTGCAGGCCAATCTGTCACTTTCTTACATTTACAGCTGATCTTGATGCTATTTCAACAACAAGACCATAAGTCTCTTTGCCCTCTAACTTATGCTCATAACCGCATAAATTTTGTATTAGATTTTGAGCATAGCTAAATGCACCTGGCTGCACAGAGTAATGTGGCTGAAAGCATCCAGTGTGAGTGATGCCGGATGTTGTGCTGATGTGCTGATACACATGATGTGGTGCTTTCACTGACAATCTGTTGCTGTGAAATATTCATCTATAAACCCTGGTATAAACTTGATCCAGTGCTTTGATGGCTTACAACAGTGGTTCCCAATCTGTGGTCCCTGGCACCACAAAGGGGTCCCAGAAGAGTATAGGGGTCTGCAAGGATTTGACTGTACCGAGCCAGTGTGATTGTTAAAATCAACCATGAAGACGAGTTGAGGTTTATCTGCTTAAGGTTTTTGTCATTTGGACATTTCATTCACATTTTGAGCCCGAAAATGCACATTTTTTAGACCAGGTCCCAAAGTCTATAAATGGGGGTCATCAAACTCTGCAGTACAACAATATCTTTAGAACATATATGCTTCATCAGAAATTTAAAAAAAGCTGCTTAGTAGGCCACAGCATCAGAAACATGGCTAAAAAAAAACAAATAATCCTATATGTAGCTATATGTTGATGGTTACCTGTTATCAGGGGACTCAACCAGAATGCATCATTTATGGCACAAAGCTAGCTAATGAAAGCAAAAAGCTAAGCATGGTTTCAGCATTGGGGGGGGGCACCACACCTTCTTGGTAGTTGCATTAACCCCTTAAAATCCTTCAATTTTCTCCTAAAACAGATTTTTATGGATAAAAGACTTGTTGTGGACCTACTATTTTACTGGACTACTTCTAGTTACTGGACCCTTGCTGATGTAACAGGAGAGTTTTTGTTGCTGTATCATCTGCTACTGGAGTACAGTATGGCTTCAAAGATAAACTGCATTTGTGACTGGTCAGAAATAAGTGTTTACAGAGACTACAGTTATGATTGTAACCTGGAACGGTATACATCATTCACATCTCAAGAATCTTAGCTTCCCAATGATGTATGACATGTGTAGGTACTTGGAAGGGAGACTGAGTAAAATACATATCTATTTGTCATGTCTGGTACCAACGGGTTATAGGGATCTTCAAGGAACTTTAGTTGGGGATGACTGTCATACAAGACCGTGAGTCTAGTCTTGCAGAAATATGTGAAATGAGCAGCACTCCTGAATATCACACTAGACACTAGATGCAAGTCGTGTGTTAAATTTAGCCGTCACTCTCATGGAAAACAACAAGCTTCTCCTCCACTGACTCTAGCGTGTAAAGAAGTTAAGCCCATTTCATGCCTGTCTGTCAGATCAGCCTCCAGGGTTGCCAAGGTTACAAGTCCTACCCTGATCAGCACTAACATCAGGACCACCCACCTAGCATTGTAAAGGTCCTTCTTCTGCCTCCGAGAGTCCTGACTAATATCAGGGCTTGGAGAGAGAACATGTGAAGGCAGCAGTGTAGCAGGTCATCTCACATCCCCAACCCATGATGGTTAAAGTGGACCATGTCCAGCATAATGCATGCTAACATTAATCTCAGTTGCTGCGCAACATTTCAAACACAAATTAAAGTATATTAACAAACAGTGAACATGTGAGTCATTTGCACGATACAATGTACTGAACTGAAAAATAGTTTATCAATCCCACAGAGGAAAACAAAGTTTTGAAGCATATTTAACATCCCTCTGCATTCTGCTTCTTTTCACTCCCACTGAAAAAAACTGGATGAAATAAGTTGTCTTGAGGCGAGTGTGTGTGTTCCTGCTAACAAATCAGTATCCAACCAATGCAAAGTGTCTGCTCTGAGGGCTCTGCATTGTCAGGTTTTTGGAGGACTATCTGTCCATTTGCATTGAAAATGTCTGTGGAGCTGCTAAGATCTGGTACTTCCAGTTACCTCAAGAAGTCACATAATTAGTTGTTTATTATTTTTTTATTTGGATCGCGATTAGCTGCAGCTGACAGCTGCTGCTATTCGCCCTGGGGTCTATTTGTCAATCAAAATTCTATGCACATATACACATACATGCAGACAAATACCTTTACATAGTCACATAGATACATCATATTAATGCATACAAACCATGAATTATTCAATGAAAGATACAGACATACCTATGCTAACATTCCTACATACACACCAACTTAAAATTTTCATTCAATAACAAAAGAAAGTTTATGTTTAAAATCAAACAGATGTATCCATATACTGTGATGGACTGGCGACCTGTCCAGGGTGTACCCTGCCTCTCGCCTGATAATTGCTGGGATAGGCTCCAGCCCACCCGCGACCCTGAACTGGATTAAGCGGTACAGAAAATGGATGGATGGATGTTTGTTTTTAATGTTCTATTTAATGTTTCTTCTGCACTCCACTGTCATGCTTCTAATACTTTATGTAAAGCATCTTGGATTGTCTGGTACATGAAATGTGCTATACAAATAATCTTGCATTGCCTTGCCTTGGTCTATCAGCCTTTATTGAGAATTGGTGGTATTTGGTTTTCAACTTCCTGTGTAAATAAATTTTATCAGCAAGGGGTGCTGGCCCAATGGGTGTATGTGAGAACTTAAACTTTTGGCAATCATGTGACCCGAGGTTGCTCTCTCACTGGTTCTGTCAAGATTATTTCTAGGACACAGATCTCTACACCCCTGGCCAATCAGAATTGCTTTAAGTTCTTTATTTATCCTGTAGCGTACAGCTACCTTCCAAAAGACGAGATGTTTCAAAATGGATTATTGTGAACTAACTAAACTGCCTTTGTTCTCTCACTGGAAACACCACAACCCCCGGAGGACAGGGCTCACTTCACCCGACTCAACTAACAATGCCATTTGTTTTAAAACTTGTCTCTCTAAACCAGAGATAAGCCAAAAGGGACCCTCCTGTTTTGATCTTGGAATATACAAACTTCGAAATAAACCAGATGGTCTGCTCATAACCACTTCAAAGTAACAAACTCTTCCCCAACCCAAGGTTATCTACCCGATGATGCAGACCCCCCGGAATTTAAGACTGACCCATCTCTACCTCCTCATTTCAATATGCATCTACCTGGAAATAATGTTTTCTTTATTTCAACAGACATACTACAGAATGATTGTTTTGTTACTCTGTGTTAAAATCAAATGTCTCAAAGTACAAGAATTTATATGTAATATTCCCATAATTTAGGGACAGAGTGGTTTAAGTTTAATCCTTAAACTTAATGGATAAGAACATAAAAACCCCCACCTTGTTCCTCCTTGTGATCACTCCCGGGCCAAACGCCTCGCATGTGATTGGTCCAGAGTCTCGTTGCTCCGCCCACCTCAGAGTAACACTCTGAGACTTTTGGAAATTTAATTCAGAGTTTGTCTGGACAAAGAAGGTGCTAGAAGCTCTCAGCTCTTGTGTGTTGAAAAACCCTGGAGTGTCTTTGTTTGTCCTCGTGGCGTTTTGGCGCCTAGATTTACTTTTGTTAATTTTGTCATAAATGTCCAAGTTTTGTTCTTCGTTAACCAATTCTGATACCCGGAAGTTCCTGTTACTTAGTAACCGTAAGCAACTCCCTGATTGGTGCTGGATTAGTTCACTTTTCAATCCAATTTTCTTTTGAGATAAACTTTGATACCAAATCAAAGTTTGACTTTGACATCTGCTTTTTGCCAGCCTTCACTGGATAACGGAGAGGAGGTTTCGCGACCTGCAGAGGCCGTTTTGAGGACTGGAGAGTGTAACACGGAGGCGACTGGAACATTCCACCAGTTCCTTCTTCTTCGATTGAACGCTGCTCCTAACAGAACCTCAGGCTGGTAGGATCCATGACCCATCTCCTAAAAGTTGCTGGTTATGTGCTGAGTGTCTTATAAACAAGGGAATTAGATAAATTGGTCTTACTCCAAAGCCCAATCAGTGTATTCAACGTTTAAAGCTAAACCTCTTAAGATTAGTCTCCATCACTTTAAGTTAGATACCTCCCCTTTCGCCTATAAATGAATTCACAAGACAAACTATTATCCACTCTGTTTCTAATAGAATTCCCTCACTATCAAACCTCTCTGATATGCTGCGCTGGTTATATTAAAGTATCACAAGATTGCTTTACTATATACATGTTTGACATAAATGTGAATTGTCTGTCTGCTCCGGTGTGCAATTATTTAATAAATTTTGGTTTATTTTAAATCGGTCGTTATAGTGTGTTTCCTGACAAGCTTTTGGTCAATTCATATGCAGAACTCTGGTGCCTTTAAGATTATGAGACTGAGCATAATTTGTAGTTAAATAATTAAGGTTCTCCGGATCCTACCTTCCTATAACACAGGTAAAAGGATTTCGGTGATGCCCCGACTTGGTTAGGATATTAGGATATATATTAATATCTCGCATATTAATATTAATATTCCCATATTCAGAATCTTTAGTAACGCTAAAATCAGATGGGATTGATTCTTGACCTATAAATCAAAATCACACCCCTGTGGATGATTGATGAACAAATCAATGCCAGCAGAGAAATTTGAGGAGAAAATGTCAGCTTTGGAAGAAATCAAAGAAAATTCAGTTGTTTCTTTTAGAAAAGTGCTTTCACTTTGGGTTTACTTGGAGAGATAAGAAGGATAAATAAGTTTGGCCCAGACCTACCCACTTTTAAAAAATCCCACAGTAGGAAAGTGACCTGAAGCCTCATAATCAGAATGAGAATCAGAATAACCTTTATTGTCATTGTGCACAGCACTAGGAAATGTGGGCGTTCTGCATAGAAACTGCGTAAAAAGTCAGAATGAGAAATATAGAATACAAAAAAGTAAAAGTAAAACACACTTATACGAAATTGCATAAAATGTCTTAGGTGTGAATGTGCTTTTTTGTCTGTGATTTAGACAACTTGTGCATTGTGTACCATGCTGAGAGGGAACAACCCTGAATTTGATGAAGTAGACCTGGAAAATGGATGAATGGATTCACACTGAAAATGTGTTCTGTAGACCCATGACTGTTGAAGTAAAGTAAAATAAAATAAAATTAACCATAATGAACCTTTTATTGCATATTTGAAAAATTCTAATTTTATAGAAATCAAGTCTGAATGTGGGAAACGTTTGAACTGTCAAATTAAAATACTATCATTCAGATGTAATGTTCTGGTTTGAACATGATGCACATTAACCATTTGGAAATTGTGTCCAATATACATGGAAAATTACATCAGAGGAACTTACTTAAATTGAACAGTTAGTTTGAGGACATCTAACAGAAGAGATATATGATAGTGAACTTTGAATAACGTATATAATCATACAAAATAATAAGGCACACAAGACATGAACCAACAGTTTTTCTATAAAAAGCTTCAAATTTTCTTCTTCCTTTACTTTGACACTCTTTACACCATCACCCTGTCATCACATGTATCATCTGCCTTTTCAATCAATAATCCTCTCTTTTCTTCCTTCACAGTCTCTTAGTTGTGAAAGTCTGAGTCAATTTTGTGGAAGTCAACGGTTCATTGACCTGACATGAATCCTCGACCACTAAAATAACTGTAATTTTAGCCGACAACCTTCACTGATTCAGAATTCCTGCCTTTCTGCTTTTAACGTTTCACTGTTTGCTCGGTTTTGGCCAGTGGGATTGATCGTATGCACTCTGTTGCACCCTAATGTTAAGACTTTATTCTAGCCACGGGGCCAACTGTACTTGAACAGAAAGCTTTTTTCACTTAAAGTGACACCTTATCATACCCCAAGGGTGGAAATTCATGTGTTACAGCATGGAGAGCCGACCCCAGTGCTTTGGTGCCCTAGGCGAGATTATGGTACCTCCCCTTCACACACACATCCCAAATATTGATGAATAGTTATATGAAAGACCATCAGGTCTAATAATTTACTTCTAACACAGCTGAGCCACATTTGGCATGAGGAACGACGCAGTTGAGAGTATCAGTATGTCTTGAAGATGCTCATCTGTAATTTCGGTCCTGTACTTTGACTTATCATGATAGAGAAGAGCTTTTAATACAGATGTGAACTCCCAAAAAGAAACATGGTCTACTTGAACATCCTGGGAAGCTTATAAAAGGTGGGGGAAAACAATTCTATCAAAAACCATTTTGTCCATCCTCTTCAGTTTTAGCATCACATACAGCTGCCTCTAATATTTTTCAGGGGTTTTTCATTCCGTGTCCACTCGATGAGAAGAGTTTGTTTGTGCTGCTATGCCACCATGGTTCATGTGCTGTGGTCATGTGCCTGCAAAGTTATGTTTGATTGGTGAAAAAATGGCAAGCGTAACAACTCTGTAAAAAGGTACATTTGAGAGAACCAGCGGCCTCACTAACACTGAACAATTAGGGGCAGGGCTATAAATTACACCCGCCAACCAGCCAAATACTGGTTAAAATTCAATTTGGTGGGTATAAATACAAAATTGCAAGCCATTTTGGTGGGTGATTTTGGTTAACCAGACCAAACTAATCAATTAATAACTGCCAGAGTGCCGATTTTGTCCTTTAACTCAGAAGGATCGAAGACACCACTAAATCAGAGCTCTTCGAGTCTAGTCTTTGCAGGTTTTAGATGCTTCCCTGCGCCAACACACTTGATTCAAATGACGTAGATCCAACAACTTGCTGCTAAGTTTTACTTGATGTTTCAACAGATCTGTGGCAACTTTCATCACAAAGGACCTATTAATTTATTCACTTATAGAAAACCCCTGGAGTTTCCCCAGCTGCTGAAGACTTTAGAGCTGTGGTATTACCCGCTATCACAAACTTGACTTTTTATAAAAAAAGAGTTAGCCCTGCACTCTCCAGCCAAACCAAAGGTTTGGAAAATGTGTGTAAACGCTAGTCATTAAGCCATTATGTGTGATTCACAGTCTCAAGTGATATCTCATATGTAACACATAACATGTACAGTACTGAAGTGGAGTACTCAGACAGTGGTGAAAAGATATAGGTTGTTCTATATGGGGAAAAAAACAACAACTTATCTTTGAATATATATACAGGATAACAACTCTGGAAACTTCACTGGAAGTTAACTTAATTTTGCAGCATTGCCAGTCTCAGCAGTTTGTGCCAGAGGCTGAATGATGATTCCTGTTCCCTCCTCTCCCTGCTTCTTGCTCCTGCCAAACAGATTTCTCTGTTGAGCAACCAAACAAATAAACCACTGCAGTCTTCACACAGGCTGTACACACTCATAGGGTAAAGTGTCTAACCCTGATTCAGTGTTTAAAAGAATTACAAAGGGAAACAGAAGGACCGTTTCTGAATGGGAGGACAGTGCTGCATTTTTCTGTCTATGTGCATGAGGGTTTCAGTGAATGATATTTGATGAATATGCTGCTGCTGGCGGGGGTTCAGTGTCTGGCAGCTTCTGCTGTAATTTGGCTCTGTGATAATGAGGAGTTGGGCATAAAAACAAATAAGCACAAAACCACTGTTTCTAATCTACTTTTCTACCACAGTGTCTCTCTCATTTTTCTTCCTTAAGATTTGTTGTTTTGTAAAAGGAAAAAGATATAAACTTTTTTAACAAAGTTAAGGCTCTTGGGTTGGGGTTATGTGTTAGGGAGATAAATAGCTTATTTATTGTTCCCATGCACTTTAGGACATCTACTTTTTCTGCTTTTTGTGTTAGTAAACATTTTTTTTAACTGTAAAATTAGGCTCATTGTGTCATAACTATGCATTGATTTGTGAAGAATAACAAAAAAATAAGAATAAGTATATTCATTGCAAAGGTATAATCTAGGTTATATTCTGAATCTGGAGGAGGTAATTTCCCTTAGAGTCTGTCATTTTGCAGGGCCATATTCCCATAGTTTTTCAGAATGGACAAATCAAACAAGAAATTAAGAAAAAGCATGCAATACCAGTCAATAGTTTCAACACACGTATCCACTGGATTTAATGGGAAAGTGTGTCCACAGTAAACAGGGCATTAGGTTGGTTTAATCAATCTGCAACTAAATTCTATGCGATGCTCACTTAATGCATGTTTGCAGATTTGACTTAACACTGTGGGAATCCTCTATCTATCTATCTATCTATCTATCTATCTATCTATCTATCTATCTATCTATCTATCTAGTTAGAAAAGGCATAATGTCAAATGTTACTGGCTGCATAGTAAATTATGCACCTTGCTAATGTTGCTGCATAATTTCAAATTTACTTTACTGCCAGTCTTGCAATTTATGATTATTAAAACTAGTTATTTCAATGAATGTTCCTTCAGTTCTTTTCAGAAGTAAAAGGCAAAAGTCATGGAAGAAGAGAAGACAGATATATTTCAGCGATAATGGATCAACTTATCTCTCTGCATCACAGGGGATAATAAAAGGATCTACCTAATCTATAAACAAATACATTCTAAATGTTATAATGAGACTTTGAGAGTGATGTAGACAGTCCCTCACTTAAAGGTACACAAAACCAACACATTTCCATAATGCAGATATATGCACCCAGATTATGTGGGTTTGTTGGTTTACTGTTTTAATGCATTAATCTGCTAAAGATGGATTATATTTTGCTGGGTGATGCATTAATTGGATTTATTTTCAGGAAATGGTTTTGGTTGTTTTCTGCTTGGTCTAATCATTCTTTCTCTCTCTCTGAGGTAATTCTTGAGGTCAAGTTGTGTGGTTTGTGGTTTTGTAAAATGCTGCCAGTGTGAGAGGGTGTTCTGATGCTCTATGTACATTGTGAGAAATCAGTAAAGTTCTTCTGATATTTGTAATTCTGCTGCCATCCTCATTAAAGTGATTATTATTATTTCAACTTTCCAGAGACTAACAGATCCTTCAGGTTTACGGATGAAAAGCACAAACATAAAGTTGAACAATATACCACCTGTTTGCCCAAGAGATTTCAGAAATCATGTGAAAACCTTTTTTAGTTGCAGCACAATTGAGACTTTTTTAGATTGTTTGCATGTCTGTTGTGCAGCCCTCAATTATATGCTGGGTCCCTGAAGTTAATCTACTGTTCAGTCATTAAATTTTTTGAATTTGTCTATCCATTGATTAATCCCATTACTTCTTACTTTCTAGAGCAGGGGTGTCAAACTCCGGTCCTCGAGGGCCGGAATCCTGCAGGTTTTCTATGTATCTCTGCTCCAACACACCTG
>JBBBVU010000009.1:19890884-19917090 GCA_037177055.1 Atherinosoma microstoma | reverse complement strand
AATCCTGTTCTTTGTGGTCACCAGTAAGTACTGGTTAACTATCCATTAGTTCCTTATTCGTTCCTCTTTATTCCCCTTATAACTTACTAGTAGTTCCCTAATAAGCTTGGTCTTTGTGGTCACCAGTAAGTAGGCCTACTGGTTAACTACCCATTAGCTCCTCATTCTTTTCTTTATTTTTGGTTTCCCTGGTAAATAGTAATTAGTTCCTGATTAGTTCCTTTTTGTTTTTCTGATAACAAGTAGTCCCCTAATAAGGCTGGACTGTGTGTTCACCAGTAAGTACTTATTAACTACTTATTAGTTCCTCTTTTTTTTCTGATAACTAACCACGAGTCCCCTAATAAGGCTGGACTTTGCATTCATCAGTAAGTACTGGTTAACTACTCTTTAGTTCCTCATTAGTTCTTCTTTGTTCTTCTGATAACTAAGCAGTAGTCCCCTAATAAGGCTGGACTGTAAAATAATTAAAATATTGAAGTATGTTGAAGTATTATTTTCGATATTCTGGTATTTGACAGTAGTTAGTTTTAAAGTCTCCATTACTTTTTATATATTACTATTTCAACAATAAATATAGACAGTTCTAGAGTTAAGAGAAAAGTTATCCTAAACATATACACTCTACATGTTCACTCTTACCCATAAATGGTCAATATGAAGAACCTCAATTATCCTGATGCATAAATATGAGCCTGCAGATTGGCACATATTTAAAGTTAAATTATAGCAACAAACCAGAAGAAACCTAACAAAAATAATTTTTCTCATAGCTACAGACATTGAGGTGCTTACAGGTTTGGAACGTTTCGTAATGCCTGAACTCTTCTTCCCTCCTTATTTTTCCATTCACATAGATCTCCAGCAGTGCTAGTGCATCCATCAGTCAGTATTGGGCAGGAGTGTCACAGCACTCTATATTTTTTCAGCAATCAGACTGAAAGATTCACAACTTGACAAAATGCTTGTGTCAGTCAGTGGAATCACTCACCCTAGGATATGACTGAAAATGGGAAATAGATAAACATAATTAATTCCTTTTTTTATATATTCAATTTGATTAAGCTCGCCTGCATTTATATTAGGACTCATATGATACGTAGCCTGGTGATTGTATGAGAGCTTTCACAAGTTTTCCTTCCAGACTTGTCTATTTCATTCAGTCATTTGTTTAGCGGTTGAGTATGTGCTAGGTGAAGAGATTGGAGAAGGCTGAAAGTCTGTGAAGCTAACTGCAGCATTAACACTGCACTCTCAGTGCATCTTGTTGCACTGACTCTTCTGTCTGTCCACTGCAGTGGTTACATATTTAAAAGCATAAAACATTATTTCAAAGAAAACATTGGTAGATTTTCTGTAATGCAGCAATAATGAAAATCTGGAATCTATCAATAGGTTAAAACCTTGATGCCACCTCGATCAATTTAGCTACATGGGCTCAGAAGAACCTTGGAAAACGATTTTCACTGGACTCAGTCCACAGATGCATGCAGAGCCTGAAAAACTCCCCGTTAGGTTCTCTGGGCAAAAAATGACTCCATTGTGTAGAAAGTTGATAAACTGTTCAAAAAAAATTAATGAAAAGGAAATGTGATGTAACACAATGGTAAACATGCATCCACGTTTTAAATTACTAAAACTATTAAAGCTACAATGGACTGTACATATATAGCATGTTTCATGTTGACCACTCAAAGCGCTTTGACACTATGTCACATTCACCCATTCACACACACTCATACTAGGCGCTTTCTTTTATCACTCACATTCATACCCCAATAGACACATAGGGAGGCAACATGGGGTTCAGTGTTTTTCTTGGTTTTTAGTAAACCAAATACATTATTGGAAAAGTATTCATCTGGAGAACATATGACAGAATGAACTCTATACATGACAACTTCTTTGAAAAAATTACCTTTGAACCTTGACCTCAGTGCGTATTTGAAGGCATATTATTTAACAACAAAAATATTTGCAACTATAAATTTGATGCAAAATGCTCTTACTATGTAAAAACTACAATTCCTTATAGAAGTGCCATGCAGCTGAAAACAAATCAGTGGCATGATTGTAGTTCTTCCAGTTTTCAGCACAAGCTTAAAAAATAGGGTTACAAAACAATATATATCTATTACCTAAATAAAATACCTAATAAAGCCAAACTAGTGATTACACTACTTCTAGTGGACATATGTTGATAAAATGTAAATATGATGGTTTATTTGATATATATATATATACATATATATGTATATATATATATATATACATATATATATAGTAAATAAAGTGGGTATAGGCTGGTAGTTCCTTTGGTTCTGCAGTCATAAATAGGGCTGTAAAAACAAATGCTTACTTCATATTTCAAACATTGTACAGCAGAACAGTCAATTACACAATAACTAAAGGATCTGTGGTAAAATAGAATAAATGTGTCGGTTTAAGATATTCTTGCCAAAACATTCCGTAAATTTCAGCTTTTGCATGACATCTACGATTGTCACCAAGAGGAGCCAATAGGAAGAGGAGAAAGTTAACAAAAAATAAAATTCATAGAAGAGCCTGAAGCAGAGAGACCTCATGTAAAACTCAATGTGGCATAATATGTCTCACTGATTATGAATGTAATGTACTTTATTATGCGGAAAGTGGCAACATCTGGTTAGGATCCCTCCTGGACACCTCCTTGGTGAGGTGTTCCAGGCACGTCCTACAGGGAGGAGGGTCTCCAGCTCGTTGGAGGGAAATTTTCTCGGCCGTCATGGGAACACCATCCCCCTGGACGATCTGAAACAAGTTGTCGGGGAAAGCGAATGTTCGGACTTCCCTGTTTTGGCTGCCGCCCTCGCGACCTGATCCTGGATAAGTGGAATGGAGAAAATGGATAGGTGGATAGTGTGTGTGTGAGTCATTGTTGAACTGATTCACACACAAAATGGCATTTTTTAAAAAGCAAAACTTTCATAGTTTACCAAGAAATTCTAACTTTTTTTCTCATAAACTTTGTCAAGTGAATGCATACTATCCATAATTTGCTGTCGCTGTTGAAATGTTGCTGACTAAAACTATAGACAGGATGAATAAAAGTGTAGGCTGCGCAAGTGCACTTACATCTAGTGTGGCTGGAAATATATAGCAAATGTATGAATTGTTGTGCATAATTTTTTGTTTGATATTCTACAAACAGGTAATGAGAATATGTTAAGCAGAGATGCAGCCATTAAGCATGCTACATGCAATGCCCACACCCAGGGGCACTGCCAGGGATTTTGGGGCCACATGAAAAGAAACTGGAGTGGGCTCCTTGCCATAATCGTTCTCCCCCCCCACCCCTTTTTGGCGCCCCAGCCCACACCACAATCCCAGAGTGAAGCTAGGTAATTTCCAATTCCTTGTGTAGTGATGCTTGGTCAGGACTCTACTGCATTGGTTTTCAACATGTCCCAACATTCCACTGTTGCTACATTGAATGTTAACAAGTCAGGCCTTGTATTGAGCAGCCATCTTTTAACTAGATGGCTGCTCGTTTGAATTCTGACTTCTCAGTTCACGTTTGAAATGTTCTTGGTCAAGATACTGATTGAAATAGAATTTTAAAGAGCACTACACTTTTCTCAATACTCTTTCACAATAATGTATGGATCAAAAAGAAGGCATTTTTTTCAGCAATGCCATTACAAATTCTCTTCTGACTTGGTGGCCAACTTCACCATTATCAGAGAAAAACAAGTCTTTCTTTGATTGTAGTTTGATGCAAAGCAACACCACAGAAGACTTACAGTAGCATGTCAAAAATATTTCAAATCAGTTCAAAAATGCTCTGGTATTTCAGCATTTTCCAATTTTACTTTCATGCAGTGTCTACTTGTCAGCCAAA
Source organism: Atherinosoma microstoma (assembly GCA_037177055.1). Classification (NCBI taxonomy): domain Eukaryota; kingdom Metazoa; phylum Chordata; class Actinopteri; order Atheriniformes; family Atherinidae; genus Atherinosoma; species Atherinosoma microstoma. Next base: position 19,913,210 of record JBBBVU010000009.1, on the reverse strand, counting down.
CAAGACAGAATTTTGTAGAAAGTTAAAAAGAAACAAGAACAAAAAACAAAACAAAACAAAACATCTTGTATCACGATGCTGCCTCTGTTAAAGCTGTTGGAAGTATAGATACACCAAACCAAGATTTAACATAATTCAGAAGTTTAGAAAATGTGGCTCCTCAATTAGTACATGCTATAGCTTTAGTGAATAACTATGGTTTATCTGAATCTTTAAAAGACATTATAGAACTCGTAGGCTTCCAGCCAACGGATGTATAAACACATAGGTTAAGTGTACACGATTATGCTCACACATTTGCATTTGCTGACAGTTTATGTTTCTAGTTAGCAGCTTACATCCTATAAAATAATGGTATTATTATCAAAGGGAAGAAATAATTGACGAAACACCACTGCCCTAGGGCTAACTGTATATATGCAAAAGAATATCACAAATCATCAAAAGACACAAAAAGAACATTCATAAAAGAAATGTTACCCATAAGATAAGTTTTTTGCAAAAAATTGTTTGCATAGAATATCTTTTATGATTTTTTTTCCTTTGTGAGATGTTTCTGATGGTTTTGCTGTTGTGTTTTCCTCCTCAGAGCTTTCCATCTTAAGTTGAACATAATCATAATCAAACAATGAACTTTCATTTCACTTACCTGCTTAAATATCTTAACTAGCCTTCAAAAGAACACAAAAGCACACACAAGCGCTTCATCAGCCAACTGAGTTCAAAAATCTGACATTTATATGAAACCACGAACATTTGATTCACATAAAAGTGCACACTTTAGACATTGGCCCCCTCTCTTTTGGACCATAAACATTTCAGCAGTGTGCCAAGAGACAAAATCAGCCTTATCAAACATTCATTCTTTTATGATAGATGTATCACTCTGTTCCTGCTGCAGGGTGTGCCACGCATTGAGTGGCACACCCTTTTTCTTATATTCATGATTTAGAGTCTGACCCTGCCCCCTGTGTAAAAGAAAAAATAAGAAACGTTAACACGGTCATTTTAGTCATCTCATGCTGAGGAGATGTATAGTGATGGAGAACATAAATATTAGATTAAAAAAAGACAAGAAAATCTGTAACATCTCACTGAATATAAATGTTGGAGCTGAATCTCAGAACATCTGCCTCAAGGGGGAGATCACAGCATCAGTCACATGAACACACAGAACTATACACGCAATAGTAGAAAATGCATTGATGCATTCCATGTGTAGGAGTTTTATTTACCTTCACACCCCATCCGCAGCTCTCTCTTAACATTATGTGCTTATGCAGTTATGTGCCTTATCAGAGCCAACTTATATAACAAAAAGAATTCAGTGGGTTTAAAAAAAAAAAAATTTTTTAAATGTTATGTAGTTCAGAAAATTCTGCAGCAAATATTTGGAGATGGACAGAGAGGCGAAGAAAGTCACATAGAAGAAGGGGCTGGTTAAGGGGGAAAGGCATGGTGACAGAAGGCGAAAAGAGGAAGGAGAGTGAAGCAAAGAGAATGAATGTAAATGTTTACATCAGCTGTAGCTGTTATTTAATACTGAATACACAAACAAATGCCCTCACATGTCTGCCTTTAGTGTTAGATAACACAACAAAATAATCAGCAGGTATCTGCCTCCTCTCACTGGCCTCTGGATGAGAATAAAACAACAGATGACATACTCTTCCTCCTCCATCCTTCCCACTGTTGTTCCCCCCTCTCTCCCTCCCTCCTTTTTCCTTCGCTCTATACTCCCACCATCCTTCTATCATTCCTCCATCTCTCCCTCCACCTTGCCTGCATACCACCCGCACACCCTCCTCTCTCCCACCAAACGTCCATCCAGTTTCCATCATCTGTCTGTTAATCAGTCTTTCTCCTTGTCACACTCTGCTCTTCACCTCCGTCACTGTGGCCCTATCTCTTCCTTCTGTCATACAGCTCTCCTTTCCACCTCCATATTTTTCAGAGAATTGACCTTTTTCTTGTGATTGCAAATATCACCACACCGTTTACGCACAGACTGTAAACACATACTCACAGGGCAGCCAAGTAGAAGAAACCAAAACACCTTCCCACAGATGAGTTCAGGTTATATAAATGTTTTAGATTTATTGACATTTGCTGTTTGTTATTATTTTTGTCATGCTTATTGTATCACATAGTGCATCATACATTTATCATAAAATGTGTCAAAGAGGGTTTTAAAAAAACTTAGTTACAAAAGAAATTACAAAATGCTGAGATTCTAAATTGAAGATGTGAGCCTATAGGTGTTCAGTTGTTTCTCTTAATAATCACTCTAGCCCTGCAATTCACTGGCAACCTGCCCAGAGTGTACCAGCCTCTCACCTTATGACAGTATGAAAATGAATCGATGTGTAGAAGGAATTATTGAATTGTGCTCCTGATCATACAACCCTGTCCCTGACCTTTGTGGGTTATAGAAATTTTTTTGCTTTCAGACATGCTTTTTTGCATTTTTTTAATGCTTGAAACAAAGATAATAGGGGAGCGCAGTATGACCGCATGTTGTGAAGAAGTTATGAACTGCATATTGTGTCACACATACAGTCAGCATTTCACACATTATTAACTACTTTAGTACAGTAAAGTAGTTAGTAAACTGATTGTAAAGTACAGTCCCAGTTCCAAAGGAATTGGTGTCCTGTGTAGAATACAGCTAAGAACAGAATGCAATTATTTTCTAATCTGAAGAACCAATATTTTATTCACAGTAAAAACTTATCAAAAGTTTAATGTGAACATTTTCACTGAATCATAATAAACAAAATTCCTCATCTTGAATGTGATGGCAACAACATTCCCTAAAAAAGTTGCATCAGGGCCATTCTTGCTGGTGTGCAGCATCCATTCTATTTTCAACAACATTAGTAAATATCTGGGAACTGTGGAGACCAGTTGTTGGACCGAGAAAAATGTGATCCCATTTTTGTATGATATTGGATTTTAACTGCTTAATAGTAATAGGTCTGTACTGTATTTTGTGTTTCATGATACACCAAATGTTTTTAACTTGGTGAAAAGTTCTAAACTGTGGGCATGCAGGGCAACCCGGTATCCAAACTCTTCTATTACAAATCCATGCAGCTGTAATTCGTATAGTTCAGCATTGTCTTGCTAAAATATGCAAGACTTGCCCTGAAAAAGATGTCTGGATGTGAGCATATAGTGCTCTTAAATCTGTCTCAAAATTATGTGTTGCTGGCTTCAAATCCAAGATCAACTAATATTTCCATGAAATAGCAAAGATACAATATTGGTTTATGAGGTTTGGAAATAATTACATGCTGTTTTTATTCACAAAATTGGTGATGTAATTCGAATTGCATTGAAAAAGACAATATATCAGCTTGTTATTTGCCACCCTGACACATTAAGCAGTAGTAACACTGTGTTCAACTCCATGATAGAGTTGTCTTTGTTAGTCTTGAGGTTAAATCAGACTAAAGAAAGGGCACATTCTATCAATTACTGGTTTTAATTCAGTCATGAAACCATCAAAAACATGAAAATAATGATGATAATAATAATGAAGAAGAAGAATTAAAACATGTTGCATGGTGCTTCTATTGTCTGTACCATAAAGACAATCTATTCTGAAAAATAAAAGAAAAAAAGGGAAAAAAAACTGTCAATATCCTGAACTAGTATTGATGTGATCATTTCTTTCAGTTCTCAGCTGCTCCACTTTCTGCAAGTTCGACTTAGTGGAGTTATAGATATGTGCAATATTCTAAGTGAGAGGACTTAGAGATATAATAATATTCTGATTGCTTTATGACAGAAATTGATCAATTTTGAAGATATTCCTCAAAATAGGACTGCACGGCTCTTTTAACTTGCTTATGCAAGCTAAAAGAACTGAAAATCACACCCAAGTTTCTGGACACTGGCTTCAGCGTATGTTGGCCGATGGAATCTTATGGATTAATTCAATTGAACTGCCTGGGCCAAAAAATTGTTTTCAGTATTTTTGCTTTCCTTGTAGAGAAGACACTAACACTCTATCTGGAAAGTGTTTTTAGACAAACCATGTACAAATTTTGTGTTTATACTATACACTCCTAAATTTCTTATGGTTTTCTACCATTTGACTGATAAGTTTCACATTTGTGTTCTTATGACTAGAGATAATGTTTGACAGAAATTTTATGAAAATGGATTTGTATCAGAGGTTCATCATTACTTGATTGTCAGTCTCATAAATTCTACTTTAAGATAAGACAATCTTTCCTCGATTCCTTTGAGTTAAGCCCACTGCCACTGAACAGAAAGGTTTATAGTTGGGTCACTGCTTAACTCCTTTATCTCCTGCCCTGCTCTCCCCACATCCTCTTGGTCACTTTAACACACACACACAAACACACATATACACGTGGACGCCACATTCATCATTTGCCAGCAAGCTGTCAGGGAATGGCTCTCAACATCCGTAAGCCCTGGCAGATACCTTCCAGTAGCCGAGGAGCTTGTTTTTATAGCTGTTGTCCCACTATCTTACTGCTCGACTATTTCATAACACACATGGCTCATGAATTTGTATTTATATTTTATTTTCAAGGTAAAAATTGTTTATTTGCCACATAAAATTACCTCTGAGCATTAAAATCAAAGCCTATACTGTTCATATTGCACCCCCTGCTTGTGTAAATGATGGCATATATCATATTATTTTAACATTAACTTCATGAGGCTTCTGTGTTAAGATGGCTTCATAGACACCAACTTTAATGCCATGTATAAAATGACGAGGCTGCATTTCAGCTAAGTTGTTATATTTCTTTACTATCTGCAACTTTTTTTAACATTCAGTTCAGTAGAGTAGGGTCCCATTAAACAATTGCCCTGTGTTTTCAGAGTTCCAGTACTTAGTGTGTCACTTCCAAAGAAAGCAATGTAGTTTAAAAAGTAATATGTAATAAAGCAGAAGGGATATACTCAAATATTTCATTGAAATAGTTGCAAGAGGGCCATTACACATTTTAGATAAAGCTGTAATGTTCAAATCATCTGCCCGCTCGTCTCCTGAAGAGAAACACCTCAACTGATATTTTTTGAGACCTCAAAGAATTTTTTATTAAAATCAGTTCTTACCCTGTAAGAGGTGCTGCTGTCACATGCAGAAGAACAATGATAACTTAACTGTAATGTTGCAACACTCGTTTGTAATTACTGCCTATTTAGATCCATTGAGTTGATTAAATTAAACTGTAAAAAGGTGTGAAAAATGCACATCTGTGGTATTAAAAAATCACTCCCTGAATGCACTCAGCAGTATTATTGTTCTGTTTGCTCGCGATGGAAAAGCGTTCTCAGTTCTGAAGGCAGCTGCTTTTCATCTTAGACATGTCTGTGCGGGGTACATTAGTATAAGATAACAACCACTAGACTGCAGATGCTACAGCTCACAAACTCAATCAGAGAGACACATTACGTGAGGTCAGGCCATCTAGCAAATTATTTTTTCCAGAGCTGTTTTTAATCAACACAAACAGAGGCAAGGTTCTGATGAGTTTGTTTTTTTTTCACTGCTCCAAAAGATCAAATTTTACAGCAAGAGCAGGGGAACAGAGTATGCTGTGAAAAATCTTACAGCATTAAATTACAAATGAGTGTGTTTACCCACACTTGTTTCAACTGTTCTGTATCTGTTTCAACCCGCAGTGAGAAACCAGCAACCTACAGCAAGATGGACTGCTAGTCTTTAATTTCTTACAAAAATAAACACTCAATAGAAACTTGTTTATGATGATACTTGATCTAATTTGGAGACCAGATGATTTGAGGGATGGTACCAATAACAGTAATAAGATATATGTAAATGGTTTTGGGCTTGAATTAAAATATTTCTATGCACATTAGTTATCTATTCATAACCAAGTACTTCAAAACCAAGCAATTTAAAATTGCATGGCAAATGGATCAAGGGACATAATGACATAGCAATCTGGTGCTGCAATCCCAGCTAAGCCGTTGAATTGTGGATAATTAGTTAATGTACCCTTGAGAACCACACAATATCTTTGAGTTAAAAAAAGGGAAAAAAGAAACCCAAAAAACATATAGCAGCTCTAATATGCACAAGAGTTATACAGCAGTAATAATAATAAAATAGAAAATAGATCAATTTAAAACAGAAATTAAATACAATAATAATAATGATAATAGTCTTCATAATAATCATGATTCTAAGAGTTGTGATCATAATTATTTAACTATATTACCCTATATGAATTACTTTAAATTTGCTTCCATGAAATTTTATAGCTGCAAACTCTTTGTAAGATATAAAATGACAACCTGGCAGTAAGTTTAAACCTGACTTGAATCTGTCTTATGTCCAACAACAGTGATTCCCATTCCTGAGATGTGAGATGATCACAAAGGGGTACATTAAATTGAGCCCATATACACTGGTTGTTGTGTGGACAATTGTTTGTGTATTTTGCAGTAAGTAAAAAACATGAACATTTTGGAGGGTGCCATCTAAAACTGTGCAAACGGCTGATGGAGGTGTCTGGGATTCAAACAGCATACCAAGCAGATTCATTTATTCTCTACAACTAGAGTTCCAAGAAGTTGCAGGGTCCTGAAAAATGATGCAGCACATAGATGCTCCTCATGCCTTTCTAAGTATAGAGCTGCCACAGTTTCTACTATAGATGAAACATTTTAGTGGCACTGTGTGTGCACCTTTACATACCAACTTACACATAATGTCCTCCCAAACTATGCTTATATTAAGTCGCATCTTGATGATTCTGATTTATAGTCATCAAAGAAAGGGCCTATCCATCTCCATCCTCAAAGAATCCTGGCGTGAGGATGAGCCTGTTGACCTTCAAGCACATTCAGAGGGTGGCTTAACTTTTTTGTAGATATCAGTATGGGTGTGGGTGGCTTCAAGAAAAAAAAAAGAAAGAAAAAAAGAAAAAAAGTAGCAGTAATCAAAGCAGTCCAATGAGCTTCTGCTTCCTTATCTTGTGAGGCAGCTGGATTCCCATGAGATTTTCAAGATTATGGGAGAATCCATCTTGGCATGCTCAAAGCAGTGTTTTTGAGGTTTTAATGTGTGATGATAGTCAACAGAGGTGGCTCCTAGAGATGCTAGTGTACAGCTATAATATAACTGATACTACAATAGTATCTAGAGTGTTTATTCATTAAAGAAAGTGCAAAAGAAAACAAAGGACTTTCATGGTGGCAAAGATACTACTGCAGATGTTGTGGTCCATTACAATATTTATTTATTTTTAAGTCTTGAAACTTCAAAGAGGTACTGTCTTAAAAGTTTGCGTGGAAACACAAACAAAAATAACATAAGCAATATGTAGTTAGAGGCAAATTGAAGGTTGTCAAACTCTTTAGTTGAACAACAAAAAGATAGCAGAAGTTGGATTGGGCCAATAATTCTGGTTATGCACTCTTGCTTTTAGATTTTATAACATTTCAACCTCACAGCAATGTTCAGCAGGGTGGAAACCAAGAGGTCAAACATGCTTTAGAAAGCCAACAGTAGTCATTTGTCTTTTCCATCTTGTATAGCTATATGAATGTGCCCCTGGAAAATACCAGAGAAATCAATTATTTAAAAATATCAGTTTGAAGCTGTAGTGTGTAGCAACTTTAAAGTATTGCAGAAGTTTTAACATTAAAGGGGGGGTCTACTGGATGAAATTAAATGGAATATCTTTAAGGTAGTTGTTACTAGTTAGAATCTTGTTAGAAAATATATAATCTTTGGAGGACAAAAAACGAGACAGGGTATTATGCTGTTTGCATACTGATGCCTTTCTGCAAGCTATCCCTTAATACTGCACACTACTCCTTTAATGTGCAGATAAACAAAGCATGTTAACCTTTCTGCATTGAGTTGGGGTATGCAATTTGTCCCCTCTGAAGATTATTACCTTTATTGTAGTACTCAACTATTTTGTGACTTTGCTGAGGCCCAAATGTTCTTTCTGATCTGCACTGCTCTTTAATTCGGATCCCCTAGATAATGTAACAGGATATAAACCTGAAATATCAAAGCAGGGGAAAGAGAAGCAGCAGTCAGGCAGAGCTCATTTTGTCAAAATCCACCTCTTCTGCCATACCACATATAGGGCAACCTCATGTTTGGTGATTCTCCATCAAGTTGTCAGTTCTCAGCAGCAGCACTAAGAGCCAAGAGACCCATCAAGATCCCTAGAAGGGTTCACCAACTCTTTGAAAACTGAGCTTTATAGTTTGACCTTCTGTCAAACTGCTGTTGAATTCAGTAAATAGGGTTGTGGAAATGAAAGTACACCCTCTTTTAATCTCTTTTGCGGTTTTTTATTTGTCAGGATATTTAAAACGAAATATTGATCATCAACAGGCCTTAAATAGGTTAAAAGAATGACAGATGGACAACAAAATTTGACCAATTACACAATCTGATTGTTTAATTAAAAAAATAAGTTTTCTTCTACTCTGTTTTGCTAAGTACATCAATATTGCTTCCAAAGGAATTAGATGGTAACAATAAGGTGTTACCATCTAACACAATCAGAATGTGGGAGCACCTCTATAAAACATAAAAAACTGAATGCTGATTGAGAGCATTCAGTTATGCACCCCCCCCCCCCCCAAAAAAAAAAGAGGAAAATCAATAAAGATCTCAGAAAAACAGCTGTAGCTACCTGTTAATCTGGGAAGGTTTATGAGGACATTTCTGTACAATTTGGAGTCATTTTACAGTGATGAAAAATATTCACATGTGGAAAACATAACATTATTAATCTCCCAAGGAGTGGTATTTCAGGCAAATTTATACACCAAAGTTAGACCACATAACGCTTAAGAGAAGCTGCAAAAACCCAAGAGCTACATGTCCGACACAGGCCTAAATGTTAGTTAACTGTTAAAGTTAATGACAGCACAATTATAAAGATACTGAATATGTCTAGCTTGTTTGGAAGGGTTGTCAAGAACAACCTTTTTTCTTGAAAAAGGACATTTCGGCACAGCTTAAGTCTGCTAAGTTGTATGCTAACAAACAGCAAGACTTCTGGAACAAAGTTCTTTTCATCAACAAAATCAAAGTTAAGATTTTTTATCATAATATTTCTACATGGGACCTTAGTGACCCTGACTGACGTGTTACTGTAGGAACTTCAAGTCGCACTATGTAACGTTCCGATCTTAAGACTTTGGGTTCCTGACTTGTTTCATGAAACAGTAACATTCATTATGCACATTTCGGAAGCTGTCGCTGCCCGAGGCTGAAAAAACGCACAACACAAATTTTGCTTCTGGGATGTCACGTGACATTGCAGCTGAGTTTTGCTTTACACACTACATCACACGCTAGCAAGTGGATATCAACACACCGCCCGTTTTGAACGCAAGAGTGGGTGATCCAGCAAAGAAACATAAGAATACATTATTTGCGGAAGAGTGTGAAAGAAAGAGACAGCGCAAGAGATAATACAAGTGTCAACTTAGGACTTACTATACTATCTGACTGTCTGGTCTGATCTCACAGTGGAGGTATGTTGAAAGATGCCAAGTTAGCCGTTGTTAGGGCACATCACTGATAAAATCTGCCAAAGTTCCTCAGTGCCTCTTTAAGAAATCTGTGCAGTAATAAATGGTGTAAACTCAATGAACAAAAACAACATTGCAAACCTGTGTGTTCCTGAGAATAAATTTCACAGTTCAACAAGATAAAAGCTGATGAATTATGCAATTTGTGTTTTAGGAAGCTGTAAAATACTTTTTATGCTTGATTATTTGAATTTTACTGATCATTTTTATGCTTAAGCAGGATCTGCCAGATGCAGTTATGATGAATGTCTGTTATTTCAAACTAAAAAGGTGAAGAAAGCACTTTTGATTAGCTGATTATGTTAATTCTTGCAGAAAGCTCAACACATACACACACATGCACACAGAGCTGTTTGAGGCTGTTCTGGTGCACTGCTGACTAAGTAAAAGATGTTTTTTATGCAAATAAAAGAAGATCCTGCTGCACTCCTTTATGCTGCCACATCCTCTGTGGGACTCAGATTGTAGAGTGAATTTAACTTGTCAGCTTCACACTAATCATCCAAATCAGCTGATCAGCTTCTGTCCGCTTCACTCCCTCTAACTACTGGATTTAGGTACCAATTGCACTTTTGTCTTGATTATCATTTTCTTTATATTTGTGGAAAATATTGTGCGTCCAAGCGTGTATTTGGGTGATGTGTGTGCTTTACAGAGGTTTATTCTTGTTATACAACGGATATTATACAAAAAACAAAAAAAGTTTATTTTAGAATCACTTTATTTCGCCAAACAAGGAATTTGACTCCGTCGAATTATGCTGTCATTGTATTTTCAGTACAAAAGTAACAGAATAATTAAAAATACGAACAAATAAAATAAAAAAAATTAAGCAATATAGATATGAACATAACTTCAACATAGTATTAACATAGTATTGACATGTTGAGGTAGTGCAGGTATGTGCATATATGCATCAGCATGCATTACTGTACATAAGAGTAATGGCCTGGGGGAAGAAAATGTCTATTTCTGGTGGTTTTAGCCTAGAGTGCTCTGTAACACCTACCAGACGGACGAAGTCTGTATGCCGGGTGCAAGGGTCTGCAGAGATGTCACCCGTCCATTTCCTAACCCTGGACAGATACAAGTCCTGTATGGAGGGTAGGTTGGCCCCAATTATCCTCTGCAGACCTGATTGTCCTTTGCAGTCTCTGTCAGTCCAGTTTGGTGGCTAATCAAAGCCAGACAGTGATGGAAATGCAAAGTACAGACTGGATGATCCCTGTGTAAAAGGGGATCAGCAGCTCCTGTGGCAGGTTAAACGTCCTGAGCTGTCGCAGGGTCTTTTTCTTCACAGATTCTATGAGAGGAGTCCACTTCAGGTCCCGAGAGATTGTTGTTCCCATAAACCTAAAGGTGTCGCAGTAGATACTGTGTTGTTGAGGATGGTGTGGGGGGTGGGTGTCGGGGGGTTTCTCTTGAAGTCCACTGTCATCTCCACAGTCTTGAGCAGGTTCAGCTCCAGGTGGTTCTGACTACACCAGTGGACCAACTGTTCCACTTCCTGTCTGTATGGGGATCAGTCTACATGAAACCGATCTGAAACCAGGTGCCAGGGTGTATAGGTTTGAAACCTGTACCATCTGTGTTCCGTCAGGACAGTGTAACCACACCACTGGGGGATATGACGTCAATGTGACGTGCCAAACACAACAACAATAATGGCGTCAGTGACCAACTGTGTCGTGGTGCTGCTCCAGACAATCCTGGCTTGCTTACAGCTTTTGCACCAAAATGCACTGCTTTTACAACAGAGTATTGCTCTACTGTACCATCAACAGCGGGGACAAGCAGATATGGAGAACAGTGTATGTTAGATGTTATGAGGTCCACCGCGGAGAAGGACTTCTGACCTTCCTGTGACATGTAGTGAGCCTTTATCTGCGCACCCGCTACGTCTTGTTCTAGCTTTGGAGTGTAACTATATTTTTAATGAACATAGCGTCACCACAGCCTTGTAGTATGTACAGCGGTTTTGTGGGGATGGTGAAGCCTTTCTCTGAGTTTCCGCCACCATTTTCACACCTGAACCGGCTTTGGCGCCGTGTGGACATAGTCTTATAGAAGGTTGAAGGTGTGAAAGACTGCTTCTCAAACCTGCAGTAGAAGCTATTGAGGTCCTCAGCAAGTTTGGGATTTTCCACAGGGTGAGGGGATGGTCTTCTGTAGATGGTGATGTGTTGCAGGCTTCTACAAATTGACGCAGGGTCATTGGCTGAGAGGCTGTTTTTTAGCGTCTCTGTAGCTCCTCTACCATTCCCTCCTTTGTCAGCCTGTTTCTGACTTGCTTGAACAGGACCTGGTCCCCACTTCAGTAGGCCTCTTCCTTGATCCGATCTGACACAGCTTCTTAAGGTTAGGTGTGAATCAAGACTTATTGTTATCGAATCAGATAGTCTTGGTCTGCACACACAAGTCCTCACAAAAGCTGATGTAGGACCGAGGAGGGATGTAGACACCAACCAGAATAAATGAAGAAAACTCCTGTGGCGATTAGAACAGTTTGTTAATAGAGTTTCAAGGTGAGGGCTACATGACTGCACTGTGACATAACTATACCAACTTTCATTAATGTAGAAGCAGATTCCACCTCCCTTCGTTTTTCCCAAGAACTCCATGCTTCGGTCCGCTCAGAAAATCTGGAATCCCTGTAGCTGTAGTGTGCCATCAGGATCTGTTCAAGATCTGAGCCAAGTTTTAGTGAAGCACAGGGTAGCAGATCTGCTAAAGTCTTGAGGTGAGAAGCAGCAGTTTGTCCATCTTATTTGCTAGGGAGCAGACGTTCACTAGATGCATAGACGGGAGCAAAGTACATAATCCCCACTCCCTCAGTTTGACTTAGGGCATACTTGCTGTGTACGCAAGCATACACGTCAATGTTCCTCCCTGGTGTAAGTACCCAGAAAGGGACTGCAGAAAACCAGACAAAATATAAAAACACACAAAATACCAGAGAACGAAGAAAGGCGGCCTCGGCTAAAGTCAGTTTTCTACACAGTAATGTTAATGTTTCTTTTCATGACCTCAGCAGGATATTTGCAGTAAGGCGTTAGCTGCCGACATAAATGTCTTTTTGCATTTGCCTTTCAAACCGGGACTAATGCACCTGTGTTGGTGCAAAGTGTAAAAGTGCAGAAGCAGCATGGGTCAAGGTTGATCTGCTGATATAGCTCTGAGCTGGCAAGGAAGGTAAAAGCAGAAGTGAAATGGGTTTGTGGTTATCCACAGCCATCGGGCATTAGAGAACTCACCACTCTGACAGCAACAAGTTGGTTACTTAGCTGATGAAACAATACCAGCTTGATATGTGTAAGCACACACCTGTGTGGATTTGAGCCACCTCTGCTTGGCATGTGTGAATGACTAAGGAGAGAAGTTATTGAGAATGTTTTTTTGTTTTTCTTTGGCCAATAAGGCTCAACCGATATGTAAAAAGGGCTAGAGGTGGACCAAAAAAAGCTAGCAGTGTGTCAGTCAACAGAGTGCAGATTAGTACAAGCAATTTTTATTTTGTTTTCTACTAGACTGTAGCTAGCATCCACAGCCAACCATAGTTACTATCAGCTTCTTATTCCTCACTGTGAAAGGTCATTAGCTGTAAAGCTTCACCCTGCAAATACAGTAGTTAGAATTGGCTCAAACAGTGTTCTTTGTGGAACACTGGTTGTTTCTGTTGATGTTGATTCTTTTCTGCCAAAAGGGAAACACAGATCAAATGGTCTACTATACAGGGTGCTGCATGAAATAAACAATTAATATGAAGGAAATTGATCAGTTCACAGACCAAAGAGCTCCTGTATAGGATTAAGTTGTGATATTCCAAGCAGCAGGCTATGAGGCACCATATAGGAAAGAATACATTTTTACCTTTCTCACACCTCTGAAACCATACATGTACTACTAAAATCACTTGCACATATACAAAACTCAACTCTCACATACACACATAAGCGATGTTTCTCATATAAACTAATGAAATCCACACATACATACAACTAAAACCCCACATACATACAAACAAGACACCCTTTACCCTTCTGAATCAGGGATTATGGTACTGTATGTGAGAAGTTATCCATTTGTGAGCTGGCACTAGTTTTAATGAGAACTTGTTGTATGTGCATGTGAGAGGAAGGGAAGAGGTGGGGCTATAACCCTGAGTGCTAAATCAGGTTCAATGGTAAAATGTGGAACATAATTTGTAGTAACAATTCAGTGGAGTATGCATTTGACAATGTTAAAATACTTTTTAAATATCATTGACTACTGTATTGATTGGATTGTTCTACTTGTATTTTACATCGTTAGCCATCTCCCTTCTTCTTTAGATGGTTTATTGCTGTTGGCAGACCATTACTGCTACGTACTGGATGTTATGTTACACATTTTACTATTGATCCTCATCTAGAATGTAAAGTATGCTACATACGTACATCTCAGAAAATACTCCTGACTCCAGTGCAGAGAGTGCATGCCATGCACCCCTTCTTTAGATGACTGAAGTCTGATGGCTGAATTTGCTCATCATATCGTATGGCTTGTCGGACAAAAAAAAAAATAAATCAACAAAAATAGAATCTGGTACACCTTGACAAGATTATAAACTTGATCATGGATATGGGACTTGAAGTAAATAGTAGGCTATCAACCTTTTTAGATGCCTAAAGAACAAATATATGAAGAATTAGACTGTAATTATAAGGAGTTGTCAAGTAAATTTCAGTATGTTGACAGCCCTTTCTCAAGTTGTACTTTGGTGTTGCTTGTGTAACAAAACAGCCATAGCAACATTTGATGCTCATAGCAAACTCTGCCTCATTAACAAGCAACAGAGGTTGTGGAAGGGGTAGCATTTGCATAGCTTTCATTTTGCAGGATTGAGTTTGACTCCAATCTGAAACACTGTTTATCCACTTAGCTTTGCCTTGGAGATGGTTTGCCTCATTTGTGAATCCCATGTGACTTTTTTTTCTTTCACCTTGCACTCAGTATTATTAGGTAAAAGCGCTTTTCTGATGTGTGTCAATTTCACATTGGTGGAAATGTGCTTCATCATGTCATGTCTAAAATTCTGCTGTAAATATAGTTATTTATATGTGCATTATTAATGAAAGGACATCCACATTGAATAACAGCTAATTATTAAACCATATTTCTGTAAGGTATTGTAAATCTGACCCAAAACACAGTGTACAGAGTTTGATGCATCAGGGCAGAGGATTCAAATCAGTTTGTCAACCTTGGCATATGTAAATACAACACAATTATGGATTATAGTCTTTTCTTTGCATGCTAAAATATTAGTAAAATGTTTTTTTTAACTAATGTCCAGCCATGCAAAGTACTATGACGGAAAAAAACCCATTATTTCCTTGGATTAATTACCATAATCTCAGTCATACCTGAACAAGTGAGGGTGCAGCAACAAAACCCTTGAGTGTGCTAACTTGAGCAAGAATGTGATTTATTACATACAAGAGTTATTTTCCCCTAAAAATGTCTATAGTCCTACATAAAAAAATGTTGGAATAAGTTTTCTATTTACAGTATAAAATGAGAAAACATCTTTCTGTTTCGCATGAAGGTTCTATTCATCAATGTAAGTTAAAGACAAGCTCAGCTGTAGGATAAATGAAAGGAAAAACTGGTTCCCCTCTTAAGGTGTTCTCATGTGAATGTGGACAAATGATATCAAATGCAGTATGATTTAAAGAAACATGATCATGCAAAGGTCCGGTCAAGCTTGTAGGGACATACCATGCATGAAAAAACCAAGTAATGGCTGCCAAGAAATGAAATATTTGCATGACCTTTTGATCACAAGACACTTCATGTGGCTTTTAGACAGTACAACACCTGTAAGTAATCTGTGAATAAATGCAATTCCTCACTCATGAAAAATGTATACAGTATCATTACCTGCATGGTTACTCACATGAATCATCAACGACTAAGTTAAACAGACTGCAGCACAGGTGGGAACAAGATGTGCTATCAAAATGTGTTTGCTCTGAGTTTTTACTCATGCACAAACTCCTTTATCGAAACTTTGATTTCATTGTTATTTGAAGGCCCACTCAGCTCGTTTTCAGCAGCATCCTTGAAGAGGAATTTAATTTGGTTTCTGTTCTCTCTATCAGTGACTCAGAAACGTGAAGGTAAATCAAATTTTAAGCTTCACTGTCAGTGAGAGAACTTTTAAACCTTTATTTAACTAGTTTTTTTATGTATAAGAGCTGTTTTGCTTTTCGAGAAGCATTCTGTTCTACAAATCTACATTTGTACATGTACACACATCCCTTCCTGGGAACAGTTGGGGGTTCAGCATCTTGTTCAAATGCAGAAGCAGCAGCTTTTTCACACCTAACACCCAGATTTATCTTGCTAGTGCTTTCACAGAAATCATAGTGCTGCGTCTACATGTGTTCTCTGTTATCTGTTTTGTGAGTATCCTAATAAAAAAAAGACACCTCTCATCTGATATTGTGAGTGTTTTCTCTTTTTTATGTCTCAGACAATTTACACAGGTAACTGCACTGACTGTGTGCAGCTCTAAGCAATGCCAAAATGGGACTTAAAATAGGTGGAGTACCTAATGTATGCACTATTGCATGTCGTTATTGTTTTTGTCCAACACCGTCCTTTTGCTGTGCTCGCACATGCAAGTCAAGAGCTGGCTGGCTATCTCAGGCTGCAATTGTTGAATGAGAGCAGCTAAACCTAGAAGTTCAAGCAATATTTCTAGGCAACATGGATTGAAGGTTACACAGTAAATGGCTTAGTGGATTTAGTCATTTTAAGCTCCCCGCAGCAGTGCTAGAGAAAGTGAAACTCGTGTACTGCTGACTGATTGAAACCAGGTGGAGGTGCAAGACATGACCCAAACTTGACCCTCCATATCAAGGCCTTAGGGGAGCTTCAGAGCCTGGAAAAACTTCACTAATGATGGGTGAAATGTTTAATCTCGTCATCATATCCCTCCCACCAAACTCTGGCTCTGCTGTTCCGCCAACCACTCCATCTCTTTCTTTCTTTTTTTTAAATGCTGTCCTTCATATGTTCCCTCTGCCTACCACCTTTTATTCTTCCCACTTTACTTCTCATCTTCCATACTGCATCATTTCATGCTGTTTCTGTGTCTGCAGCAAAGCAAGGGGCTCTAGTTTGCTTCTCTATCACCTACTACACTAACAGGGGGGTAGCTGATGTGGGCATGCTCTATGTGAGAAAAGGAAACGAGTGCTTGGAAGGAATATAGACCAGCTAATCTATTATCTGTCACGAGGTGAGAAAACGGAACTAATTAAGCAGCAATTTTGTGTTTGAGTCATTGCATTTGTTATTTTGGGGAGAGTGCAAACAAAGCATGCCGCAGAATGTAATGAAACAAATGGTAAATTGGCGAAGAAAATGCAGGATGCTAAATGACTGTAGCAGTGTTATACTTTTCAGTATGCATATTCATATCAAGCCATGAAGCTTTGTGTTCTTCAGGCTCTGGGTCTGGTTTTCCATCAGTAAAAACAGATTGACTGTTAACTGTTTAACTGACCAAACATGCAGTGTGACTTGTATGGCTGCATCAGTATGTGTGCATCTTGAATTTCCAGGCACATTTGTAATCGTACACATCTGCATGTGTATCCACACCGTGTCTCCATTCCCCGTGTATACATTTATGTTTAATGTATTTTCCCATCTTTATGAATACATTTTTTATTCTTTTTCTTGTTTTTTTCTTTTGGTTTTGTGCTGTCTTTAAAAGGTACACAAATTTCAATTCTTATACTAAAACTACATTATGCCAAAGGTTTGTCCCTCATGGAAACAAAGCCAGAGATCAATGTATCGTGAAAGCGCTTTGAAAAATATAGGAGGGCCCAAAATTAGCCTTTGTTTTTCAATTTTATCTCTCTCTTGACTGCATATGGTCAGGTATTTTAGGAATTACACATTTGAAAATACTTATTGGGGACGGCCTTCACCTTATATAAATTGAGCCTTATATAAAATGCAAGCCAAATTACAAAATTAAAATTTCTGTTTTTTGTTTGTTTTTTTGTCTGAATTATGACATTGTGTTCTTTTACTGTGGACAGTTATAACTTTTTTAAAAACATATATAACATGATAAATCATGTGATTGTTGGACTTAAGACTAGCCAAAGGCTTGTTGCCTTTTGGGAAGTACATTAGTCATGTTTCCTTTCTCATATAACTGTATTAGTCATATCTCCTCCTTTGGAGCTATTATATAATCCCCTTCAGACTGTCTATCTCCACAGTATTGCGGGCATGTATACTGGCCAACAGAGAACAATGCTAAAAACACCATGCACTGTCGGTAGTGTGGCATGTCTTACCTCTTTAATGGCACTTCATTTGTTGAAAATAAAGTGGCGGTCAATTCCTTTTTGAACCATGTAGTGGTACTTTTGTAGTGTAGCAACTAAACTGCTGATAATACTGCATTATGTTTTGGAGTGTTAAGTGGAATAGACTAAGGAGCTGAGAGCAAATTCTCTAAAATTATATGCACATAACAAACCAAATTAGTCTACAACTTCACATCCAAATTATATGTAATTTTTTATCAGTTTTGTGAGAATAAATGTGACAGTCAATTGTCTGTTTTAATGCACAAATTCTGATGGAATAAGGACAGGTTTCGTTTTAAGTCATGTTCAATCAGGTGGATCCATTGGATTCAGCTTGGAATATGAATATCATTGACTAGGTTTTCCGTTACTGTTTTGTTGTCATTGCTGTTTCTTTGATTTCCTATATTTTGCAACATGATTTTGTGGGGAAAGAAAAGAAAGAAAAAAAAAACAGAAAAGAGGAAGAAACCCAAGTTGAATATTGAATATGGCAAAGAAATCAAACATCATTTGCAGTTCTTGCCTCAGAAACATATGAGCATGTAAACATAATTATCGAGCTAATCTCTATTTATTGGGACTCTGACATCTTTTTTTGTGTGTCTGACAAAAAAGAAAATAACATCAAAAAAAGAAGGAATGAGAAATGTAAACAGCTGCCAAAGAATTTACGAGCATTGCTGTTTTTGTTATTTTTCTCATTTCCAAGAAGGTTAACTGCATTTTATCAAAGACTGGACTCCCTGGTTTGGTGTCTGGAGAGAACTTGTCGTGTTTGGCTTTACTGAGACAGAGTACTAAATTCATAAGTGTGACTGCAGCTCACACATTTTATCACCTTACAATTGGAAAGGAGGTGATTACTGAGGGTCTTGGCCTATGTTTTGAAGATGGAACATTTCAGAGATACTTTTACTTTTGTAAAATGAATGTCAAAGATCAACATAAAAACAGGTTAGTTGCAGACATGGAAAATGTGACAAGTGACATCTGTGATTTATTGGTAGAAGCTGCTGAAACCTTTTGGGAACCATTTTATTTGTTGGTGCCAGCTTTCTTTTCTTGCATGAAGACTCCCAATAAATAATTTTTCAAATACATCAGTCAAGGGCTTCCTATGTATGATGCTTTTACCATGACTATAATTCCAATGTGCTAATTATATTTACCACAACCTCCTAACGTGGGGCTTTGGATAAAAGAAAAAAATTAAAGATTTAAAGGTTCCAAGAACCTCCATTTTAAAAGCAAAAGCTTTATCCAAGAACATTTGTCTGTAATTATCATAACCACACAAACCTTGAATGGAAACTGGAATTCATCCATACTAAATCTTCATGGATTAGACATTTTTTGATTACTTTCCTTCTGTATCATAGTAGGGATTTACAAACATACATAGAGATTAATTAGAGAAAAAAATTATTTAAAATTTTTCTAGTTTCACCGTGTGCTTATCTCTGTGTGGTAACAGGTAGTCATAACAACAGGATTTTGTACATGCAGTGTGTAATTTTTTAAAACTGCACTCATTTGGACGGTAAAAGGTCTAAGATGCCTTTCACTTGCTTAGAGGAGCAACTCTGTCATGTTATGCATTCAAATTTTAAACTGTTTATAGAACTTGATTGATTATGTGATGCATATGATATTTTTCCTTAATGAAGAACCACCTTTCCAAAAAGAAAGTTTATTAAACTAAACAGCCTTGCTTCTTTGTCTGCCACCTTTGTGTTTGACTGGTCAAACAGAACTGCATGAAATGCACACATACACACATGCTGTACACATATACATACAAAGACATTGTCATAACCTGCAGAATAAGCTTAAAGCAACATAACCACAAACTACACAAATAAGGGCTAATATTAGTAATTAACAATATAAAATTAAACATGGTTACCATGGTCAATCACCTTTAGGTGATTGCTAATCAGTTGCTGCTCAAATAAATGTATATTTTGAAACTCGTTTGCTACAGGGAATCTGTTCACACAACATATCTCTGGCAACATATAATAATGTGGTTTACTTATTTCAGTATAAAGCAATGCACAATAAACTTTTTATTCCTTTTAGTTGTTGTTTTTTTTACTGACTTCAGTCAGGGGGCAGAGCAGTTCATGTCAACCAAAAAACTTATTTTCTAGGAGTACAATTCATCAGACATTAGCTGCAGGTAAGTTTTTGAGATACCTGGGGTTGGTTCCCTCACTTCCATCTTTTGAAAGATTCACTTGCAACTTTGGAAAAGTTGACATGATGAGAGCCTTGCTCCTTTTGTGCCTCTTTATTTCAGCAGCAACACATTGTCTATGGATGGCACTTTTTGCTTGGTCCTGTACTAAACTAATCTCTAGCAGCTCCAGAATTCATTCACAAGTTATTATACTCATCTCCACTGGAAATCTTGTGGAATCTTTTTCAGTAGTTTCCTGGTGAATATGCCCCTTTTCAGTGACAGCTCATTTATAAACCACTGACCCAGTGAGACACAATTTTCTGAGCATGTATCTTTGAGGTCACATCAGTACACTGCAGCAGCAGCTCCTGGAGTGGTGGCCTGTATGTTTCATGTTGTCTCATTTTTAACAGAAAGACTGTAAAACAAATCTTGTTGTGGGAATCCTATGAGACATTCTGCTTGTTTTATCTGTGATGGCAAAGGATAAATAATACAAAGTCAGAGTGGTTAAAAAAGCCAGGTAGGTCTGTCAGTGAAATACTATCATGCAGCTCCCCGAGGCAAACCAAATCATAATGGTTTAGTGGGGAGTTTTAGATGTTGTTGCTAAAATTTTCAGATCTAATATTTTGCAAGATGTCAAATTGTCTTTCAACTTTGATATCAAATGACACAAACTTAAAAAAAAAAAGACAACTAGTTCACTGTTTTAATGTCTCGAAATAAGCAACTGCACTGCACCATTATGTAACAAGGACCTGGATTATGTAACATAAGAGAAAGTGAAAAATGAATGAATTATGGTGCTACTGATGCTTGCATGAAAGTGTACAAAGAAATGACAAATGTTGGTTCCAGGAAAATAGCTTTTAAAATTTTAAAGCTCTGAACAATTAGATCAGCTCACGACACACGGAAGCAAAACTACAGTTGACAACCAATTTTCATCTGCTTCGAAAAACAACTGAATTAAGTGGTCTTAGAGAAAAGCTGACTGTAAATGGACTTCTCTGCAGGTTAATATAAAATCACCAAGACTCTGCTTGTACCATAGTCTTAACATTTTTGAATGATCTATGCTAGCATATTTAATTTAGAGTTGCCTGCTGCAGTAAAACCACATTTTATAATACAAACAGGGGGAAACTGGGACAAAAACAAAACAAAACAAAAAAGAAAATTGACCCTGGTGTTTTGGCCCAGACCAGCTCATACAGAATCATGCTCACCACAAATCTTTACGCTCACTTAAATGTGTATATCAACCAAAACAATGCAGTGAGTTAGCAGGAATCAGTGAAAGTAAAATCATTTAATACTTTGAAAACTTTCATTCGTTAATAAAATTAAAATCTGTACTCAAGCACAGTGATGAATATTAGAGTAGCATTCATACTACTTTGTGTTTGAAGGAGAAAGAAAACAGAAAAAAACAGAGATGAGAAATGATGGATTAGATAAAAAAAAACTGTTTCTGGCTAAGGTGCAGAAGCTGTTTCTCTGTCTGCCTGCTCTTCTCGTCTGGAGATGTTATCTCAACCAGGTTCAACAAAAGATTAGATGGAATATTTTTTATTTTTTTTATTTTACATAATGATGCAGTCACATCCAGAATTATCAGATTCTCTGATAAAGAGGCAAACAGCTGCATCAGTATAACATATGGGAAAATGTAAATGAATAGACAATCTTATAGAAGTATTATCATTTTGTGAAATTTTAAGAGTATGAATAAAGCACAGAACATCAAGCCAGGGTGAAATAAGTATATAGCTGAGTATCATGCTGAAGCTCATTCAGCTGCAAGAACATGGGCTATAGCAGGTATAGGCCCAGACAGGGGCCTGTGTTTGAATATACGCTCACTAATTGTTTTGTTTGTTGGCATGAGGAAGCTATCAGAGCAAATTCCATGGCTAAGAAGTTAAATAATACTATTTCTGATTTTTTGAAAGAGGTGAGGGCTCTAAATAAATGTAAAATATCTCTGCCATGCTCAATAGATGGAATTACTGGATCAGATAATATAGTTGAATTTTAGAGACATCACTATAGCAATTTATTTAATTGTGTCAAAAGTGATGTGTATAAGTGATGGAAAAATATTGTATTCATGATATTTTGAACCCTGAAGGAACTATTGAACTCTGAATGATCTGAGAGCAGCACAGG
>JBBBVU010000009.1:19841701-19861508 GCA_037177055.1 Atherinosoma microstoma | reverse complement strand
TATATAATATGTATGTGTATATAATATGTATGTAGAAAAGCGAAATGTTCCAAAGCATTAGTATCTCCTCAAAACAGGATATTACGAGAATTGCTGCTTATGCGCTAAACACCATTCAATGGAAACACATATTGCAATTGAACTTTGTCAAAATTTTAGAAAAACTGTAATGGAAACGCAGCTACTGTTAACAGAACATTTTTGCTTGGTAGAGCAAATGTTTACAATGTTATCATTATAATTATTTTTAATATTTATTGCTCTCAGCTTGGACATCCTGACCTTAAACACTCACTTTGGTACAGCTGGCAAATCACAATGCAAATTTGGCATCAATGTTGGATCGTTTGGGAGAAGGAGAGTTCTGTGCTTACAGTTCAGTCATGCTCCCTCCTACCACTTTAGGCTAAACATGCAGCAGTAGCGACTGCTGCTTGGCTAATGCAAAAACAGGTTAAAATGGCTAACATTTGTAGATATTTGCAACACTATTTACAGCCATCACAACCATTTCACACCGTAAAATTGCAAGAATTCATAACGAAGTTGGCCCATCTCTGGGTAGGCGGATCAGAGAAAAGGCAGTCCTCTCAGGATTAACACCTCCAGCTGCACCTGTGGACATTCTCAAGTGTGAACACCAGGGGAAAATTTAAACACTGGCGACTGGGATTCCTCCAGACATCTTTGTCTCATCTTTAACTTACAATGTTTCCTATGTCTTGCAGTGATGTCTTTACCATTTTCCCCCTGTATCTGTCCCCAGAGACATGTGCCTAGAAGAGAGAGAATATCTTCCAAAAGACATAGAAATCCAACCTGCCACTGAGCATGTTAGCAGGGAAGTGAGTGCTGAAAGAAACAGACAGTTACAGGTACAGTTAAAAATAAGTCATATTGTCAGCCAAGAGTAGTTAGACTTATAAAAATACTGATTTGTGGCTTCTCATGATGGGAAGGTCATTGATTTGATTCCTGGCTGCCCCAGCCCGTGTCGAAGCATCCTTGAGCAAGATATTGAACGTTACATTGCTCCTGGAGCTTTCATCAGTGCACGGGTGAGTGCAAGGTATTGATATCAATTCCATGTACAAAATGAAAAGAGAAAAGAAATGTATATATAAATTGGTGAGTATGGCTTGTATTGTAAAGTGCTTTAAATGACAACATTAGAGCATTAATTACCTTTGTCATTATATGATTATATTATCAAATTAAATAAACTTCATTTATATAGCACCTTTTAAACACAAGCGTATCACATAGTGCTTTACAAAAAACATAAAACAAATACATAAAAAAAACAAAATGTCCAATATATGAAGGTAAAGGAAGACGCTTGTGGTCCAGTCCCCCTGGCTGTAAAGATGGATTCATCATTTCTTTGTGCAACACTTTGACTAAATTTTGAAAGGTGCTAAAGAGAGAACATTATTACCAGGCTAAGTTTGTTTTTTTATGCATTTAGAGAGGATATCTGTTTGTTTGTGCTGGCCTCTGTCCAGGGATGGGCGATAGAATGGTCACAGTTAAATTTACATTGGTCTCATTGTTAAGCATGCAGCATTTTCATTTGATTCATCTACTGAGGCAACAGTGCATCACTTAGCAAAATCTAGTCCACTAGTTGTCAGTAATGCATTGCTAAATTGGTTGCTAATCTCCGTGAAAACCCAAAAGAGAAAAATAAAAAGTGGACTGAGGAAGGAAACTGAGCTGAGTCACATTGACTATGCAGAAAGCATGAACATGTGGGCCAATTGGACTCCATGCACCAGTTATTGCAGTGCAAGTGTCAAACAGAAAAGCATCATCTCATCATTTGTGGCTGCCATCTTACATGAAAAGTATTCAAAATGAAGCACAGGGATTAAAACAGCGGTTTCAAATGTCATTGCAAAAGACACAATGGCCTTTGTGATCATTACTTCTATACATTTTAAAGTGACAACAATACCAAACCCTATATGCTAGTCAAAATCAAGACTGATTAATACACAAAATAATACTCATTGGATGCTACAAGGTTCTTCTGGGTAATCTAACCTTTGTTTTCTACCTCTCAAGGTAAAATCTCAAGGTAAAATTCAACAAGTACTCGAAAATGTATTTCAAGCATTCTTATAATTCATACTACTATTACCAAGGACACTTTGGCAATAGTTCATGCTCTATTTGACATATTTTTGTCTCACAGACAAATGTATCTGTTAAGACGTTTTAAAAAATATAAACTTTATATTGTTTGTTTTTTGTTGACAAGATTTAAGTACACAAGGTAAAAAATTTGCCTGATTGGAAGATGGTCTGATTAAATTATCAGTATGTTGCTGAATATATTAAAATAATAATAAGGGCCAAAACTGTCATTTTTACAGTGCTGAAAGAGTTTATATAATTTTTTTAAACTATGTATTAACATGATGTATTTGTCTTGATTAATTAATTCAATGATGCAACTGATTATCTTTGACACACAGAATCCTGGCAATTATGACAAGGTGCTGTCAGTTCAAAAGCCTCTTGTTTTATTCATCCACCATTTCATGAAAACTTTTAACACACACACATGCAAAGGTGAGTGATTAATTCATGATGATAATGACTTACCAGGATGTTTTTGACTTTATTTTCCCACTCTGCTGCATTGGTTTCGTGTTTATAGGCTTATTTGCTCCATAATACACAGCTCCAAGTGTGAAACATGAATCTCATTTTAATATGAGGATCATTCTCCAAAGTAAGACCCCTGGTGCCACATTTTCTAGAGCAACTGATAGCTCATGGGATGATGTCTTCCTCCTCCTCCACCCTTCTTGCATTTCTTTTTCTGTTTTTGATGGTGTTACAGTGATGTTAGAGTAGTCATTTCACCTCTCTGCTTCTGTAAGGAGAGATATATTTTACTTTGCCTTTCATTATAAAATATCCATTCCATTTCTCTCTGAGTCAAGTATACTTATAAAGACAAAAAAAGACAGGAAGGGACAGGAAATAGTTAATGATGAGAGTGAAGAAGATAAAAATGGCAGTGAGCTGATCTGGTGCTGGCTGCAAGCTAAGATATAACCGAGGACCAGCGTAGATATGGGGAGCCGAGAGGAGTTGCATGCAGGAGATAGGGTGTTATAATTGAGGAAAAAAGCAGAGTCAGAGCGAGATGTACAGATTAATGGACTGAAAGCTAGGAAAGAATGAGAGGAAAAATAAAGAAATGAGCAGAAGAGATAAAAGGGGATGAGGGAAAGAAGAAGTCAGTCTTACAAGTACTTACTTTGAAGGAACCTTTAAAAACAGGCAATTGAAAACATATCAAAGAATTCAGGAGACAAAAGCAAACTGTCAACTCCTTTTTGAAGAAGATGAATGTCCTTCCAATAATGTCATTATTTCATTATTATAATTTAGACCTTTTTTTTATGTGTACATGTTTGGATATTGTCTTAATGCTGATGTGATCATGTTTGAGGAAAGGCAGATTGGAGTGAACAATTTGAATATTGCCCAATACCAACAGATGGTATTGGCAGATATATGGAGTATGTTATTTCATGTTGCATTCAAGAGTTATTCACATTTCATTTTGGTTTTCTTTTGGGTTTTAAAAAAAAAAAGAAACTGATCCTTGTAAGCATTAGATAATTATTGAAATGCTCAAATTTTTAAAAGGCTAAAAAATTTTTAAACATGGATTTTTGTTGTTACGTTTTGCACAAATAATCCTGAAATATTATAGTAAAGTTGTTTTGAAAAACTAATGATTTGAAAAAAAATATTTTTTGACACAATTTAAAAATAGAAACATTTTAAAACAAGCATGTTTTCAGAACGCATTATGCTTTTCAAAGAAAACAAGATCTTCCACTAACAGGTTATCTTATGTTGTCCCACATTGGTCACTGCAGTTTGTGATGCTGCTCTCGGGTAGACAAGGTGAATTTGTCATTCTTGATCAGTGGTTGTCACATACGGCCGAACTAGCTGTTGTTTATCTGCAACGGTCGAGCATAGCATCATGCCTGTGCTGTGGATGCACTAAAGTGGAATCACTGATATTATTTCACATGGCTAAGTTTACTCTTACAGATCAGAGTACTTAACTTCTATGCTTCGGTCAGCTGTGACATTGTGCAGACATGCAAAGAAAATGTCATTTTGTTGTCCTTTTCTAGGCCTGAGTCACAAGTCAAACTGTTAAACATGGGTCAGATTTTATTTTTTTACTCCGTGAATAAGTACAAAAAAGTGTAACCAATATTTTTTTAATCAAAAAGTTTAAGAGGGGTGCATTTCATAATTCCCTGAGTATATTAAGTTCTGTATTGCCAGCAGAAAGTGCAGTCAGGAAGTTTTTTCAAGAGTGGAGATCCTATAACATTACGTCAGATTCACAATGTCAAAAAAAGTAATAAAATAAAGATTCTGGAAGACCTAAGAATTCAGTTTGAACTATTACCAATAAATGAAATGTTTCTACATTTTTCATCTAACACAACTACACTAAGATGCACAAGTAAGATTCCGATTCCAGACAGAACACCAAGTCATTCCAAAATTTGTGAAACTGGATAATACAAAATTTACCAACTGACTTAAACTTTAGATTTATCATTGAAATTATGGCATTTCACTACTTATATCTAACCAACTAATGTGGCTGAATGTGGAAATAGATATAAATGCCAAAGAGCCTTAAAGACAAAAAAAAATAAAATAATCCAGCCTTGCAAAGAGTGACCCATTTTGTTTTATTTTATTAGAAAATATCCACACACCATAAAAATTACATGTACAAAACTATAGATTTGGAATTACTTTATGTACACATACAAAAGATAAAGCCCAAAGAAAAAGTGAGAGAAACACAGGAGGGGGGAGAGTGAAGTTTTACCTTATTTTAAATATTTTTATTGGGATGGGTCAAAAGGTTTTAGGTTCTCTGTCCATTTCCATGATGTACCTCTATGCCTCCATACAGCAGGGAGCTGTGTAACCATCACGATGGCAAGGATTATGTTGACGCCGAGGAACAGCAGGGAGCGCAATTACGTGCACACATATGGGTAATAGATAAGGCATGTGTACCACACATCCCATTTACACTAGTTGAATTATGAAAATGATGAGGGAGATGCAAGTATAGAGCACCTGGGATATACAAGTGAAAGACATTTTTCAGACACAGAAAAATTTAACTTTTTCGAGACTGGACATTAAATGTGAGGTGACCTGTTATCAACCATGCTGTGTGCACGTAATCACCCTCTGTGCTGGTTCAGTAATTAGACTGAATAGCAACAGCCAAAATGTTAAAAATATAGGCTGTGCAGTATTTTACAGTCAGCATTTTTCTCCACATTGAACTAAACTGTGACTTGTAGTGTCAAACTCTTGATGTGTAAACTTAGTGATGAAAGTAATGATGATGATGTTTCAGATCAAATTATTTGATTTCAATAATGACTGGTGTGATTTGGTACCCCTGCTACTTTCATTTGTCTCTCAATGCTTCATTTGTCTTTCTTTGCTTCCAGCATGTGGCTTTCCTCCTGATCACTGGGTCTGAAAGAAAGAAAGAAAGAAATTACTTGTAATTTATCACTTGTGATCAAAACTTAAAGGTCTATTGAGTGAAGAACTTTCTAATATAAATACAGAACTGATTTGAATTATGGATTTAACAGTTATCAACATGACAACATAACAAAGATTGACATTTTGGTTGCTGGTTAAGCTGAAGATTTCCAACCATAAAAAACTCTACACCAACCCTTGCTGGACCACATTGTCAGCTCAGGGAAAAATAAATATTGTTTTTCTCAAAAAACACATAATGCTTCATGTGTCAGAGGCTAAATGTTGCAAGTTTTTGTGTTTATGTACTTTTCAAAAAACAGCCCAGCCTCAAAAGAAAAATTATCTTTTAAGTCCAAGTAATCAAATCACAAGAGTCACAATGAAGATGCAAATCTGCATGTGTTTATAGAAATTTAGCTAAACTATGCTTTATTATTTCTATTTATTAGTATTCTTTTTAATGTCTAAATATGAGCAATGGCATCTGGCAGCAAAGAAGAAAAGAGTCAGACAGGACAGTTTGTGCAGTAACATCACCATCTACCCCTCCTGCCTCCTCATAAGTGTTTTAGAGCATTGAACAGCTGTGCAATATCTCATTTGTGTCTGTTTCAAATTATGCAAAATTTTAAGAGAAAAAGAAAAAATAGGCATGCAACTTTCTTTGTTTTTTAATGTATTTATTTATTTTGAAGTCTTAAAAATTTAAACTGAAACTATAATGTAACTAAAATGTTCCAATTTGAGAGGTAAATTTTGTGCTGTGGACCCACAGCTATTTCACATTCTGACATTATACAACAATGCTAATCAAGGCTGCATCTTTTTTTTCTTTACATCAGATGAGGCCAAATCAGCAGCTAATTGCGATTCTGATCATTAGGACTCCTTCAGACACTTCAGCTTGCAAAACATTTTCACATCAGTGACTTCCTGT
Organism: Atherinosoma microstoma; assembly: GCA_037177055.1. Taxonomy (NCBI): domain Eukaryota; kingdom Metazoa; phylum Chordata; class Actinopteri; order Atheriniformes; family Atherinidae; genus Atherinosoma; species Atherinosoma microstoma. The sequence goes on along the minus strand of JBBBVU010000009.1, from coordinate 19,854,994 downwards.
ATGTCACTAATGAAATACCTCCACCCCATTTGATTTGGTTACATTGATCTTGTTCTGTATTTGAAGTGTTGAATAGTCTTCAGATACAGAAGTCTCACTTAATCAATGCAGGTATGCCATTCTATAGTAACACAACATCAGTATTCTCATTTTAAGTGTAGAAGCATAAACTTTAAACCATGGTATCTGTTTTCTGTTGATCATGCAGACCTGTTAAAACTGTAAAATAACTAAATTTATAAAGATGACTCTTTTCTGGCAAAGCTGTGATTCCAGAAATTGCTCAAAAGCCACAAGAGGCAACTGTCTTAAATCCCCCTGTTAAAACAAATTAATAATGGCATTCTACTTAGTGACGGCTATGGGGGGAATGTGATGGAAAGCAGTTGGTCGGCCCACCATCCTCCTTGTTAACCTCGTACAAATCTCCCACTGCTGGCCTCATTAGTACTGTAATGTGAACATGCTGAAATGATTAGCTGTCACATTGTGAGTGGTCCTCATGGGGGAAACCTGGAGTTACTCACAAATTGCACATTGAGTGGCTGGCAGAACTATAGAACAGTTACCTTATAGTAAATATATTAATAATAAAACAAGTGCATTCGGCTCTCCCTGAATATAACAGCAAGTAACAACGTATTGATTAATAAAAATAACTATCTCTACTTCTTGGAAAAAAAGTTGGTAGATGCACAAATAGAAAAATGGAATATGGAGAATAACAGCCACTGGCTACTTATTGGATCATCACTTGAGCTGTTCCAGTATTCAGTATCACAGGTGAAGAGACTATCTTTAGCAATGGCCAATCAATAAAGCTAATGGCAATCCCTTCAAAGCACTGACTAGGCACAAGGACTGTTGTGTTTTTATCTCATCTTCATTTGTCCTTAGCAGAGTGAATAGATGAGTGATGCAGGGAGTAAAACAAGTTTGAGGTAAAATGTTTTCTAAGTTTTTTAAGCTAATTCAATCTGCCTTAAAAATGTGTCTGTATGTGGCATATGTTCAGTGCTATCAGTCGCCTGAATATTTCAACTAATCTGACTGGTGGAAGAAGTTGACACTGATAAACACCTTCGCAGAGCTAACCATTTTTAAAATGATCAGAAAAGTTTTTTCTAAATATTTCAGACTGTTGTTACAGTGTCATTGCTCTCTACATCTCACGTGATGTTTTGGCATTCTAAGTTATTTTAAGTTTTCTAACATATTATAAAGCAAACACAATCAGAGTCTGAGGCGAGTCTGTAAAGATTTCCTTGTAGCCTTCTGCTGTTTGACTTCTTTTCACACTTTACCATGGTGAGATGATAAATGGTTGTTCAGGTTATCAGGCAAGAATTCAGGGTCCTGCATGTGTCAAAGAAATATTTTCTCTATAGTGGCAAAGTACTTTCTGATGTTTGTTAATAGTCTATTGTTTTACTCTGTTCTATTGAAATAGTTTATCATCCGTTCAATGACTCCTATGAAGGATGTAGAGGTTATGTAAACACTGACAAACGTAGTAAACTACAATTCAGTCAATTTTAATAACTGTTTCATGACAGACCATTTATTCGACCAAGGTTCTTTATAGCCCGCCCATTTCAGTACAGCAGCCAAGAAGGTTGAACTTAAGCACTTTGACTGTGTGGATACAAATTTAACATGATATTGATTCAAGGAGTAATATCAATACCACCCTTTCCTGATTTACTGCAATACATGCATGAAATTATACTCACACCAACCCCAATTTCTGCCTAGATGTTGTGTGAACCATTATATTTGATAGTCTGCTGATGATTATTTGAAAGATTTCCAATCCTGTCTAGAGGAGGATAAATTGATGCTACCGCAGCATCAGAAATGAAGGTAAATAAATGTCATTATGTAAAGATGTATTCCCCAAAAAGTATGGCATAATTTAAAATGTGTTAAGTAATGTAATTGATGATTGCAGAGACAAAAAGGATCTGGGATTCATTCGTAAAGAAGACTACCAGTTTGTTCATGATCAGCACTGCAATTCTTAATACAAGATATGATTCCACCATGTTGTGACAAACCACACCTTTATGTCTCTAAATACCATTATGCATATCTCCAGCCAAACGAGTAAATCTCAACACCAAATATAACCTTTCCCTGCAATACAATTTTTCGCATAATAAGTAAATAAATAGCCTGAACAGAAGTGTGGAGTTGACATTTTAAATCAGAACCTCGGCTGTCAATATCAAATTTCATTCTGTCACCTGAACACTGTTATTTGTGGAAAGCGTTCAATCTGCCAATAAACCAATATGGTACACTTTTTGTTTCAATCATTTAAAAGATTCCAGTTTCCAAAGCTGACTGTCTTGAGCTTCATCACTTCACTTTCCCCAAAACATACAAACTTCCTAAGAAAATTTAACTAAAACAGCAAAGTCTGATGCCTAAATTTAAATCAGCCCAAGACTGAATCTAAAAAGAGTCCTACTTGCTTTGCTGCCTCAGGAAATGGTCCTTTGCTAAGAGCTAAATGAAAGGGTACCAACATGGAGTTCATTTAGTTCATAAAGAGGTTTGCATAATTGCCTATTACTATTATACTTATTGGCTATTACATTTACACTTTGTACGTCACTTGCAAGGCATTATATGTTATTTGCAGCATATTAAGATGCAATTATGGAATATTAAAAAAGTGACAAATGTACAGCAAGACACTACATACATTGCAAATATTGGACTATTGTAAGGAAGAGTTTAGTTACAACCCCTGCTGCCACATTTGGTGCAGCCCCATACATCAAACAGTTCCAGCTCTGCCCTGCTAAAGAAATGCATGCAAAGCTTTTGTGTGGCAGTAGAGAAAGGGACTCACGGATTATATATCACCAATGCTGAGCAGTAAATTTTCACCATTCAATTATAGCCTCTATTTCTTCAGTTATTGCTGCAGTACTGACTATCCTCGCATGTACACACATAAACAACCACACACACACATGCTTCTCTGACTTACAAAGCAATTGACTTTTAAAAGTCTGTATTTCAGGAAATGTCAGCCAGTTAGAGTTTTTATCATGATTAACTTTTTTACATTGTGGTAAAAATGGTCACAAATCACCTCATTTGAATGACATTCTCTCAGTACCAATTAAAATATTCAGCTGTTCTGAACCAGAATTCTGCAGCATGCTAATGTCTGACAGATGTAGTCCCATAAAATAAAAATGAGCCATAGCCCAAAAAAAAAACATGAAGTAGATTCAGCACATCTTCATGATGTGAGTAATATAGTTATTGTGAATTATTAAAATTGTGAATACTGAGATCTACACAACACATCTGGTGACATCAGCAGAAAATAATTATTGCTTGAACACAACATTCTGTTGCATTGAAATTAAGTATTATTGTGTGGCCACAGCTTAGGAAGATGTGCTCTGGGTAGGAAATGCCTGAGAAATGCATAATTAAGTCATGAACATAAGTCAGTTTTACAAACGAAAGTGAAAACTAAGCTTTGGTCATGTCTTAAGGGTGTGTACTGCGAGATTGGGAATCTTTTAGCAGTATTTCAAGTGAACTTTATATTACAGAGCTACTATCACACATTCTGCACCGAAAAATGTGATATAATCTTATTCTGTTCAAAACTTTGGATGAATCATCACATAGTCCTCCATTCTCAACATCATACTATCACAGTGGCATCAATTGTTAAAGGAACAGTTCAAACATTCTGCTGCCATGGAAATGCATAATATGCATCCTCAAAATATGCCTCAAGAAGTGTCTATTTACAGGCAATGCCATGAGACCATATTGGTATGAAGCACATACAAAATGCAGACATTTGGGAAATCTTCGTAACATGTTGCTATGACATGCACATTATCCCCCATAATGCATCATCTTAATTATTCTATTTCAAAGTATTAATCATTTGCGGTCATGCAGGTAATATTACATTCCAATGTCTTGCCAGCTTTTAACTATGTAGTAAAATATTTTCTGCCGTGTCAACACACTGGTCCTGCTGAGATATTTTTATACTTAAATAACATGAAAGGAAAATCCATCAATGTTCAGTTATCTAAATTTAGAATTTACTTTAAAATCCCTGTGTTTGATATGATTAGTGTTGTTGGCACCTACAGAAAATTAAAATTAATATAATTGATTTTAAACATTTCAATATGCCACTGACTTCAAACACTGAGTATAAACAAATACCACTGGTGTTTGCATACAAAGCAGTGGCTTTCAACATTCTTCAGTTCAGTCTAGATGGTAATTGTAGAGCTTGCAGAAAGCTTGAAAACTTTAGTTTAGTATTCAGAGTTCCAGGTTCTTTTCCCTGGTCAACAACAGCCTGAAATGCCAATTTTTCCATTTGACTGACACATGCAGCCATCCACTGAATTCTAAACTTGAATTTAAAAGAAAAGCACCCTAGATTTGAGTAATTTAATTAAAAATTTTCTTTTTCTGTCATGGCCTTTATCATGTTTTGTTGTTATTTTAGTTTTACAAGGCCTAACCCAAACCCTGGACTATCTAACCATATAAAAAGAAAAATGATTTTGTAGAAGAAAAAGCCTCATAAGTGGCCAAACCATTAGCCTTGACATGAGGGGGCGAGTACTTACTGTATGTATGAGAGCTGAAACTGTTAAGATGTTAATGGTGGGCCTCATTCATCAACTTTACAAATAATATTAGAATAATAATGATAATAGAAGTGATACATTCTCTTTCAGAACATAAAATCTGCAATTAATATTTTTTTCTCTTCTTTTTCCAGAATGAACACAGTAAACAATAGGCTACTTGAACATGTTGACATGTTTATGTTGTTGAATTATTATTAAATCAACAGTTGCATGAATTACAAGAATGTTTGAATTAATTAAATAATCACTAACTAATATTTTGCACATCTTAAGTCAAAATCTGCTCACATACTGTCAATGACTACTTATAGAACAAAACTCCAACAATAGCCTTTAGACTAGATTGATGCTTGCAAAATAAGGCATTTACTACTGTGCCATTCCAATATTTCAACCACAAGCTCCAACACTCCACAAATGTACAACTTATCTCCAGAATCACATCCTATATTCAGCCTCATGCTTCCCAGGACAGAGACACAGCACTTATATTTTACAAAACAGTTTATTGGGTTTTAAATCAAAGAAATGGACAACAATGCTATGTTCATTGGTGCACATCTTTGTCTCTGATCTTCTGACTTTTTGAAAAAGTTTTTAGTAGGTATGAAGGATATGCCCAGGCAAAACATGAGAGAACCTACAGTATATATCTCCTAAGTTTATAGAAAAGGAAGTATTTTGGCTAATAAATTAGGCTAGCCCTAGCCCTAGTTAATATAATTCACGAAAACTCCTTCAAAGAGCTGTTCTATGATTTACTGATAAATCCATATACAGTTGTTTCCCTTAACATGTATGCAGACATACATAGACACATGCACATTTGCGGCAGTTCATGGCATTAGGATGTACCTGCATGTGTTCATCTGTGCATATCAAGATTGCTTTTTTTATCATTGAAAAAAGGTCATACAGTAAACACTCCCAAAATAAACATGCATTGTCATCCATTATTCACAGTAGAATGTTTTCTTTCTGAGGAAGCAAAGACACCTTACAGCACAATGCAGCTGGAGCTCAATACACACTAAGTAATCCTCCATACATCCCACTCACTCTTCCCCTTCTGTTTTCCTCTCTATTTCCTTTTTATTTTACACTTCTCCTCCTCCTCTTTGCTCGTCATCTTCACATTTCTTCTCCTCATTCTCAAACCATCTCCATTTTCAGTCTTTATACTTTTCCTTCTCCTCTACAACTACTCTTTTTAATAAACTGGTTATCATATCCAGACTTCCTCAACCTCTCTCACTACCAGCTCAGTTCAAGAAGCAATATCTGTTCTGTAAGATCATCACTGAACCATTTATGCATACAAGAAGATCGTGTCAGCCAATACTTAACAAGCATGCATGTGCAATTCTGAATTATCCTTCTAAGCCTTGCATCTCCTCCTTTTTTTTATCTCTCTCTTGAATAATTTGTTGATTTTTTTTTAACTTATTCTCACATTATTGCTCTTCCAGCACAAACATACTCTATAATTTCCTGTTTTCTACAATCGTTCCTTCCGACTGCTGTCTTTTCATCATATTTTATTCTCATTCTCCTCCTTATCTCAGACAGCGATATTTAATTATAATGTAGGAGAGCCTTCTTAAATTACAATACAGGAGGGCCCTGATGCTGTCTGACCTACAGACAGCATCAGGGTGCAACCATAGACTCTCCCTGCTCACAACAGAAGGCTGCTTCACATCTCTTTGCTACTAAATTGCTCTTACTTGCTCAGCAGGAAACCGCTGAAGTGACTGAAGCATCCATCAGTGATGATGTTGGAAAACTGCTGTATGTCAATTTTGGTGTAAATGTGTTTGGCAGAGATCTTAGCGACTTTTAATACAAATGCAGTAATGCATGCCACATCACTGCCGTATCAGCTACCAGATGTGGCATGTAGTCTAAACTGATGTGATAGCATGGTCCATCGGCTCATGCAGTAAAAACACACACTGAGATCTTGTCATTGCAATTCAACCTCTTTAGATAAAATAAACTGTTTGCTGGGAGGGACTTATGGTCACAGATGGGTGCTGTCATGTTAGTGCATAACAGAAAACAACAACACATGTGCCTGATTCACTCCATCAGTTACGTGATTATCAGATCTTTCCCTGTGAATCTGAGAAGCTTAAAGAAACTCATTGTTAAGTAAGCATATTTAAACAAGCAGTTTGACCTTCTGGGCATCATACATTTTTCTTTTGTATAAATGAGAAGAAACATACTAATCCCATGTTAAACCACAGAAGCAGCTGGTTAGCTTAGCATTCAATAGAAAATGAAAATGGGGACATGCAGTTCAGCTGTGACTTCTTACATCTAGCCAAGAAACAGTGTCATGAATAACCTCTTCTACAACCATATGTTGTCATTTTCATGTGTCTTCTATATGATTGAAACAAAATTGATTTGACATTTTCATGCATTCAAAATAGGCTTTTAAACACCATATTTGGGTGAAGATTTGAAGCAGTAAAATGATAAGTGGGAGATCACAGCAGTGGCGTTGTCAAGAAGTATGACCTGACGGTCGTTCATCAACATCATCAACAAATTTTGCATGGTGTGACGCAAGCTTAATTTAATGTCATGACTAAACAGTGGTTTTGGAGTGGCATTGCCCTGACAAGTCTACAACTCAGGATTGTACTGTATTTATACCTGTCATATGATAAAAAGCAATTGTGATCAATGCATTCTTATTAAAAACACAGCATTCCAGATTATTCCTTATTATTCTTACTTGTTCGCTAAGGAAATAACTATTGAAAAATGTTTCTTTGCATTTTTTCATTTGCTTGGGACAAAAACAATAAGAATCAACTTTTTTTTTAACTAAAGGTTGAGATATCAGGTGGCAAAAGTAACTGCACTTTTAACATTACACACCTAAACCAAGCGGTTGAGACGGCTCTGGCAGGTTTAGTCTTGCATAGATCTTGCATTGTTTTTTCTTGTACTTACTTATTTGAATCAGATTGTTTAAACTGTATCATTGTCAGAGTTGATGAAGGTTGATTTGAAAAATAGGGGGGAAAAAGCATACATGTGAAAAATACTGCTGCTGTACTTGTTTATTAATATTCCTGCAGATGATGTATAGATACAGTAGATACATGCAGGACAAGTTCTATCTATTTTGCCACCTGTACTCATTCATCAATCAACCAATTAATTTTTCACAGTTTAAACATTAAACATGGAACTTCATGATCAAATTGAACTTTTATGTGAACAGAAATAACAAAAAGAATTGCGGCTAGAGAACCTAAATACCTGGAGCCAGAACTGAGTGCTCTACTGCCTTTTTTTCCCCCCATTACATGGTATGGTATAATACAGTTTGACTCACCATGTCTTTTCCCTTTTTTATATTCCATTGTGAACAATTAATCCTCATCGTAGGCTGGTCGTAGGCTTTTGTTAGAGATGAGAACTTTGCTGTATGTGTATTTTATGACATTACACTCATTTAGCAGACACATTTATCCAGTGAGGAGTGCCAGCCTTTTTTCATAAAAAAAGAGTTATTGCATACCAAATAATGTGTGCATTTCACACTCCACATCCTGTGATTTTACCCTGACCATAATCATTTGGTAATTCATTTTAGTGCCATAAAAATCCACCAAAAAGAAAAAGCATTTCAATGACACATGAAGTTGCATGCTATTTAAATGCATGTTGGGAGTACAGGTGGGTATCATCTGGTTTTTAAGCTGAATGCGTTTGCAGCAGAATTTTAGTACAGAAGGGTTGAAATATATGTTGAGAGTGATTATAGCTTATTAACTGAGCATTCCAGTCAATAAGAAAAAAAAAACAAGCATCTGTACATCCATACTCACAGTCAATAAAAATGCTCATGAAGAATGAATTCATTAGTCATGCACACAATACGCGATCCATCCACACAAACGATTTAACAATAATTTATTATGCAAATTGTGTCCCTGACTTTCAAATGACTTTATAGAGCAATAAAGTGTGTTGGCGAGCATGTACGGCTGCAGACATGTTATTATTTACACCCACAGCTGATTCTCTCAGACCAATCATTTGCTTAACATCATCCTATAGAATCAACTTGGTTCACTTAGAACCTTAACTGAGGTAGTACTAAAACAAAATACCAGCTGTTATCACGTACTTAGTACTGTATCATGCAATGGAAAAATTCCATATGTAGACATGTAGGATAATATAGATTCTTAATGTGTGATTGTGTGTGAGAAAGGCACAGAGTGGCTCAATCACCAGCTATAAGACTGGTGCATTTTAATAGAATGACGGACACACACACACACGTACAGACCAAGTTGCACAATCATAGGTGTATAAAAAGGGGTTTTGTTAAAGAACTGTCAATAAGAGACCATCTACTTAAAAATGGATGCAATCTCATTACATGTTGTCCCTAGAGCAGCTCAGAGCCAACATGTACAAAATGTCAATCTTACAGAGCTGCTATTGGCATTATAGGATATTTTATGAGTGCACTGTTGAAAGATTATTCATTCATTCATTTTCTGTACCGCTTAATCCATTCAGGGTCGCAGGGGCAATTAGCAGGCGAGAGGCAGGGTACACCCTGGACAGGTCACTAGTCTATCACAGGGCCAACACAGAGAGACAAACAACCATTCACCCACACACTCACTCCTTGGGGTAATTTTGAGTGAGTAATTAACCTATCATTCATGTCTTTGGACTGTGGGAGGAAGCCGGAGTACCCGGAGAGAACCCACGCATACATGGGAAGAACATGCAAACTCTGCACAGAAAGGCAACTGTTTTTAACCCCTCCCCAGCTCAAACCAGCATCCCCCCCAGTTCGAACCCCTCCCGAGGCTCAAACCAGCAACCTTCTTGCTGTGAGGCTGCGGCGCTAACCACTACACCACCATGCGTGTTGAAAGATTAATCAAAATTAAATTCAATGCAATGTGATTCATAACTTTGAATTTTTTTTTACACAGACTACATGTAACATAGAGCTGTAACCTCTAATCCCTCATTTTCTTTCTTCCTTTGACTTTTAGACCTCTCAGTATATTTTCCTTCAACATGACATTTAACACTTTTATGTGGTTGTTTTCATGACTATCAGACTGAATCAGTTATCCCAGGTCAGACATGAAGTGGCTTTGCTATGAAATGTTGTCAGGAAAATTCAAATCAATTACGTTTTCAGTAATTATTCAACATCACTGTAAAGACATTTTATGAGATTGTGCTTTACACAGAAGTGCTGTTTAGGTAAGTGATTGTTGACAAGTGCTGTAAGGTTAAAACCCAATAAATGTGAGAGTAATTAATGTTAATTATATTTCACAGCAATTACACTGTACCCTTAAAAGCATACATGTGTTTATAAATACTGTAAGTGCCTCAGTTAAAGGAAGTACTCTGTAGTGTTATGAATCCCTAATAAGGGGGTTATTGAATCAATCTTTCCATCTATGCCCAGCAGAGAACACTGAAATTGTTATTTCATTAATGTCCATTGAAACATAATGGTTACTGGTGAGACAATTTGGCAATTTATAATCGCAAATCATTTGAAACAATTTCATTTGATGAGAAGAGCTAAAATGTGGGACTATCTAAATCTCTGGTGTGCTGGTTTTTCATTTGTTCCATTTTTTATTTTGTAAAAGGACAAACACTTTTTATCATTTGATATCAAATGAATGCCATTTTCCATCCACTGAGCAGCAAAAGTGAAAAAAATATATAATCTTGATTACCTCCAATAAATGGGAAATTTGAGTTTTACAGAGAGTATAAGTCTGGCCTGGCCAGATGAGTTGTTCAGTTCTACAGCATCTGACACCGGCCTGTGTCCTGCCTGACTAAATAGATAGTGTTGACCCCTTCTTATAGGCAGAGAACTTCCCTGAGGCTGGGCTGTTTGCTCATAGCCATATCCTTTCCTCGCCTATTATATTCTCCACCAGTGTTCAATCATTGCCGCAGGCAGGAGAAAAACAGACATCTGATGGACAGATGGTGGAGAGGCGCATAAGATATGGAATCACTCAGACACTAAAAGAACAAGCAACAAACAGGAGTGGGGATGCATTTTCTGTCACCTGTGCAGAGATTGTCACTAGAAGAGGTAATGAAACAGATCATTAAGCCAGGGAGGTTCTCTAATGGTCTTGTTGACAGCAATTACAAAGGCACTCGTTAAAGTATTGCCCTCATTAGGTTACAAACCACTCACTTCAGGAGAAACTTCAGTCTAAATGTGCTCTAAACTATGGAGCAGGACCCAATATTGGTGGAAGGCCAAGGTGACTGCTGGTGGGTTACCATATGTCACACTAATTAGTGAAGCTTAGTCCTTGGATATGAGACCTTCTTATTTGGCTCTAGTTTGGCTAGTTTAATGTGATAATCAGCAGATTACTCACCTTTATAAGCGGACTTTGAGGAATATGAGAGAGGCCAGTGGAGGTCCACAAGATCCTCACTAATCCAATCCTGTAGAGCACGAGATACAGGACCAGAGCAGTAGCAGACTTAAAACAGAGTAGTGTAGTACTGTTTAGTTTGGATGAGATCTGTGTAAAAATCCAGTTTCCGTCCGCTCGGTCCAGGTTTGTTCAATTCTGTCCATGGGGATGCATTCAGTTCAAGTTTTCTTAATAATGTGTGTGTCTCCACAGATACAGTTCTAATCCAGAGATAACAGGGTCCAGTCACCACTGAGATGCAGCATCAGTTCAGCCCTGCAGGGATCAGCTCAGCTCAGGAACCTTGAAAAGTATTGTTATATTCAACATTGATTAATAGAGTGGAGCAAACTTTCTTTAAAGTCCAATATGATGAGTTTATTAATGTTCATTTCCAATGCCAGAGCCAACTAGACCCCTTTCTGTGGGATGTTACTCCATCTCTGAGCAGTCTTTCACAATGTACATCCAGCTTGAGTGTGATTATCAACGCATCCCACTTTGCTTTGATCCTCAGCCATTCATTTTCTGTCAGTTCTAACATCCACTCAATGTCTGTCCATGCATGTTGATGTCGTCCTAGATGGTGAGAAATTGTTTTTTATCTTCAATCCATCTTTCCCATGATTCTTCGTGTCACTTTTCAGATAAAAGTGGGAACTGCCCTGCCATTAAAATTCCAATCTAGACCTGAGAACCAGGAGAAGTGCTTGAAAGTAAATCATACTGTATAGTTCTATAACCCCTATGATATTCAAGGAAACAAATTAATGGGTGTAGTAAACAGGAGATGCAAGGAGATGAGCATTAGGGCTTTTTTTTCTTCAGGGTTTTCACCAGTTTCTTCTCTCTTGCGATGTTTATTCTCCACATGTGCCAGAACAACAGCATCAGGGGTCTAGAAAACAGAAGAGCAAGAATAAGGTTTGCAAGTAGACCAGTAAACGTTCAGCCAATTATGCTTGAGGAAGAAAGAAATTATAGCAAAAGAATCTTTATATTTGTGCTAAACAGGAACGTTTAGAACAAATATGCTGAAATGAAATAAAGGATCTGGAGCAACAGGTTTAAACAGAAGGATAGAAATACAAGGTTATGGGTAAAAACTGTTGAAGTGTAACAGCAACAAATATAAAAAAAAAACCTAGAAGATCAGGGATACCCTATTTGAGGCAGTGTCGAACATGACTATGCTTTGAGCAGGCAGAAAAAAAGGAAACATAAAATGCTTTAACATAATCATGTGTTTCAGTCTGAACTATACTTGATCTCCAGCCTGACTTTTTTTTTTTTTACTAAAAATTCTCTGAGGCTGTTCAATTAGTTTTCCTAGCTTTGCTTTGGCTTAAGCAAGTTTGTAAAAAAGCTTTTATCAGCAAATAAACCTTTTATATTATTTTAAGTCTTTATTACTCCCCTAAGGAAAGAAGAAAAGAGATAAATCACATGAAGCGAACCTAGAGGGATTGAAGCATCTGAAGGTTTAAATGCCATGTTTTTATTTCATCTGCCCCTGTGCTAACTTCAAATCCAGCTTGAAGCAGGACAATTCAGTGTTTGCTCTACTTTTTGTAATTACAAGGACATGCTTTTCTCCATTTCCAAATGCCACAGAAAACCTAAAGTTGCATACAGGTTAGTTTTTCTATGTCTCAAAGGTTTCCATGATGAAACACAATTAACCTGAATAATTTAGAATGACTGTCATCTTTTGCAGAGTCGTTCAAGATCTAGCTTCTGCCTAGCTAAGAACAAATACCAAAAAAAGCAAAGTTTTCTGACAATGTAAAGATGTGCAACAGCTTGGAGAGTTAGCTGTAGCTTGTCCCGGCAGTAAAAGGCCTCAGCTGTTATTTGTAATGTGTGAGTTTGTCAGAACATTTCTTAACTGTATTTGTCAGGGGAAATATTTCCTAGCTGAATTTATGTACAGCCAGTGCTTATTATGTCAGCTAAAGAATGAAGCACAGTCTTTTTAATGGCGTGTGTGAAATCATCCATCACAACAACTGCACATCTCCACTGTTTTCTCCTCCATCATCCTCCACTCCAATCTTCTCCTCTTGCGCAACATGCCATTGGATGTAGGAGATGGAGCGACCTGAAGGTGGTATGCAATGATGAGTGCACCATATGAGTGGTGAAAGATATAAAGGAAATGAGATATT
>JBBBVU010000009.1:19797122-19837332 GCA_037177055.1 Atherinosoma microstoma | reverse complement strand
ATCATAACCATTATCATTCACACATAAAGTAACTTCCATACATCAGAGTAAAAAGAAAATGTATACAGCAGAATATACTGTAATATAAACATAAACAAAAAACAAGGTTATATGTCTATATAGTTATATGTAGCCTACAGTGCTGTGAATAAGGCTGGAGTTTCACAACTAACACTTCTTCACTGGTTGCTGTCCTCACCCTCCTGACACACGTTGCTGTCTGTCTGTCCACAGATTCTCGTCCACATCACATAATTTATTCTCCTTTGCGATGCAACGAGGGAAGAAACTGTGTGTATGTCGCAACCATCCTCTACACTGATCTCCTGTAATATCTTCACACGCAGCATCCATTTCATGGAGCAGGGAGCTCTGATTTTGAGCTTGATGCTCATCCACTGTCCACCTCCAAGCGGAGAAAAACTCAATAGGATTGAAATAAGGATAGTAAGGTGGTAGGAACACAATGACCATCCTTGGATGAGTAGTGAACCAAGCCCTGATGAGCGGGCCATGGTGGAAATTCACACTGTCCCACACAATGACATAGTCTGGTCCTGATGTTTGTACTGGTCCTGATTACATTTAGCTTTATATATACATGTTTGGCAGCGTTAACTATCATGGACAGCACCTGTCAGGTAGCCAAACTAAACATACTGTTTGATTGGTCATCTGAGATGTGTGAAACTCGTTCTTTGTCATTCAAGTTCTAGTTTCACCTGACTGTCAGTTAATCAATTTATCAAACGTTTCAAGAGTTTCATATATGGTGTTCATGGTATTATGTTCTTGACTAATTTTGACAATTAATCAGACTGCTGTGCATGTGATGACTTATAGAATGAAATGATGCTGACAGATTTTGGAGAGAACAACCATTAGACTGAGAATCAACAATCAGTTTAGATCGACAAGATCTATTCACTTGGAAATTGTGCTAAATGTAGGCTACCTGTGCTAACTATTGGTTATGTGTACTTAATCATTTGCAAAGATGTACTGCGACATTGATACATATATTAACACGTTTGCAATTTCATGAAATGAATGAAAAATACAATTCTGTTGTGAACAATTGCCAAGTGGTTTGGAGGATGGTCCATGTTGTTTTGAGAAGGTAATTTCTGTTTCAAGAAATGAGCCAAAGCAATGGAATAAACTGTAATCTGATTTTAAAGACATACTACAGAACTTTTGCAATTTTCTCAGTGATGCGCCCCCCTTTTGACGGCTAATTCAGCATCCATCTTGCATCCTACTGGAACTGTGAGATCTCTCTCCACATAATAAACTATAAAAAGAGTCTGGAACACAGAGTTTTAAGGTAAAAATGTTACAGTGTCTTTAAGATGTGGTAAGGACCACATTAAATTCTTCATTGATATTTAGAATATTATAATTAAGAGAGTAATGTCTTTTCCATATGATTGTAGTTTGCACTTCCTAATTCTATATTCCCATAGTCAGAAAAACAGCTTCATCAGACACATCTTTTATTCTCAGCCTTATCTCGGATTTTAACAAATTTCAGCACTCCAGTAGCCACTACTGTTGAAACAATAAATACAAGAGAAATGAAAAGATTACTTTACAGTGAATGCAGGTTTGAAGCTCGAGTAGCACTTAATGTTGTGAAGCTAAAAATATTCCAGTGCAGTAAATTGGGTTGGTGCTGAACTCAGCGTTGGTCTGTCTGTCATTTGTACTCACTGGAACATCTTAAGAAATTAGGTTTTGATAGCAGCACAGATGTATGTTTGTAATATGTAGGTGTCACAGAGGTGTGTTTTTATCAATCATCTTGGCTGCACTGTCCAAGGTCACCCAACTTGCTTTTGTTGTAATTTTATTTAAGTTTTTCTTCTTTCCTTTTTCATGTTTTTCCTCTGTCTATTTCAAACTTTCAGTCATAAATCCTCGCAAAAAACTTTATCAAAAACTAAAGTATGAACTGAAATGATATTGTTCTTGTGGCATTCTGTAATCTTTGACATGCTTTCTACCGAAAACATACGGCTTTGGTTGTTTTGTGGTGATTTCACTTTAACCACTATAGTTTTGTGTGTGACAGATCCTTTCACGGCTTTTTATACAATACAAAAAGTTAAGGGTTCAGTTGGTGCCTTAAGCCTTAAGAATGGTATAAGTTCAAAATTGTAAATCTGATTATTTAATTTGGAGCGTTACATTTTGATGAAATTGTGAATCCAAGAGAATCTATGCGGTTTGCCAGACTTCAAAAGGAACCCTGACTAGCAGCACTGTTCTACTGAAATGTATTTTGGTTTCAGTTGCCGGTCAAAAGGAAACAAAAAAAATAGCAACGTGAGTCTTTATCATTTTCTGAGTGACAAGAAGAGGAGAGTTGAATGAGAGAAAGCCTGTGGATGGAAACAACTTCCAAAGGACCCCCACTTGTGTTTTCCACACTTCTTTACTCCTTTGAGTCAATTTGTTGACCACAGCTGCTACAGGAGCTAACGGAGCTAGTGGTTATAAAACAGCAACACACAACAACAAGGTACCGGACTGCAGTTCAGGCAGGCGAGAAAAATACACAGAGAGAAACATCAGAGACAGGATACGCTGAATGTCCTTCTGATGGGATGTAAACAAGCCACTTCCTTTTTGCCCAATAACTACGGATCATATCTATAACTACGGATCTGTCAGTCCTGTTTGTCAGTCTGAGGCAAACTAAGTCAAAGTCTTCATATGCACACAGAAACTTTGATATATCTGTTGACATGGTTAAACATAATCAAGTGGTTTTTGTGATTTACCATGTTCATTTTATATTTCTATATAACGTGTAACCCACTACTCTAATCTGTATTAGAAAATATTTGATCCTGAAGATTACCGTGAACAGCCACAGACAGAAAGCGGAGGAGTCAACGCTCTGAATGTGGATTGGTAAGCAGCTAATAAACGGCAAATATTTTGGTTGACTCAGTCATCTGATCATCCTCATCTCTAAGTGTATTTTCAGTGATTTCTTTAACATTGTTCTCTCTGTTTGTGTGCTGGGTTTCACATTTAAAAAACTGAACAGAAAATATTGAGTCAATGTACTGCTATATGTACGCATAACATATCTAATGT
This sequence comes from Atherinosoma microstoma, assembly GCA_037177055.1. Taxonomy (NCBI): domain Eukaryota; kingdom Metazoa; phylum Chordata; class Actinopteri; order Atheriniformes; family Atherinidae; genus Atherinosoma; species Atherinosoma microstoma. The sequence continues at coordinate 19,834,224 of JBBBVU010000009.1, read as the reverse complement.
AAACAACAGTCGTGGCGTATGAGTGAAATTTATTGTTCAAAATTCAATAACTAAACAGAATATTTTTAATATCACGTTTTTACAACTGAAAATGTTCATCAAATGAGGTCTGTCGTCGCTCCTAGTCTAGTCCTTTTAACTCATTGGCTGCCAGCATTAAAAGTGGATTTTATTGATCATGACACTCCCTTTCACCGAAGCGCCGCAACACATGCTTTGCTTTGCCAGAGTGTCCCACTGCCCCCACCCTCCATTAAAAACTGCAAAAGACGTCTTTTGCCATCTTTGGCAGTGAACGATCAGATTTGAAAAAATGTTTAAAGACATCTTTGGCAGCCAATGAGTTAACCTATCAATATTCCACTAGCAGTGGGTTTAAGGTGTGACAATAGTCAACAATATCTTAAAATTGTGATTGGAGATACCGCTATAACATTAATTACACCAGTACTATGATTAAGATAACACTGGAACCTTTTCTCTTGCTTCTCTCTGACTAGTTTCCTTGAATGATTTCAACTTGGACACGTTAGCTTTTAGCATTAGCAAATTCCACTCTTCTACTCACCCATCACACAACAGTGTTTATTGGCACTGACAGCAGTCAATCTGAGCTTGAAAAAATGCCCAAGAGCATGGTGCAGCCTTTGTAATTTCTTCAACTTTTTACTAATTTTGAGGCTTTTTTTTGTACGTACCATTTTCCATTATTTGTAAATGAAGCCTGATAATTTGTAGGTGCAGTCAACTAACAAGACTGAGTTTGGAAGAGGTTTTATCTTAATTATAGTGCTGTTAATTCCAGTTTTCTTGTTTTACAATTTGTTTTAGATAGAATAAGCAGTCTGCAACAACTGCAGCGCTACGGACAGAAGACCAACATATCTCATCCTCTATCTCTTTCATTATCTTAAGTGCACAAGAATGTCTCCAACGTATATTCATTCTCTCGTTCACACTCACTCAGTTTCTCATCGTTCCTCTCTTTGTTATTATCATGCTCAATTTCACACTCACAATTTCACATTGTTTATTTGTCAACCTGCATATCTTTGCACCTACTCTTTTCCTGTTAAATCCTTACTGTCTCTCTTTCTGACTCTGAAATTATTCGTCCTAGTTCAGCTGCTTGCCTTTGCTATGTCTATTTCTACCTCCCTATCTGTCACTCTATACCTGTCAGTTCCTTGGGAGAAGAGGGCTCTTTGGCGACAGATGATGGTCTGATTTTCATCTCAATGGCAACCCTGGAGGAAAAGCGGGCCTTGGTTGGTGAGAGTAACTCCTCACTGGCCAAGGAGTCTGTCTTTGCCACAGCACTGTGTCCACTGCTTTCCTCTTCTACCAATGCCACTGTGTCTCTCATTGCATTGCTAGGTGACATGGCCCTAGATGGTGACAACATCTGTTCGTCTTGACTGTCTGCCATCTTTGAGGCAGAGCGAGGGAGGACCTGACTGCCTCCTCCTTGTCCGTTGCTCTGCGGTCTTGGCGCTGTCACCGCCATGGCTGCTTTTCCGTGGCCTGTGCCTTGGTGGCTGTAAACCTTGTATCGGATCATCAAAATTATGATAAAAACCAGCACAGATGCAACAATAATCCCTCCAATGATGATGATCATGGTACCGCCCAAGAAGTGGCTGTGCAGTGCTTGACACTGGCTGAACTCTGTGTCTGTAGTGAATGACAGACAGCCCAAAGGACGCGTTGCAGTCAATGATGTGATGACATCATCAAACACGGCCAGGACACATAGGTCATAGCTGCGTCCAGCGGCGAGGTCCCGGACCAGGAAGTCGTTGCTGCTGGATGGAATCATCCTGCCATGACAAAAAAAAAAAAAAGTCTGAGTTTCAGGTAATTTAATGGTTTTAATAACACAATACACAACAAGCAACACTTTAAACTGCAAGTAAAAAGAGATTGTAGATTATTGATCCACTATTCAGTTAGTTGTTATGAAACAATGCTGGTCAGCTGGAGCTGGAATTCAACAGATGTATTAAATATTACATAGAAGTTCATGAATAATCAGATTCAAAATGGCTTTTTCTGTCCCAAGAAAATTTTGTTTTCAGGATAATTAGAGAACCAGCAGATTTGATCATTTCTTAGGGGAAAAACTTAACTTGCTATTGGACATTTCTTAAAAAACAGCACTAATTTTGACTGACTAACAATCCTGTTGCACAAAAAAAATCCCTTCTTTGCAGATAGATTGCTTTCCCAGTTTGGTTATTAAGGTTGTGATGATGCAACTGCAACTTTTGTTTTGACAAAGGGAAGCACCATATTTTTAAACTACGTCTGAGTCACCATGGAGGAGGTTGACGTGGATGACGAGGATACAGGCACACATATGACTGATACTGGAATTCGCATCCAGTTTGCCAAAACGAAACCAGAGCACACTGATGAACATTAGGGAAAATATGAGGCTTTGATTAAATGTATAAAAGAAACAACTCTGTGGCATTCCTCTGTTTTAAAACCAGTTGCAATCTTCCCTGCTGTCGGCTCCCCAACACAGCCATTTGCTTATTTTTACATTGTCCATCAACATCACATTGTACAAATCTAACCAGCTACGTTGAACATTTAAGAATTTTTTTTTTTTAAATGTAGCTGCTTGATGTGCTTCCTTGTATACTGTGTGTTAAAATATGAAAGCTGCAGCAGTGACACATACATTATCATTGCGTATTTCCATGTTGTGCTGCCTGAGGCACAACAGTCACCTCACCAGCCTTATTTCCCCACAGAGCTGGAATTCATTAGTCTGTGATCTGACAAACACTCACACAGATCCATACCACACGACTGCAGAAACCACCAGTCTCTGATTAAACAATCATGACTCTTCCATTGTTAACCTCTTTCTCTGCCTTTCAGAAGGTAAATACTGTAGCTCCAATTTTATCACAGCTTTCCTGGTGGAATTCAAGAAAAACTCACCCCTGCAAATGTGCGCAATCCTTTTTCTGTGCTTACCTTTTGCCTTTGCTTTCCTTTTATCTGTACTTCCCCTGGGAGGTCTCAAGTATAACTATGGGGATTGTCAAACACCCATACATCATTGCTACATTTTATCTAACTCATATTTCCCTTCAGGTCCATTCATATGTTCCCAAATGTACTGTGAATCTTCCTTTGCCTATCATATACCCTAAATGTGTTTCCACACCTCAGTGGAACCAGACTTTACAATACAGACAATATGAAAAAGCATGGGTGGGATGCTTGAGTGTGTATTTGTCCCTCTGTTTGTCTGTATATTTGTGAAAGCCAGTGGGCATTGTGATGTTGGCCAGCCCAGTCTCAGTGCCAAGCTCATTGATGGCATTGAACCCCCACCAGGAAGTATTACTTGGCAGACAGTTATATGTGTTCTTCTATTTGTGTGAATGTGTGTGTGACCTTATGAATGTGGAGTGATGTGACAGAAATCTGGACCTGGACAGAGCTCCAGATAGGAACAGAACCAGAAAACTCTTAACAGCCCTGATGTCTCGCTGTAGGGCAACAACATGGTTTGAAAGTAGAGCTGGGCTGTGGCTCTCATGAGCAATTTTTAAGGCGGCATTGAAAGAAAAAGGAAGACAAAAAAAATGAAAATAAACTTCTGTATACATTTATAAATTCAACAAGAGTGAGATAACAGACTTGAGTTCACTTTAATGTGTAAGAGCAAAAAAAAACTAGTGCTCTTTATCTCTGCCCAAGCTAAATCCCGATTTACCTGGTGAAATATTTTGGGGGATTCAGAAGGAGACCGGAACTGACAGCAACTTTTAATGAAATCCACGGAGTGCATTTGGATCTAAAAATTTTCAGTATGACACGCTTTTTTCATTTTACCGAGTACCTTTTTAAAATAACTTACATCATAGCTTTGCTTTTGTGTGTTTCTCACCATACAAAGTGAGGTGTGCAGAAGTGCCCTCAGGAGCTCAGAAGTCTGACTCAAAGCACGTTATGTAAAAGTCGTGACTGATTATAATTAAATTGCCATGGAGACAGAAAGAGCAAGTTTCAATATTTGTGACAATATCAAAGACAGTGCTAACTTTTCTGAGCAAGTACAGCATCAGTTTGGATGAGGGGGCCACATCATCAGAAAGCTGAAATTAGCAAATATTAGGGAGAAAAAAATTACAATTTTGGTACCATTCCTTTAAGTTCAAACTCCAAGCAATAATGTTTGAATACCAATGCTGCTCCTCGGGGTAGTATGAGAGGCAATGTGTTGTGTAACAACAGAGAGAAAGTAATGAACAACCTCCTGTGTGTACTGCTCTATAGTCTCAGCCAGTCCTTGTAATTTCTTCTTTGTTGTGACTTGCATTCATTTGGTTTTGTTTCAGTGAGCTCCTTGTCATGTTCATTTAAATTGTTTCAACATGACAAGAATGTATTGAACAAAATATGACAGTTACAACCTCTATGGGGCCACAAATTAATGCATAAGGAGCCATGTCTGGTTATTGGTGTTAAAACAGAAACATGCAAGATTTGGTTACATGTATGAAATAAGTAAACTGTATTAAAAATAGATAAAGACAAGAAGCTTGGTAAAACTATGGAGTTACTGAGAACTGAGGATGGAGAGTAAATAAAGCAAGGCTTTGCTCATGGTTAATTTTATTTTATGTAATTTAAGGGCCCTTAAAAACATATTTTTAGTTTACTTATTTGCTCCTTGTACCCAAGCCTATCCTGACATTGGTTTGGACTCACATTTATAAACTTCTCAGACCACTGGTCTAGAGCAGATGCCAGGTCTTGGATATCAATTATTTTGACACTAAACCAGATTGGATGAGGCTGAAATCAGTGAACCTCTTCACACTGCATCGACAGCCTTTGCCAATAATAAGTATTGCTTCCAACTACAGAGAGTCTTCTGATTGTGAGGAGGAGCAAATCGGATGCAAATCAGTTTCAAAATCCTCCCATGTGTCCCTTTGCCTACAAGTGCTCTTTTCTTAATGGGGATTAAACTGGGTAATGTCCACTGCCCAGAGGCTTTGCTAAAAGGCAGCTGCATGTGGACCAGTGCATGAGCAATAGGGATGAAGAGGAGGCGATTTTGGAAGAGGATTCTATTAAACAAAATACCACCATCATCTGACTTGTTATGCTCGACAAAGGTTTATTCTGAGGGTTCTTTGTTTTTTTTCTCTTACAACTCTGTTTTTGTTTCGTTCTTGTACAAGTGCTTGTCTTACTTTGTCTTATTGCAGACTTCCTTTTACACTTAACTTCTTTACCCGAAAATAACGTTATATTGATTAGTCACAACCAATACTAGAGATATGGAGGACTTAAGGCTCTTGGAATGTTTACTGACTGCCCCTAAGTGTTATCAGGAATACAACTAATCTTACCTTGCAACATATGTTATAGTCTTTGATTTGCTGTTTCACCAGTATCTTATTGTTTTTCATACATTGAAAATGATCCAGTTGTGTCAGTAATGATGGAGCATCTCCAACCAATCAATAATGAACCATAATTGGTAGCTCTAATTCTTGTGAACAATGACTTTAAAACAGACAAGGACTGCTGGGCCAACCAGAAACACTTCAGCAAAACCATTTGACATCGCAATCATACCAGATGGTTTGTTCAGTTAATGGACGCACACACATACACACTCACTACCATACATTCAGAGTTAAACAGCTTAATGGATCCCCTTTCTTTCCTACAGTTCAGATTTATACACACCTACAGAGTGAAGCTAATGGTTTATGTGACTGCTGCTCTTTCACATGCTGTACACAAACAGATCAACAGTCAGTTGTGTTTTGTCACTCCTTCATTTATCCTGACACCCACAGGCACACGTGCAAACACACACACATGAATTTACACCTACACACAACTACACTAAAAGCATAGAGCCATTCAAAAGGACAAATATTCAAACCATTGCACTTGAATTGATGTGATGTGTGTAAACATGTACGAAAATACAACCATGACAATAGTCTGATTAATGTGTTTAAACATTTATATAAGCTGATGATTGCATAAGGTGACAACCCCTCAAAATAATCCCCATTTTTCTATCCATGCCTTATACTTCTTTAACATGCCTGAGATTAAGCATGATCAATGGAAGCTTTGCATTAGTATTAGCTATTGTTGAACACTAAATTCCATATTTTGTCCATGTTTGTTCAAAGCAGATCTTGGGTGCATGGACCGTGTGGGTGTCACCACACACGGCAGCTGTTATGGTTTATGTAGCTTCAGCAGAGAAGTTTGTTTCAAAGCAAAGTAAGACTTCGACTTGATCCTTGTTGAAGCTTAAACACTAAATAATCTAAAACAGTGTTCATTTATTTAACATCCATGTTCACATTTTTTACCAGCTTTCTTTCTGTTCCACAGATTTTATGCTGTACAGATGCTGTACAGATTTTACATAGTAAGACTCCACTTGATCAAATTGACTTATCCTTCAACATGTCTGCAGTGAGACTGATACTCACTTACACCTTTTTGCTGGGCAGGGCAAAAAATAAAACCTACCAAGTCTGACAACCTGATCTCATGACAGAACACGACAAGTAGACAAATAGATGCTATCACCTTCATCATATAATACTTTCTAAATTAAAGAAAGTATTATTCACTTCGTCCCATCTGCCCTCTGTTTACTTAATGATACTTACCAACACAAATTCCACCCCAACATCAGCTGACTTTCTATAATCCCCACCGTGAGCCCAATGAGATTTCACAGTGGGCAGTTGGAAGCGGGGAGCAACACATCTTCTCTATGGGCTGTGACAGAGAACAATCTGTTACAGCACACAACCCTTCTTGAATGCAGAACAGCTATGGTAATGGTCCAATCTCTGCATATTTTGTAGTTCACAGAAAATTGTCCAGAGGCGCAAATACCCTCATAGCATGTTTGAAAACCTCCAGGCATTATCTCATCTATCTCTGCATTTTATTAATAAATTTGTATTGACATGTCTCTCCTCTCCACCCCCCCACATCGACAGTCTTGCTTTCTTGGATTTTCAGCACTGCTTTCATCAAAATCGCATTCAAATACTGGTAATAATTGAAGATTGCTGTCATTTCCCCAGGTTATTCCTCGCTGCTGCACAGCAAAGCAAAACTTAAGTGTGCAAATGCTCCATCTAACTGCTTGAGCTCAGAAATAAAAAATGATAATAAAAAAAAATCCCAAAGAGAATTGAGGCAAATTTGCATTTGCTTTCTCTTACAACCTGAGATAAGTGAAACTAGTCAAAGATAAATGAGGACCACAAATCCATAGTGGAGAGAGAGAGAGTAAACTACAACCCCTGCTAAGACGAAGTGCTACAGTCAACATCTTTTGCTTTGATTGTTTTCATACTATTAAATATAACATCCCATTGTGTTTCAAAATCCACTTGGAAACTTTACGTTAGAAAAACACGACCACCAAATATGAAAACATTGCACATAAGTGTGTTCATTGAAATTCTGTTTCTCTTTGGACCTGATGCACTGAAAGAAAGTCCAAAATGCAGCCTAGTGCTTCTCTAAACTTACCTCTTCTATAAAGTTTTAGATGCCATTCATACAGGGATTTACAGATATGGCAAAACTGACCAAAAACTGCAAGTTCAGTATAACTAAACAGTTCTTTTCAGAAGTCTTTTATGTGTACATACTTCTGCTCCTGTAAGGAAAATTGTAGAACACAAGCTCCATTTAGAAAGTTTTCACAGCACACAGTTGTTATACTTCAGCTAAATCATGTTAGAAAGGTTAGCCTTGAAAGCTGGGCGGGTATTGTGCCAACTTTCCTCAACTCACACAACACTTTGAATTAGAGTTTTAACTGGCTGTCCTGCTTGGTCACTGAACCTACTCCACTCCCACTGAATGAGTAAATTGACTCTTCACCATGTGGAGCTTAGACTGGCACTGCCACTGCCACTTTTGTTCACTGACAATTCCATTCTTTTTTTTTTTCCAAACAAGATTGTAGTTTTTCACTATGTTGTGTAGTTTTATAGCTGAATTTGTGGTGTATATATATGTTATTCTAGTTTTACATTAATAAATGATATCAGTTAGCATCACAACATGATGCTAATTCTTCTAAAATAATAAAGTTTGAATGAAATGATAAAGACAATTACTTATGTCAGTCCTCTTAAAAACCTGCTCACAAGATGGATTAAAAGACAAAAAATGCATCTTATGTTTACCATTTCATTCTTAATTATAAACATGATGTAAACTAAATGTATTCAAACTACATAATACATGATGTGGGCGTACACAGTGGAGACGTACGTCATGTCGTCTTGTTACACATGGCATTAAGAGATGCTAATAAACCTGTTCTCTACAGCTCGACTTTGTAAGCATTTCATAATAGTGTTGTCTCAGACGAGAACAGTGACGGGTTCATTAGAGGTACTTGTTACAACAGCAGAGTGATGAGCGGTGCTGCGCTGCCGAGTCCTGTGTGTACATGTTCATCAGTGAGTGTGCCCAATCTGAGTGGGGCTGACATTTCGATGCCCAGTGAGGATATGCATACCCACATCTGTGTGTGTGAATGAGCCTGACATTTTCATGCTGTCTGCATTTAGCTAGTTTGATTGACGGGAAGACACTGTGTTTGTAAATACTGTCCATCAATCAGCCCCTGGGCAACCAAAATCCTCACACACATGCTCAGACAAACACACACACTCACAAACATACACTGTCATGATGTCACATTCAAAGATTTTGAGCTGTGACTGTTGATCTAAGCAAAGCGTCAAGAGAATATTTATGATAATGTGTCCTGGGTGTTTTTAAATAATTTAATGTGCCAATTATGCCTCCAGTGGAGGCAGTCCAGAGGAGAGGAGGGCAAAGGTTTGACAGCAAAGTCCCTCTAGCACACACATGCTGTCCATCCTGGTAGATATACTGCATAAAAAATGACACTCAGTGTGTCGGTAATGCAAACATGGACATATGACTTGATGGATAGATGAGCTGACCTACAGAAGATTAAACTTAAATTATAAAGCGCATCTCTTACACCTATAGCAAAGGTGTCTGTCTTAAGTCACATTGTTATGGAATAAAAAAGGTAACAGCTTATACAATCCCTTTCAGAGTTTGCTATTTTTTGCAGAGCAGATTATCCATTAGGTATTCACAGGGCGCAGGAGACGAAATTTGATGTTACAAGCTTTAATAATGAAAAAAGGTGCCACACAGTTATTCATTCTATGTGGACTTTTTCCTTTGGGACCTCACGAGCTGAGGGCCCTGTCATGTTGCCCTTTTGAAGGAGGTGAGCTGCCCCTTCTCCTGCAACTCCCCCCAAGGAACTGAGTCAGTATATTCAATGTCCCACTGATTGGTCTGACACAGCCTCTCTTTCTCTCTCTCCTTTTTCCCCCACCTTAGTCTCTACCTACATCATACATATTAATGTTTTTCTCTCCATCAATTTCTCTCCATCAATTCTCTTGCTTTCCCTCTCTGTAAGCCTCTCCATTCTGATACAACTTCTATTCTAGACACAACCAGCAGTAAAACCATCAAGTATGGAAAAGCTGGGGTTCTTTTGTATTTCAGTATCTTTTCATGTAGTTTTGCATATTATATGTAATTGACTCCATATTATAACAATTTTTAAAACAAAATCTTTAGGACCTCTTAGGGAACTCATTAGCTTGACAAACATCTTCTTACAACCCAGAGCAGATGCAGCCTTAAGTTATATATTGCAGAAAACTACTGCAAGACACCAAAGCTCCCCTCATGATCCTATTTGTCAAAGCTGAAACATAATTTCCTAAACATTTTAATAGTTTGACTTTAAGACATAACCCCCCCTTCAAAATGGGATTCATCACATTTTTATCATATTTTTTTCTTTTTGTCATGGAGCTGTGTTTTATGACCCTGGTCTTCTTTCAAGTGAAATACAGATTATAGTCCTAAACAGTAAGTAGGTGATAAGGTAGGGATTATTAAGCAGCCTGATAAATTGGCAGCTTTTCCCAAGAAGGAGCATAAAAGCTTCAACATTGTGTACTGTACTGTTCTGGAAATGATTTAAGCCCTGAATTTAATGAAAAATAGAACAAAGAGTAGGCTACATATCAAATGCTGAAACTGGCTAATAGTATGCATTTGATACTAGTAAAACATTGGAGAAAAGTATCACTTTTTTTATCATATTATTTTTTGTATCATTATTATTATTTAAAAAAAAATAAAAAATAATAATAATAATACCCTGCTACAACAATAATTTCCTTCTAAGAGGGATAAATAAATTATATTTAATTTAATTTAATTTCATTCATTTAATTTCATTCATTTATCATTTTTAACATTATATATGTTAAGAATAAATTTTTCTAAATTGCAATTAATTCAATTACACTTCCAGTAAAATTAATTCAACATCCTGTGGGGTGGAATTAATTCAAAGTCAAATTCAATGAATTGAATTAAATTCTGAATTTTGTACAAGCCTGCTGCTTACAAAACCTTTATTTGGAAAAGGCAGTGAAAGCAGAGAATTTAGAAATTGCCTATTATTACATCCTATTGTGTCAGAATGTATCTATTTGACAAGGACATGCACAACAGTACATTTACCTCAAAGGGAAACGTGTTTGGTGCCAGGCTTTAGCAAAGCTGCTAATTTCCACCTGCAGGTAGTAGTTAAAACATGCACTAAAATAAAAAAATAAAAAACAATTATAAAACATGTTAACATTAACATTTCCAAACTCACTCGCCTACAGACTACACACAGACATTCAGACGAAAACAATTCAATTAATGTGTACAGGTTTATTTGGACAACAACCAATTTTTGTTCAGGCGTGAAAACATCTTTATGTTTGTGCATGAAGTAGTGTGAGCTTGGTGTGTAAAGTTAGATCTCCACCTTTACACTTTATGGTCTCTTCAGCAGTTATTACACAGTTCAAGGGTTATTTTCTCCAAATGAATGTTTTCATGGTTGCCCACAGAAGAAAGGAGCAGATTAGAGTTGAATCTCTAAAGCAGGCTCTTTTAAACAGAACTGTAAAAACATGGTTGACATAGTTTCTCTGCTGGCCAATTGTGGGCAAAATTATCATGATTATACATTTTCTAATGACCATATAAGGATATTTATAACTGTGGCTTCCGCCAAGAAAATGTATATTCTTTTTGTTATAATTTGAGTAGGAAGATCATTTAAAAATGAGGGACATTGTTAAAACACAGGATGGCAGCTGTGAATGGGTTGGTATTACTTTTCTATTTGCAGCCTTTCATGATAACAAGTGATATTTTCTCTCAGGGTTTCTTTTTTTCTTTATTTTTCTTGTTTATTTTGTGATTTTACTTTTGTTTTTAATTCTTCTTAATGCTTTCTGCATCCCGCTGTAATGTTTCTAATGTTTATATGTAAAGCACCTTGAATTGTCATGTACATGAAATGTGCTATACAAATAAACTTGCCTTGACTACTTATGTGAATTCCTTCAAAAAGTACTGATGTCATGCAACAATGTACACACGGTCCTTTTTTTTTTTCTGCATGACTGTTTAAATGGTTTTCTCCTCCTCCATGCAACCCCTATGCCTTCATTTACCCCCTTTTCAGTGGTTGTACTTTACCTTCTATTTATGTTCCGTCCTCTGCCCTTCTTCACTGAAAGAGCAACTTAATATTGTTTTTTGTCAAGGTTATTAATCGCTTATTCAAATGTTATGATCTGGATTGATTTTTAATAAAACTAATCTTTTACAAGGACCTTGTCAAACACAGAACAAGGACCTCAAGAATGAATGTTTTATTGCTTCTGTGAGTTTCTGAGTGAGTGTATTTGAAGTTGGAAAATCAACAGCAGTATAACAATCTAAAATATTAGCAAATGTAATTCTGTTCTGTTATTAAGGACATAATTTAGGTTTTGTAGTTGAATCAAGCATTTTACAAGTGTAAGAAATGTTTATCCCATAAAAACCTATATGATCCCACAGCATTATTATATTGCTTTTATCTTTATGTCTTCAAGGCAAAGGCAAAACAAACATGTCACTTCTTCAGACCATGAATCCAGTTATCCAGAGCTGCAGACAAAATATCATTATGTCACTGTTTCAACGTGAATAGTAGGATTACAGCTCCATATGAGTGTAAAGCAGGGAAAGTGGGTGAAGGCGGGGGGGTATCATGAAGTTAATGCTGAACAAATCCACACACACAGTGTATAGGAGTTCAAAATAGGTCGTTTTAAATTGGAAGCAAAGGAGCTTATATGATGCCCTGTGGGGGAACAAGGCAAGGTCCAAACAAAGGAATCAGACAAGTATGTGTTAGAACAGTCAGCTCATATTAATGCTGAAAATAAGATTTATTGTTGAATCAGGAGTATTGAAAATTTCTATTGATACTAAAAAAAATGCATTGAGACTGAAAAGTTCATAGCAGATATAACTGAAGATTTTGCATTGATGAGTCTGAACTTCATTTGTCCCTTGACCTGAACCTGTAGAGTGTGACTTCATACAGAGCTGGATCGATTATGAAGAGCCGAGACAGACAAAAACAAAATCCAACTTATAGATCTCTTTAGTGGAGGATGAGTTCCTATTTGTTGTGCTAATTTTAAATCACTTTAGTATTTCAATTATAGTTTTACTGGAGGGTTATTATTGATAAGGTTGAGGTTAATGGAAAATTTAAAAAAAAACTACAAACAGATGTCTGCTTTTGCAAATGATGATATCCAGTGTTGTCATAGGATATGTTAAGAAATTGTATAATTTCTTCTGAAATCCTGCAGCAACACTGATAAGGATGAAACTAGCATTATGTGTATGCCCTTTACATTTCTTGCAGCACTCTCCCGTGTTGTCTGTATTTTAATGAATGGTTAATTATAGTGTGAATTGTTGGTTTAACATTAGTCAGCACCCACCTTACAAACTGTTCTCTTGATAATTGTTTATTGTATTATAAATATAGGAGACTCCTGTAATTTGTGTTCACATTATATTCTCTCTCTTTTTTTGGAGTAACTTCTAAGGCAGCTGTTAGGCAGCTTCTAAGGCGGTGATATCTTTCAAAAATCTAAAAATTTATGACTCATTTTAAAAGGGACAGGCCTCTCGTGCCTGGGATTTTAATGTCTGAGATTTTTGATGATATACCACTACTCTTTAAGAGTGAAATCTTTCAGTGAAGATATTATGTTCACAGATAAGAGCCTTTCATGTCCATTCGTGAGCCATAGCATTATTTTATCAAATGGTACTCACATGGAAACTAAAACAACTGATTACACCACTGACTGCCTTCTCTTTCAAGTTAACAAATAAACATAAAAAACATTTGGCTCTTAATCGTTTAGTCTCTAATATCCATTAAACCTGAGATCATGAGTCCTTTTTGGGACTAACTATATATTAACAGAACACCACTCCTTTGAACACTATAAAGACAATGGCCCTGATTTACTAAGATTCCAATAAATAAATTGCCCCGCAAATATTTTGCACCTGTTGTGTTTCCATGATTTGCGGGTGATCTACTAAGATCGATTGCGCAATTGATAACGGCCGCAAACAGCCTAATTTAAATTAGGATTTAGCGCGCTAAATCTCTAATTTGCGCCTGTTTTAAGAGACGCAAACCTTTGATAAATCAGGGCCAATGTGTTTAATCTAGTTGGCTGCCAAGAGTCAAAGCAATTACAGAGTGCCTGGGGCTTCCAAGGTGTGTTAAGAGATACTGCAGAGTTTGTGATGAGACACTCGGGCTTTTACTTACGTAGACAGTATGAGCTTGGCATGGATTGGAAATCAAAGCTCAGCTAAAGTCTAAGATTTCCACCTCAGTGCCATTATTCTGGTATTTATGTTCTCAGATGATGTCCTCCCTTTACGCAACAGCCTGTGATTTTTCTGTGTGCACTAAAACATTTTGTTGCTGAATATTAGACCATATCAGGGTCAAGTTTCATCTTTATCTCAGAAAGGGGTCACAGGATAATCTGCTGGGTAGATGAAGCTGGTTGTATTTATTCGGGCACTATATTGTACTGCGGCAGCAAATGAAGCCGGCACAAGGTATAAATCTTTATTTGTCAGTCTTATCCTGACCTGTAACTTTGGTCAATAGCTTTTTTATAGTGACCAATAGAATTAGATGATGGATTCAACCAGATGAAAAGAGTTTTATTCACCTACTTACTGGACTATATATCTGTGACACAATAAGACTAGATGATCCACAGGGCCTCAAAGTTAAGTATGCTCCTGTCCTTTCGAAGGAGCCATATAATGAATTTTGGCACCAGGCAGGGATACCAAACCCTTCATATGCATCCACTTGAATGTACGCCGGCCATGGCTGACTGAGAGAAGAGCCCACGGCGGCCTCAGGGCGTGTTGCAGAGACATGCTGGAAAGGTTTCCAGCTGGCAGGAGAGCTCAGCAGGATTCCCCAAAAGGGGGCAGTGGATGCATTGGAAGATATGGCTCGTGCTTTTCTTATTGGCACCTCAAACATGAGGTGAAGAACAGAAAAAAAGGTGTGAAATCATGTGCTGTCAGCTTGATTTATAAAGGTCAGAGATAAATATGCACACGTCCATATTTGCCTATTCTAATGGAATCTCAATGCAACGCTTTCATGATATGTTTGGACATACTGACAGTCTTCTTTGATCTGAACATTAAACTTCCTCCAGAGGCGCAGCTCTCTTGTCACCAAAATTCAATGAAATTCAACAGAGAAAGAAAAAGAGAGAGAGAGAGAGAAAAAAGCATTTCAACCTACAAAGTCAGCCAATTAAAAATCTCTGGCATGATAGCAACATTCAAAATAAGCAGTTAGCTCACCTGGGCTAAAATACAATGGCAATACAAAACAAAAAGACTGTTTCCCTCCTATTTTGGTTCAAATGTTAAATAATGAATACTCTGGCTTCCAGGTTAGCACAAATGAAATGGCTGTGACAAAATTTTAGCGGTCACAACAATAAGCAATAAGCCATGTTCATTGACCCTGGACATTAAAAGTGTTGATCTGACATTTAAAGTGTGAGTGTTTTGCTAAAAAAATCATTTGCAAGTTGGTTAGGGTTAAAGGTTAGGGCTGGCACTTTTAATATTATGATACATTTTTCCAACATATATTGATTTTTGACAAGTGTTTACGACAATGAATACTGCCCTCTCGTCTGCAGTACCTTTGTCTGAAGGTTCTTGATTTATTTCACTGCAGAAAACGTGGCAATGAGAAAAGCACTAAGAACTGTATAATGCCACAATGATAACAAATCTCATCACCATTATTAAGACCAGATAGAAGGATTTATAATTACGTTATATTATGCATGAAGCCAGGAGATAACCTCCCTCTGTGGCAGACAAAGGTTGGACATGACATCTTGCTGCATGATGTGGAACAGACCTTGGGGGCCAGGTTGTCAGTGGGTTGCACAATGCATCTTTCTTGTTGCTGATGTACATTTAATATGCCCAGTGGAAGCGTAGGAACACAGATGGTCTTTATGGCATTTGGGCACTGTTGTAAATAGGTCAGTTGATTTTATGTTGCTCTACACTTAAACTTACATACAAATCTCCAAAAGTCATTAGCAATCCATTCTGACATGCAGTGGCAATGCACACAGGTGCTGTCGCTGTTTTCTGATAAACCAAAGATAATCCTCGCTACTAACACTTGGTTCATCAAGGGAAAATACATTTGAATTACTTTCAGCTAAACGTGATTCACTGGAAATTGATGTTTCGCCTGCACTCTCATCCAGACACACATCACAGGATAACTGTTAAAACAAACTCGGTGCAAATCCTCAGGTTTTTCCATTGTCTGTAAGTCAAATCCTTGCTGTAACTTGTTGGTGGCTGTTTTGGAAAAAGATAAATGTAGAAGAAATCTATTTTGATAATACAAACATACAATACATACAGTTAACCCTGCGACTGAAGAGAAATTATGTTCCTTATGACAAAGCACAGAAATATTTTACTGAGTTAATGCTCAGGATATTGGGCTATTACTCAATGTGTGATGAAAGGGCACAACTCTGTCATTTTCCCCTAATCAGTCCTCCTTAGTGCCATATCTTTCAGTCATTATGCTAAATTAGACTATAATTTGAATTAATTTTAGTAGTTTTAAATGCACAGTGTGAAACATGACAGGGAAGTGGTTAGCGTTATTGTCACCCAGCACAAAGATTGTGTTTGAACCTGCTTATCTTGAATCTGTATCTGGGTGTTTGTTTCCACACCTGCTCCAGATTTTCTCCCACAGCCCAAAGCAGACATATTAAATAAATAGGTGATTCTATGTTGGCTTTGGGTTGGAGTGTTCATGGTTCTTGCTTGTCTCTTTCCTGGTGTTAACCCTGTGAGGCACTAGAAACCTGTCCACCATGTACTTGCCTCCTGCCCTGTGCGAGATGGGATAAGGTCCAGCCCCCCACAACTCTCTACAGAATGGAGCGGGCAGGGAAGATGGATGAATGCACACTCTGGCCACACTTCTCTTTCAAACTAAGCCATACAGTAGCTCTTCCACTACACAGCTGATCTTTTATTGATCTCTGTAGGAAATTGGCTCTCCACATGTCTTCCCACCTTGAAGAGATTAAAATTCATGGTTAGCCATGGATATAGCAGGTGTCTTGGACACCTTGGAAACCCATCTCCTGAAGTCCTCTTTAGCAGCTGCTGTTCCCACGGAAACATACATTGAAATAAATGATTAGATGAAATACAGAAACAAAACTTTTTAGATGGTTAAAAAAATGATGTTACATTTTATTGTCAGAGGAGTAATCTTTGCAGCTGGCCTATGGTATAACCTGGATTTCATACTGGGACATTACCCCAACATATCAGGAGAATGAATGACATTAATGAAATGAAGTCATGACATCATGTCGTCTTCCATGCTAGTACTGTTTTCAAGGAATGGTTTATCTATCGCTATAACTGAACTTTTAACTGAACATGTATAACTGAACCCCTGGCCTGTTTCAGTCCAAAACTCTATATATATTCCTGGGAATAAACAATCCATTTATCCATCTGATATACACGTGTTTTTTTTTTTTTGTTTTGTTTTGTTTTGTTTTGTGTCAGCAGGATTGGAGGGAGGTTGAATAAACCAAAGACTATGATTCATTCAGTGGAGGAAAATCTGGAAGTTTGTCTCCTCCAGGCTGTTCAGCAGGGATTTACTTTTACTAACATGCACACATGGCAAGATCAGCTGCCAAAACACAAAGAATAGCAGCTCAGATTACAACACAGAGGGAGAGTAACTGAGGCCTCTGCTAGGAGTGCCATAACACCTATGAATTTTTTGTTTGTTATAAGTGGTGAAGTACAGTTCAAAACATCACATATCTAAGTTTTACTTTTACTCTGCCCCTGAGAACCACATTTTTATTAATTTTTCCTTATCTGGGTGCACTTACACTTAACAACGGTGAATAAATGAACATGATGGAAAGCCTGGTGAGAGGGAGCACAGTGGATAATGGAAGCTGAAAATGTTGAACAATTGATTTTACAATAGTTTGCTCTTAATAGAGCTCAAGTAAGACCCCTGTGTGCCTTTGTAAGCCATGTAAGTTTCTTTTTATTTTATGTCCGCTTTTAGTCACTGAACTTAAGCTGAACTTGGATTTATATTTTATTGAGGCATTCCACCCCTCCCAAGGGTAAAAACAGTTTTGAGTGTAAACTGGATCTAGTTATATGAACAGCTGGATGGGAATCTAATTTTAGATTAGGCATTGGTAGGGAATACAGCTCATGGGTTCAGTGTCCATGTGTATTTTTCTGCATCTTTCAGTACACTTTTGTTTTTGTTTTGTTTTGTTTTAGCATTTAATTCATGTCTTTCTTTGTGATTTATTTCGCATTGAGTTGAGTTAGGCTTTGCAAATGATGTTCAATTCCAATGCAATCTCTCAAACAAATGTGTATAGTTACATTTACATACATACATGTGTCCTCTTTTTAAATCACAACATGCCTTTGTTTTGCATTATGTAACATTGTTACTAAATCTATGGCATGCCTTGGGTGTGAGTGGATAGAAAGAGGCATTGCACTTTGGACTGTTACACAATGGAGCTGAGTTTGAGTCCCATACAACCCAAAATGATCCAAGGGCTACTTATCTGTCAACTTCACTGTGTTATTGACAAGTTAGAGAAAAACAAACAAACACAAAAAAACATGCTTAGCCTTAAATATTATTCAATACTTGGTTACAGGTTGACATCACATAACCTGAATGAATGCTGCCCAAAACAAAACAACTGTGCTGACTCACAATGTCAGCCCAATTATTGCTACATTATGATATGGGAGTGTGAACAAATGTTTTTACATCAGGAATCAGAAATAAAATCACATCATGGCTTTCATTTATAATAAATAATTTGGATTTCAAGACCTGATTAAAAACACTCAAGTACAAACTTAATAAAACCAGTAGCTGATAGTTGTTATTCGGCTTTAAGATTCTCTCCAAGCAGGTATATATGTATATATATATGTATATATATAAATTTACAACTGCTTTTCAGCAGTATTTATCATTCACAGTAGTTCAAGAAAAACTAGCTTTACCCAGACTGTTAGAATATAGTCAGTCCACTGTTAAATCAATGAGTCACTTTCTCTAATAATGCATTGTGCTGCTCTTTCTAAAATTATCTGTCTGACGCAGAACAGTTTACCAGTCTGAGAATGTCTTATGTCTCTCTAAACTAGAGAAGTTAGTGACCCAAAAACTAATCTCTCTGCCTCCCAATGCCTCTTGCCGCCTATTCCATCACCCTGGCAAACAGGAAGAAAAAATCTGAGCGGAGATCAATGTGAGATTAGTTGTGTCTCCTGTATGTTGTGTGCATATCCTGTAGTGGAAGAGTTAAATTCACTGGCAACATGGTCAGATGATGAATGTAGGCTTGAAAGGAGGAATGCAAGGATGGAGTTAAAGAAACAGGTGGGCAGGTCTGCGGTCGAAATGACAGACAGCCTGACACTAAGAGAAAAATAGACAGATGTGCAAGACAGACACTAATGCATGGTCCTGTCCTGGTTGTCGATTTGATTGACTACCATTTAAATAGAAATAGTTTCATCCAGACTGCTTATTTTTCACATGTGCTCCGACCAACATTGTTCTTTAAGGCATTTATAAATCTTCATGTGGCCTTGAATTACCTCTTTATCTTATTATTTACTATTTCTAATTCCATGTTCCAGTATGCATATTTCATAAAGCTCATGTTTTGCTCTATCATACATCAATAAATCATGGCAAGCCATTGCCAGCCGCCCTGAAATAGCATCATCCATTCAGTGACTGGTAAAGTTCAAACAGAGGTGAGTGAAAGGGTTATCTGGGCCAATATCAATCCACATGAGACAATGAGTCAATCCACATCAAATACTTTTTCATAATCATTGTCATCATCAAAATTCCCCATTTCTGCTATCAATTACTTTCATTGCTTCGTGGAAAGCTGCCAGTGGAGCACTACAGTAATCTCTGGTTTATCTTAATCTCACATTAAAACCATACAAATGAGTTGCAACTCATGGAAACACTGTATGAATCAAGCAGTTGTATTGGCAATTTCAGTATCAGCAGGTAACGCTTTGATGATTTAATCTGTGCAAAATGTCTTCTTGATCACAAATGAAGTGACTTCCATTCTTAAACGATTTCTGACAGAACAGTCTGGCTTGCATCACTGAACAAATATGTTTTTCTTTGTTGTTGTAGAGTGCAGTTTTTTGATGCCTCACAAATTAGAGTGAACTAAGTTTTTTTGCTCCACTATAGAAGACCAAGAAGCTTTTATTTCTCAACAAGAATTTTAGTAACTTCCTTTTGCATCAACTATCAGAGTGAAATGTTCAAGTTATGTTTTTTATCACAACCTTGTGTTTTCTGAGTGAAGGTGTGCATTTTTATTGTTTGAAAGTGCAAAAAAGAGAGCCTGGAGTGTCTGAACCGAGTCGAATGTAATACATCAAGGGTTGACTTTTTATGAAATGAAAATGATGTAGGTGGGGTGGACACTGGTAAAATGCTCCCTGGCTGTAAGAATAGACAACAAGCCAAAGTGTAACAAAGGGGGAAAAAGAAACACACAAATAAAAAAAATAAAACAATCATTTTAAAGTAAACATGGATTTTAATATCTATCTTGGATGGCTTTTTTTGTTGATAACCAAATATTAAACAGAGCAAGACACTCCTGCAGTGGTTAATCACCTCACAGCAGGAAGGTTCTGCTGTGAGGTGAACAGCTGAAGCTGACATATTCCCACTGTGCCTGTGTTCTGTTTTCTGCATGTTCTCCAACACTGAGATATACTGTACAACTCAGGTTATGTAGAGATGCTAAATTGACTTATCTCTTTGTCAACTGTACAAATGGCAGGCCACATGACCTACGCCCAGTGTCAGCTAAGAATAATGCTACAGAAGCTTTAACCATTTTGAACTTGGCAACAATGTAACTCATGTCTCACAGCCTGTGTAATCTAATCATTTTAGTATAAGGGGTGGTAAAAGATCTACACCATCTCTCTTTAACCTGAAATTTCTGAGTTGGACTATTGCAAGAAGCAATTTTTTGTCCTCTTTTACCTTTAATTTCACTGTTGGTCTGTTTGGTTAGTCCTGTCACTGGCCTTTTTTTCTTTCTCTTACTTTAACTTTACTTTGGTTATGCATAAACATCAAATCCACTTGATTAATTCAGTGAATTAAACTACCAACTCTTAAAGAATCAAATTGGCCAACATGTGAACCAACACAGAGTCTGATGAGACTAGAAACTTTGATAAACGGAAATAAATGTTTTAATCTTTTGGAGGTTTTGAATGACTTTTGAGTGTTAGAAAACAAAATAATTATTCTATGAAGTTTTTTCCTCCAGTTCTCTAATTGACATTGTTAATATGAACACTCAGGCCACTTCATTAAATACAAGGTTGGACCCCCTTTAGCCAAAGGCACTGCCCTAATACTTCCTGGAAAGGATTCAACATGTTGGAAAGATTCCTCAAAGATTTTGCTCCATCTTGACATGATAGCATCACACAGTTGCTGCAGATTTGTTGGCTGCACTTCCAGGATGACCATCTCCTATTCCACCAATTCCAAAAGTGCTTTACTGGATTGAGATCTGGTGACTGCAGAGGCCATTGGAGTACAGTGAACACATTGTCATGTTCAAGAAACCAGTTTGAGTTTTGTGACATGGTGCATTATTCTATTGGAAGCAATCATCAGAAGATGGGTACACTATGGTCATAAAGGGATGGACATGTTCAGAAACAATACTCAGGTAGGCTGTGGTGTGCAAACAATAATCAGTTCGTACTAAGGGTCCCAAAGAGAGCCAAGAAAACATCCCCCGACAATTACACCACCAACAACAGCCTGAAAAATTGATACACGGCAGGATGAAACAATGCTATCATTATTGTCTGCACCAAATTCTGACCCTACCAGCTGGAATAATGTCTAAAACAGACCGGGCAATGTTTTTTCCAATCTTCTACTGTTCAGTTTTGGTGAGCCTGTGTGGGTTCTCCATTTCCTGTTCTTTCCTGACAGGAATGGCCCCCAGAGCATTCTTCTGCTGCTCTAGCCCATCTGCTTCAAGGTCTGATGGGTTGTGCGTTCAGAGATGGTGTTACTTGATTGTAACAAGTGCTTATTTCAGTTACTGTTGCCTTCATATAATCTCCAACCAGTCTGTTTTCTCTTCTGATCCATAACATTAACAATGTGTTTTTTGTTCAGACAACTGTTGGATATTTTCTCTTTTTCAGAACACCCTATGTAAACCCTAGAAATGGCTGTGTGTGTGGAAATCCCAGTAGATCGTCCGTTTCTGAAATATTCAGACCAGCAGGTCTGGCACCAACAACCATGACATGTCCGAAGTCACTTAAAATCCCCTTTCTTTCTTATTCTGATGCTCAGATTGTACTTCAGCAAGTCACCTTGACCATGTTTATATGCCTAATTCATTGAGCTGCTGCCATGTAATTGGCTAATTAGCTATTTGTGTGAATTGAACAGGTATACCTAATAAAGTGGACAGTGAGTGTACATCTGAGTATGAACACCAAGCTCAGGACCATTGAACAATCATTGATACACAACACAGGCCAACCAGCCTGTCCTTTTAAATGAAAAATGCTCTTCAAATCCACAGATATACAAATGGGTTCCTGGAGCACAGGCAAATAATGTGCAAGGACAATGACACATACACAAACATACACACAATCACTCACAGTGTGACAGTCATAGCCATGCAGGGTGAAATGTCAGTCTCTTTGTCAAACAGAAGAGCCTGACAGAATCAATTAGCAGGCAGGGAGAATGGAGAATACTGGATTCAATTAAACTGACAGCTTTCCCCATAGGCACACCACTCACTGGGCCATTATTCAGCCAAACCGTGTGTTTGAAAGAGACAGAGATGAGAAAGATGTGTGTGTGCGTATGTGTTTATCAAGAGAATGAACTAATTTCTCTCCATCCACCCGGGGTCACCTAGCTCTGTTGACGATTTAAACCCGCACAAATACACTCAAAATCTAATCCCTCCTTTAGCTCTCCCCACCAAACCTCAATGTCCATATTTCAAGTAGCGGCTTTGATGTCAGTATGGCTGATTCACAGGCTAGATTAGTATTAGAAGGAAAATGGCTTTTTGACAGTGACTTTGTAAGAAGATCCTGCAAGGAAATGTTTCCATCAGTCTTGATTATGGCCAAATTTACATGACTGGCAGGAAGGTTGTTAGGGGCATTTGTGGCCCAGAGGCAGCTACAGAATCATAGCAGTGGAATCCAGGGGCATTCACCCTTGGAGAAAACATGTAACATTTCAAACTTAATAAGATGAATGTAGCTGTGGATAAAATAGGATATGATAGATAATGTACAGTAAAATGAAAGAACACAGCAGTTGAGTCAGGGTAGGTGTGTGGGAGTTGCATTTATTTTTAATATTGTGAGCTGAACAATTTATTTGGTCCATCTGTGAGGCAGAGTACTGTTGTGAGTGTTAGTTAGTTGCTGTTATTTATCCTTAATGTATAATTGTCTTGGTGGTGACTACTGTGTGCCCATGTCAGGTGATTTCCATGCACACATTACACATTTCTAAAAGGATCTCTTTTAGGAAAATATGCAGTCAAATTGTGACATTTTATGTTACTAAGAGTCCCAAGCCAGAGCTAATGAAGCCACGTGGCTCTTGAACAGAACTGAAACTAAAAACTAATTCAATGGAACTATTAAACTCTTTGCAAACAATACTGCAAAACTTGAACACTGAAAACTTCCCCACAAATTACCATTATATTAGTAATCAGTATGTACCAACTCAACTATTTTTATCTCGTTGTTGGGTATGTTTTTACATTTTCATATTCTGCGGGCACCGTCTTTCCCAAACCTGCAGCATGTGCTTAAAAGCAGACCTCTCCTGTCTGTCAGGATCAGAAGTAAAGGCTGAGGGAGGAGCTGAAAGCAACACTGTTGGGCTATTTGGCAGTGTGCAGGTTGCATGAGCTTGGTGATTTTAAGCTTAGTTTGATTACTACTTCATACTGGAAGGAGGTTTTTAGTTATGGTTACTTTCATTTGAGAGAAGGGTGATTTCCTTTTTTCTTGTATTAGCCTCCTTGACTTTTTTTTTCCACAGGTAATCTGCTACTCCTAGAATATTCCAAGAGTGAGGGGTCCCTGAGCCTATTCAGCAAATGCAACAGTTTCACAATGAATATAAAGCATTGAACAAAAACAAATATATATATATATATATTTTTTTTTTTAAACGGCTTATTTTATTTGTACTCATTTTACTTAAAAGACAGCACCACTAAAGCTGCATGGACCTAACAGGTTTGTATCACACCTCTTCAGTCTGCATGATCTGACAATATCAGTGGCCTCCTGAAACGTCAGGATTCTCAGTTTTGTAAATCTTAATCAGCTTTATCAAGCTTGTAATGAGTAGATCAAGTACCCGTGCGTCATCTCAGTGCTGCCTCGGTGGAGCTGCAACACTCAAAACATCAGGATTTTATTAAAGGAGGTAAAATAATCATTGTTGCAATCACTAATATGCATTCTTATTGAATTTTTTAATATTTCTAGTCTTTTCTGATTCATGTGAAGATTTAAAAACTGAAACAACTACAATTGTTCGCGTAATCTTTTTCCTAAAGATTTGTCCCCATAGCAAACCTTCACAAGATGCAACTCAACTACACTATCACACGTGCAAAAAATGAACGATTAATTGGACGCTCTATTCAAATCCTAAGTCTGCCTTCTGTTTAATATAACAGATTGACTGAAATTGATCAGAGACTTATTTTAAAAGCTATCATGCTGAGGGCCCCTTTAGCCATTGAGTCACCACTTACATTTAGGTTCAATACATAAGCTTTAGAACCCACCAGTGGACTTTAAATTCCAAGCTTAGAAAGCCAGTCACAGTTTTCTGTTACACATCGATTATGCTTATCTACTCCTAAGTTGTAACATCCAGCTACCATCATGTCTAAATACATCAAAAAGGCACTGCATCAGTAGGATAAGATGTAATTTATATGCAGCTTAAGCTGGACACAGTGCACACATGCTTTTTTCCTTCTTTTGTCTCTCTCTTCATTTTTCTCAATGACAATATAAACACAAGTATTAACACTATCAAATTATATAATCCAGTGGAACAATACGAAGGATCCTCATAAACATACATGTCTAAAATCACAAGCCTGCACAAAATCTAGCCCTTACATAATCATTAACGTGTTTTTTTCATTAATACTCTGTGTGCACACTCCTGCGGAAATGCCCTTTCACACATGCAATTTTCTATGCATTTTGCTCTGCACACACACATGGCTATACATGGCAACAATCACAAACATTCACACCTGTAAATTATGAGCAGTGGCGGGGCAGAAAGGAACTAGTCCGTCGTGATTATTTGCTTCTGCAGACTTTAATGCTTCTCTCACTCCATCAAGTTCCACATTTCTCCATTCTTATTCCCTCCATCTCCTTGTTTATGAAGCACCCGCACCTTTCTATATGATATGTGTGCCTGAGAGTGTGAGTTAAGGTCATATAACTGAGTGAGTGTGTCGGGCGATTATTTAAGGACTGGTCATTACCGTAGCTCCATGCTGACACACATTAGGAAGGAGGCAGAAAGAATAATAGACGGGCAATTTTGAGGGTTTTTTACAAAAGAAGAAAGACACAGAACAAATTAACTTGAATCCTGCGTACAAATGCAAGAAGCTGCAAAATGGTCAAGAATCAGGTATTTTAAAGACCTAATTTCCATCCAGCTTAAAGCTGGATAAAACACAACATGCTTTTCTTTTTGGCAAAGGGCCTGTATCTACAAGTCTAACTGTTTCATGTGTATATTCTGGGTCCAAGTAATAAAACTACTGGGCCACAGGCTAATTAAATCTGTTTTGAATCATCCTCTTTATTTCCATGGCAGACCTTAACAAGAGCCAACTCTACAACACATTATTACTCCGTGATACTGGCTTTCACTGCAGGCAAACTTTGCCTTAAATAACACGTTAAAATAAATAAATAAATAAATAATACAAAAGTAGTATAGTCTGAAAAACATTTCATATAGCATTGCTTAATGTGATTCGGGTTACACATTGCACCGAATAAAGGAATCATTGTCACTAAGATTGGTAGTTAACATTACCTGTGCATTTCTCACAGCTTCTCTCTGCATGTTCAATTCATTTTGTGGCACATCGGTGTTTTGGTGACCTTGAAATGATGATTGAAAAACAGAACAGGAGTTGCATGCAAATATGGTGGAGAGGTGCAGATATTTGATATAATTACGAGGACCACTTCTTTCATCTTTTTCAGTTTGGTGATTTCTCCTGCTATCATGAAATGAGTGTGTACTTCAAATGTGCACATACAACTCAACAGTGTAGAATAACATGAATGAATAGTAATAACAGCAATCAGAATAAAAAACTGTAACAGCCTCTTAGCAGTCTGATGTAAGACAGTGAGTTAAAGCATGTAGTTATTTTACTAGAAGCTAAAATCTGAACAGTTAGGCCCATCCACCTCCTGCCTCTCTATGTCCTACCTGTCCGACCATTCTATTTGTCTATCTACTACTTTTTCTCTCTCTCTGTCCATCTCTGCCTTTCTCTGAGTAATTTGGTACTGACAGACAAAGGCAGACTACAACTCTTAACCAGCTACCTCCTGAGCCAGGCATAATAGGTTAGATTTTCAAAAGCCATGGGGAAATTTCCTCTCATTTATCAAAACTATTGATCCCCAAACCGCCCATGGCCCATCAACCACAAAGAGAGCGAAAGAGGGCAACACATAGCCATATATACAAAGGTAGCAAGATGGGAAGATGAGATTAAAATCATTTAAAGTGCAATGTTTGACTGTGGGGGTCATGTACTAAATTTAGCATATCTATCACTGATGAAATCCAGACAGGAGGTAAGGAATGAAAAACAAAAATTGGGGGAGGAAAACAAAATATGAAGGGATGGAAAGGGATAAATGTAGATTGAAGTGAGAGGGATGAAATATTATGGAATGAGCAGTGTTGACACCGGGGAGTATGTATTTAGTTCAGCTGGTGGATTAAAGCCTAATTTTACATCCATCTAAGTGGGCCATAGGGAAAGAGAGTGGAACTGAGGCTGACGCTTGTTAATGGCTTAAGAGTCTTGTAGGGTCCAGGATCGACTTTGAGCTCTATGACAAGTTGTGCTTGATACACGACTGAGGTTTTTATGAGCTTGGGAAAGGAAGAGAAAAAAATTTAAACAAAAAAAAAGATCATCTCCCGTCTTTCAGAGTATTTTTCTATGGTTCTTATTTAATGCCGTACATCTCATGTGCTATGTCAATTCTGCTACCTGACACCTCAAAAAGCTCACACAGAATAAGCAATCTATTAAGAAAAGTGCGTACCAAAAACTACCGCAACACTGAATTTGCTCGCTCACTTAAGATTAAAGACCACAAAATCTAAACCCACAATGGTCCTGCAGGCTGTACAGCTGTAGTGATCAAGGATAATGGGCTGACAGTGACTTCAATAAGCTTTTTTATCATTGCATATAAAAAATGCTCCCATGGAAGCCCAAACTGGGAATATATCAAGGCTCTATTTCAGTTTTCATGGATTATTCACCCCTCCTCTGATCTGAAATGCAGGCACTGAAACAAAATTAATTCACATATATTAAGTTCCTGTAATTATGAATGTGAAAAAAATATTTATAAAGTATAACAAGAGTGGGGAAGAATGTTGAAAAGAAGATCTGTTGTAAGAAAGAAGCAAATGAATACAGAAACAAAGAGTTTAACATTTTAAGTGAGGAAGAAAGGAAGACTTAGTTTTATAGCGGGCTGAATAATTCAAGCAGGAAGACGCATTAACTTTGATATTCTGCAGTGACGAGTGCTGGGCCTGGCTTAGCTACATGTTTACCCCCTCACACCGTCAGTCTTTGCAAATGATCTACTGGGCTTATGCAAATGCAGTGTCAGCAAAAGTATTAACACCATAACTGTAAATCAAAATGGACACCAAGGACCCTCATATGCACACATGCTTAAAACAGCACATATTCACATGAGAAACGTTGCCTTTGCATAATTGATTTATTTTTCTTTCATTTTTATATGCACGCTCATACAAGCATACATTTCAAGCTCAAAAAGCCTCCCACAGGTGCATTACCTCATATATGCAGCTCTGTGTTCAGCACACACTGACAGGGATATACATGATGACAACTCCACACATATTCATGATAGATAAATTATGAGTCTTGGCAATGCAGTGAGGAGTTTATAAGTTTTGATTATTCCATTCTACGGGCTCAATGCCTCTCTGCATCTATCACACTCATTGCATCAACTTGTTTATGACCCTCATAAGGACTCATACCCTTCTATGTCATGTGATGGGTGTGTGTGAGAGAGGGTGTGTGCTGAGGTCTTGGTCATATACTGTATCTGAGTGAGCATTCATTGTGATTATTTGAGAGTTGGTCATTAGTGTAGCTTCCTGCGGACAGAGAGGAGATACAGAGAACATAACGGACACACAGATGAGAGAGTGTGACGAAGTAAGAAAAATAAAGCAGACAAACAAAGATACGAGAGAGAGGGCAAGAGGATGGTGACAGACAGCAAGGGAAGAAAACTCATTTCCACCCTCGGTATGGCAGATACTGCACATGAGCACGTAGGAGTTTATATGTACACATGCATACAATACAAAGCATGGTAGACTTAAACAAGCCCATTAAAAGAAGCTGGTGAAGCGATACTGGTCTGTTAGCAGTGACAAAGTGCTGTTTTAACAATTAGTAGCCATTTCTAAGACTATTGTGAGGCCATTAGCTCAGAACACAACAGAGACAATCAATTATTAACTGAGGAACACAATCAGCCTGCTTTTCACTTCATGTAGTTTTCTTGGTAAAATCCAAGCCACTTTCATTCTCAGGGTGTCAAATACGGCTGTTTTGTCAAAGAAGCAGTATTTAGTGTCGATACTGCAACATGCTAGCTATGGCAATCTGTAACACCGGGAGCAAGCAGTGTTTTATTCATGAGCTTCAAACTCTATGCTAAAATTGTCGCAGACAATTGTTAGTATACTTTTGCCTTAGAGACAGTGATTCCACTTCCTGACATGACACCTTTGTCTTTCATCTGACTGTTTTGTTAGATTTAGACGTCTTTAGCAATGTCAATCCTTAATGCTGAAAACTGATGTTTCAGGACTGGGCTTCTCTCCAAACTGTTCTGCGATAGTGCTGGTTAGCCAAAAATGCTTTGTTTACACACATATTGTTTACACATTTAACATATTCTTCAATCGCTTGTCATTCAGCAAAAGTAAATCAAATCCTTTGCACATTTTACTGACACTTATCTTTGAAAAAGATACATATCATTGGATCTCTATAACAGGGAAACACAAGACAGGGATAGCATTGAGTTACTTGCCAGAAAAGTGTTTCCACTTGCAATTCTTTGTCCTAGTATGTGACTTTTCGAGTTTTCTAACTCCTGAGGGAGATACTCCCGTATCTCCATATGTGTGGGTCTTTGTTTTCTTATCTTTTATATATCGAAGTGCATCTTTGAGTTAGTTTCTTTCTCATTCTGAATGAATGAGACATGGTGGCATACCTTCTATAACTCAGAGACTCAGTGGAGTCTTAAAGGCTGTTCA
Source organism: Atherinosoma microstoma (assembly GCA_037177055.1). Classification (NCBI taxonomy): domain Eukaryota; kingdom Metazoa; phylum Chordata; class Actinopteri; order Atheriniformes; family Atherinidae; genus Atherinosoma; species Atherinosoma microstoma. The sequence continues at coordinate 19,804,841 of JBBBVU010000009.1, read as the reverse complement.
GTGGGACCCCTGACAGCAGGTCCTCAGAGTAGAGCTGAGCCAGGTCCTCACTCCTAATGAGGCACACCTCCTTCAACCCTCCAACTGTTATCTCATTTTTCTTTTATCTTTCACTCTCCCTTCACCTTTTATATCCTCTGTTTTGCCCCTTCCGCTTTTCATCTCATTCCTTGTCCTCCCTCACTGTTTTTCTTTTTGTTTCCCTGCAGTCTCTTCCTCTCTCCTTCCCTCTTTCTCTTCACCTCAATTCTCTTTCATCCATTCTCAACTAACCTGTGACTTCACCAACATTTCTTGCATACCCTGAATCTCACAACTCACTGAAAGCTCTTCAAATATTTCTCCCTCTCTGCCTTTCATCATACTTACATTTAAACGAACAACCAGAAATGAAAATGCACTTATTTGACATTGTAAGTCACTTCAGATAGGACCATTAGTCTATTGTTAAAAAAGAAAGGAACAAAAATGTTGGCATTGACAATTATATTTGTTCCCTGGAACTTCTGCTGGGCAGATGGAGGAAAGATTTGAAGAAATATACAGTTTCAAAGGTACATTGAATATCAGAAAGGACACTTTTCCCTTTACCACAAGATTATAAAGATTGTCTGTTTTCCACATTTAAGAGACTGAAAATCTGTTGAATTATCTAAAAAGACTGAAAGAATTAAGGATTGCATTTCATGTCTTTAAAAGTGCAGTGTGGGCTGCTAAGTTAAAATAATGATTGGCTTTTATGAGAAAAATAAGCTATCAGGCTATATTTTGAACACATTAACTTTGAACATATGTTAATGGAGGAATGAATATCTGAAGTATCACAAATTAACAAGGTCATGATTTAACTTTAGAACCGTTAGATATCTAAGAAGAGATTTTATGATTGGAAAACCTAGCTAATTAAACATGAAGCACCAGAACAAAACAAGCTATTTCGATTAACTTTAACACACTGTTGTTAACTTTAACAACATGTGACAGCATGTGGGCTAATAACAGGAGAAACCTGAAATCTGAACATGTTAAGTCTGCTTCAGGCTGCTGAGGTAACAATGTAGAATCTGGTAACACCAACCCTTTCTTTAATATGTCAATTTGGTAAACAGATGTCTGTTCTTAAAAACTTAAATCTTCATGTACTTCTTTCTAAGCCAGGTATAATAAGGAATTGTTTAAAACTTTGCATTACTATATAGGAATCATTTATAAATCCTGATAGAATAATTATATCAAAGTCATCCTTTGATAATTAACGTCTCAAAGCATTTAAATATTTAACTTTGATTGAGCATTAATGTGAATCAGCAATTCTTCATGATTTTTGGATCTAGATGTTTCACTCCTTACAGGTTTATTCAAATTCTTTTTCTTTTTTTTTTCTTTTACTAATGTTCACACTTTAACTATAACATGTTTACTTGCCTGAAAATGTGTACAAAACAAATTTCTATATGTCCTGTGTTTATAAATGAAGCATACTTCTTTGTGTTGAGCACAGTCACACTTTGTAAATTAACATTTGCTATGGATGCAAGCATTGCTTCAAGCCCCTTATATATGGAGTTGCACAGTGAATGTGGGGATTGCAACACATTTAATTGATGCTTTCTCTTTGATTCAACATAGCTTAAGTAAAATTTTTCATTTCAGGAAAATAAAAATAAAAAAAGCTAAATGAATAAAAATGTATTTACCTTTTAAGATATAATATTCATTCTGTGAGAAATGAAAGTTTTTCTTTCAATCTTTCTTTCTTTCTTTCTTTTATTTTTTATTTTCTATGTATCTATTTCTTTTAAATGAAGTTATTTTACAAAATAGCAATGAGAAAAACAGAAGGTGCAGCAAGAAACAAATCAAAGGTCAATGACAGAAATTTTTAATGTATAATTAAAAACTGTGTTTCTATTGGTATCTAGTCACTTTACTAAAATAACACTTTAACTGAAATAACAGATAAAATGTCTGTTTATGTCTGGAAGAATTTTGGTCACTGACAGCCACCATCCATATACACTTGGCATTTAAAATATTTTTTATGCCCATGTTAACCTCTAGATGCCAGTAATCCTTACACCGTGTACCTTTTAAACGAGACAATTTTCCTACCTCTCGGGAATAAACAATCATGTTAGTTGATATGGTTAAATTGAACAAAACCTATTGTTATCTAGACAATGTCTATCCCAAAATACACTAATAGACTTAGAATACATTACTATAAAAGCACTTAAAAAATAAAAGAAACATGTGAATATGTCAGTTAGTGTTATTTTCCAAGAAAGGGTGGATTGAAATCTGATGACAGAAAGTTAAAATGAGAGGAAGAAATTATCTCTTCCAGACAATGGCTTCTAACAGCCAATTAAACAGATCAATATAACAGCAGAAATGAGTCTGTAAATATGATCCAAATACTGTACAAAACAGTACTGTTACACTTTCTACACATATGTGGAAGGTTTTGTCTGTTTATTTATAGAGGGGATCAAGAAAAAAACAATTGATATAAAAGAAGAAACCAAAAAAAGAAATGAAAGGCCCTTGAAAAGACTTATTATCCAACAATGGAGTTACACAGGAAGAGAAAGAAAGGGTGTAATGTTTCAAGTCTACTAACAGAAAAATAACGATATTCAACTCGTCAGTGGAACAGAACATCAATCAATACCTCTGTTGTAACGTTTCATATGACCTGCAAACAACATGAGCCTCATTAAAGATTCACATCCCCTTGTTTGATATAAAAAAAAGCAATAATGCAGACACGCAAAGAAAAGTGGTGAAAAGAAAAATAATATAATTTAGTAGGCTGTTCCTGTTTCTATAATACATCACTCTAAAACTTGAAATCCTATTTAATAAGCCTTTTTATTCATTCAATTAGGAAGTAAAAGTCTATGTTTTTAGACAGGGGAGGTACAGACTATACAAAGGAACTGTTCAAGGTTGGAATAAAATCAGAAGCTGAAATGTGCAAGTTTTAAGGAAATTAAATAAAATGGATTTTTAATAGAACTTCAAGAAAATAATGATTACTTTTACGAAATTATACATAAAATATTAGCATTAACAGAGTTGGCAGGTTAGAAACAGGTTTTCATGCCACTTTATTTTATTTATTTCCTTTTAAATAGCAAAAAAAAATATGACAGCTTATTTGTCAATGGAAATATAGATATTTCACAAGACCAAAATGTTTATCAATTTATTCAGTTTTGTTCTTCTTAATGCCATCATTACAGTGCATGTATTTTTCTTCAGTATGAAGCCCTCTTTTGCTGTGTGAGATATTGCTGATTATTTGGAATACAAGTTATTAATAAAGTAAAGACATGTTCTTTTTTTTAACATGTTACTGTGTTGTCCTGCAGGTTTAATAACCAATAGTCAATGTTGTTTTCATTGTTGCTGCTGTTCTTTTTGCTCATGTTTATCTCCGTTTGTCTTTGTGCTCTTGATGATTCTATGCTTTGTTTTCTTACAGAGGCCGTAAGATGTTTTCTTTACAGATGTGGTGTAGTTGTCTGGTTTTTCTGTTTTGGTTGTACAGTTGTTGCTTTTTTTTCTATTTTTTGGATCTTTGTCTCCTTTTTCTTCCTTTCAGTCAATCTTACTCTTTTGTCCTCACTCCTCCCCTTCCCTTGTTCAACCTGTCAGGTCCAACATTAGCATATAACTAGGCAATAACCAAAATAAAGCACAATACTCAATTATCAAGGGGCAACTTAGATCTTCAGAGCTTAATTTCCACTGTGTCCAAGACATTACTCTGTTCACACCACTCATAGGAAAATTTTATGTTAAGGCTTTGCTCTCCCCTGACTGTCAAAACAAATGCCAATAGCATGGAGCGGCATCTCTTTAACCAGTCATTATTACATTTATGTTGCCACTGGATTAATTTGTTACTAAGTCTCTGGATCCTGTCCCCAATCCTCAATTCTCATTCCACCCCAGTTGATAAATGATAACAGGATAAGACTTAAACCAGAGACGTAATCCATTCCAGTTACATGAAACTGTGAAGAAAAAAAAGAAAATTGTAACTGAATGATAATTAAAATCAAACTCATGGTATTTTTCACTACTGTATATACTGTATGTTTCACTACTAGAGTATTACACCAACTTTAGTTGCAAAAGGGACAAGGGCAAAACAGCCCAATACATTTAATCTCATCACGGCTTACTGCTGTAGTAAATTGGACTGCAATGTATTCAGCAAACTGGGTTGAGTTTTACTGATTGTAATTGGTTTGACTCATCTTGTTTACTACAGACTCCTTAGGCTGTAGCACGCCCCTGAGCTCGACAAGTGCTCTAATGCCGTACTATATTTTTATTCAGCAAACACATTCCCTGTCCGTTGTATTTCTCTATTCATTCATTTTTCATTTTTTATCCATTCAACCCTGATCAGCATTGAAAATTGGCTGAGGCTTAGTCACTCATGCATGGTGCAAAAAGAGGAGAAATACCCTGGACCCACCAAAGGCTTATATTGACACATTTCAACAAGACGGGAAATTAATAGTTTAGCATTTCTAATAACCACCGTGTGCATGCTTTGGACTGTGGGATGAATCTTAAAAAAAAAAAGGTGGAAGTTATTTTCTTTGTCACAACATGCACTTTGTAGGTGGACGTTTTGAAAGTCAACATGGCCGTCATTTTAGTTATACATACAGTATACCTCAATTCACATCCTCATCAGGGCACTGAGAACAGATTTGAGGCTTTTTATGCATGAGTTAAGATATAAAGCTGGTAATTTATGTCTGAATAGGTCTGCTCAATGTCTAGAATTAAACAGAAACAGCTCCTGTATTGAATGTAAGGGACCTGTAAGCAAATGCAGTGTAGTTAACTGTTTTCAAATTTAAATGTCTTTCGAAACCTATTTGAAAAATCAAGGTATTACTGGAGTCAGACACATTGAGCACAGATGAGAAAAAATGTCAAAGTTAAATGTTACAAATGATACACAGATCAGATTTCATTGTAAGTCATTCCATAACACAAAATCCATCAGCTGCAATGCACACATTGTGACAAGCAGTAAATTGTTCTTGAAATATTCGGCTCAAAATCTTCTGCTACACAGTTTAGCTCCATTTTATTTGTCAAGGAGGGAAAATTGCTATTTACACATCTAACCCTCCAAAACACTTTTTTTTTCTTTTTTTTTTGTAATGTGTTTGTGAGTTATTTTGGACCATATAGAGTGTCATGCATGTAATAGACAATGTTTTATATTTTACACAAAAGCTAAAAAACAAAAAAATCATATGTAAAAGTGCTCAAAACCAAACTGAACCACCCTTCAGACCAGAGAGTGCCATTCCTTATCACCCCTAGTGACAGCCTGATACTGAACCTGAACCTTTTGTTGGTTTTTTTTCAGTAACTCAATGAGTGAAACAGTTATATTCAGCTTGAATATTACGCTGTCTTAGCCTTTCACTGCTTGTCACACAAGGAAGTCAAAGCTCAATCTGAACAGGAAGATCTAAAGCTTGTAGAATAAAAAGACCAGTTAAAGTTTAGCCTGTGTAAGCACATGATCAGATCATTGATAATAAAAAAAAAAGTTTGCTTATTTCATTTAGTTTTGCTGGATGCAATCCATCTGCCAGCTTCCACCTCTTATCCCCATTAATCCTCCACATCCCCTTTTCTTCATTCCCTGCATCATCTCTGGTCTCTCTTTTGCTTTGCTCCTCCCTGTGCTGCCCCTTGGTCTCCTCCTCTAACCTTCTGCCTCTTTCCTTTCATCCTCACCCCCCTTATAATCCCTTTTCTTCTTCTCTTTCATAATGCCCATCCGCCCCTCACTCTCCCTTGCTAACCGTGTGTCATGCATCTTTTTAATTACTGTTCTTTATGTCCTAAAGGAGCTGAAGGCTGGATGGGATCTGGAGAGTGGAAAAGGTTGTGGATGGATCATGAAGAGTGGAGAGACTCGGGGTGAGGGCAGTTGTTGTGGGATAATTAAGCATCGATTTGGGACATTGATGAATACGGCAACAAGACACCAAACAAGGGGATTATGGGTCGGGCGGCAAACGGAATTTTGCTGAGAACCGCAAATATCCAGTAGGAGGTGGAAAGAGAGCAGAGAAAGGAATATACTGGAGAGAAGGAGATGTAGGGATATAGGATTGCCAGGTGAAGGATAAACAGAGGAAGAAGAATAAAGACAAAGAGATATATGAGAAGCAAAACACTACAAAATAATCCGGAGGAACAGAAAAATAGAGGTGACAGGGTATGGTGGGGTAAAGTAAAAAAAAGAAAAAGAAAAGAAAATTAAGAAAGTCATAAAGCCTTAAGGATAAGAAAACATGCCAGAAAGGGGGAGTGGGTCTGACAAAAAAAACAGAATACAGAAAAGGGGAAGTGAAGTAGATCTAGAAAATGCTTACACAGAATAAGCAGAAACAGAAAAACACTTGAGATATGACAGAGAAAAAGAGAGATGACTACAGACCACATCTTCAGTGTCTTTGAACTCAACTCCTCTGATCTGACTCATTAGTTCTGCATTTAATTGGCACAAATACAGCAGGTACCAAGCAAAGCAAGAGTGTGCAGGCACTCGTGTATCTTTGTGTGCGTGTGTGTGTGTGTGTGTCTGTACATGTCTGCAGTCATTTGTCGTTAGGCTCTTAAGCTCTTTATACATATGCAGTGAATCATTCAATTAAATGACAATGACCTACAGCAAACTGACTACTCATTGTCGCCAGTGGGTGAGGAGAAGTTCACACAAGCATGCCTGATTACATGTGTACTGTGATGGGCAGAAATGTCATTGTAGTAATACAGTTTAAGAATATTAATTTGACAGAATTGCACACCAAATTTAATAAAATGGCAAAAGTAGCAGTTATAGTAATATTTTCATAGAGCACTGTCATAGTTGTAAATGCAGGTGCAACAGTTGGACTAGATGCAACAAAATGACAGATACTGAAATGGGTCCCCAGTCCCCACAAAGATTGACATACTATATGGTGGCATACAGAAACACTGCTTGTTTGCAGACCTATTCAAACATGCTTTCATTTTTAAAAGCTTGTAATTTGCTATTAACACCATGCCAATTACTCTATAGGGTTCAGTATTTTTCATTGCAATGTAATGCCTGCAGTATTCTCTACAGCTATTCTTTCCGGGATCCAATGCAAAATCGATTAACAAAAATTATACCAATAATGTGAAATATATCAATGACACATACACAAAATAAAAATATAATAATTTAGATTAATCTATGTTAGTCCTCCAAAACTAATAATAATACTATCAAAACTTCATTCATAAATTTAATCACCATCACTGTATCAATATAACAATGACCATATTAATAATATAACACTGTTTCCATTACATATTTGCAAATACATCACCATTCATCTACATAATAGTCACTATAGTCCTTTCATCTTTATCCCACTGATTATTATAAGCTAATGTTAACAATGCCAATATCATCATATAGCCTACATACTTTATGTAAGCATTAATATCATCATAATTTCATACTTGTTCAAATAGATGCTTCAAGGATCATTTAAACTGAATTTTACTATTTGTTTGTGAGGTATGTTTTGGTAATAAATCCCATTTATATATTCCACTGTAGAGAACAGTTTGCCAGATGGCATTAGTTTTTACTATTGGCAAAGTGAAATTTCCAACAGCAGCATG
>JBBBVU010000009.1:19776118-19797022 GCA_037177055.1 Atherinosoma microstoma | reverse complement strand
GTCTAGTAGAGCGGGTGTGTTTACTTGCACTATATTCCAAGTTGTTATGGATTATCAATGGTGTCTTTGTTACAATGATATTTCTGATAAATAAGAGTAATGAATATAGAAGTCTGTCTTTAACATGTAATCATTTTAATTGTCTATGCATGGATTTAACATCAGTCCTATATACCTACATCTGAGTGCTATGTGTGTTGCTCGCTTTGGTAACATTTGTTGTTTCTTTAATATTTCTATTGTGACACTGGACCAGAGTACTGGGCAATAGTCTAAGTTTGACTAAATCAATGACTGGTTGACTTGTTTCCTTGCTTGTGGTGTCAAAAGATGGCACTTTGTTTAATGGCAGAGATCACACCCCGAACATTAGTTGCAATCCTATCCATGTGCTTTTTCCACGTTAAATTATCATGAATTTGCTATATATTTAGGTTTGGTCAGGAATATTCCATCTTCTTCTAAAAAAGTGGGGGTGGAATTGGTATTCTCTTCAAGTAATTATTTTATTGTATTCCACCTTTCCCTCCTGATCATTTTCATCAGCATTATTTTATTTTCATAATACATCTATTTTTTTGTAACAAAATTTCTAAATTCACAATATACTTTCCAGTCAGATTGATTAGCAGTCATTATTGCATCTTACTTTGTTTGATCTCTTTGTTTCATATAATCTCACAGTTTAACCACAGTGCCCTGATGTTTCTGACAACAAACTTCTTTACTGGGGCATGTTTGCTCACCACAGACATGGAAATATCATCAAAGGCCTGCAGAGCATCATCAGGATTAATTTTCGAAAAAAAAACTGCAGCACGTACAAACATTTTTAGTATCTTTAATGAATTTCTCTTTATTAAATGTCTTATATGATCTTTTGTAAATGATTTTCAGTCCTGGTTTAAAAACTTTTTCATTCCTACCAGTGATAATTAAATCATGATCACTGCAACCTATAGGGATAGTTTGTACATTTCAGCGTAGCTTAGGTGTGTTCGTAAAAATGTGATCAATTTAGGTTGCAGTGACCAACCCGCCATTTATTAAACATGTTCTTGTATATTTATTACCAGTCAATAAATGACTGTATTTTTTCATTTAAAAGAAAGTGGAAAGTATTCAAAAACAGACAATGCTTATTATGTAACTCATATTTGGAAAAAAAGAAAAATGCCTCTGCCTCACAGAGCAACAACAGCAGTGATGATTGGGTCTAAATATGACAGGAGATGAGTCCTCATGTTTGTAATAAGGTGGAAAGTCCATTTATATTTATTCTCATCACATACTTATCCTCCTCACACAGTGGGGGGAGTGGTACAGCTTTGTGATTACAGAGGTGGGCTTGAGTTTGGAGAACCTGGGTTTGAGTCCCCATCTGAGGTGAACCATTGTGTGCCGTTGAGCAAGGCACTTAACCCCTCCCACCTGCTCCCCGGGTTCCAAAACATGGCAGCCAACTTCTCTCTAGTAGGCTACATCTAGAGATGGGTCAAATGTAGAGCCGGATTTCCCAATTGGGTTTTGAATAAAATTATTATTATATTATTATAATGTGTGCACAATTAAAGTGAAATTGATTAAATCATTGATAAAACCCAGCAGGGGAAGCCAGTATTCTGGGATTGATATGCTATTAATTCATGTTTCTAGTTACCTCATCATCATTCTGAGTTTGACTGCACATTTTATATGACTGTCAACTTAAAGAAAATCAAGCCATGGACAAGGCAGAAAAAAGATGGCAAGACAAAGAGAAAGTCAATGTGAGTGTGTTATGCTTGTGTGCACTGATGTGGGAAATAAAGAAACAAAAAAATAAAGAAATAAACAAAATACAAAAAAAGATTTGCTTTGACCTTTTTCCTGCTTTGCTTGGCGGTTGAAACGTGAGGCAAATGCGACTCTTTAAATCAACCTGGATATTCACACTGAGGCACAAATAAAAACACAAGCACATACTCAAAAAAAATCTTATCCCACACAAAGTCAACAAGGTAGCCACCCATACGTGATCCAGACAGAGGAAGTGGTGTGAATTTAAAAAGGAGTCAAAGGTGGTGGTTTAAAAGCAGAATATAAAGTGAAAGATATTTTCAGAAAGTGTTTTCATGTGTGCGTGAAAATATGCTTATACAGACGTGATGGTGCTTTGCATTCTGTATTAAAAAACGATGTTCTGTAAATGCACTTCTGAGTCAAATGTTCCCAAGCCTGAACTGTGGTGCATGGAGTGGTCACCTAATGTACGTCTGGAAGCTGATGCAACACACTGCAAGAGATTTTTTTGTAGAAATATAAAGCCTTGGCATTGCAATTCTTTTTTTGCATTTGAGGAGATAGGTGTGTGGGTTAAACATGAGTTATTTTGAACCTTAATACAGCCGGAATAACTATGTGCATTGCAAGGATTTTATGGAGAGATGGCACCTTACCAGAAACACCCTCTGTGTCTGTTGTCATCCTAGCTTTTTTGTTCTCTGTTGTGGCAGCCAAATGTCATGTTAGTGCATCTGAGTCCTTGATATGCAATCTGGAGTAGGAAAACTTCCAGTTTTTCCACAATAAATAAACCACATGCTTCAGGTAAAAAAACAAAACAAAAAACAAAGAAGCCACATGCAAAGAAATGTATAACACCAGGCTCAATTTGGTTCTAAATTCACAGAGACTGAGAACTATATGAATGGTTTTCATTTTAGTTTTCCCACTTTAGAACCTACTGCTCTAGATTGACATCCAGTGCTTTTACTGTCATACAATGCCCCTTTAAATCAAGCAAAAACATTTGCAAAAATATTCAAATTTCCTTTCTCAAATCTATACTAACAATTTTTTCACTATTATTTTGTGACATTACTGTTAAACTTCTGGCAACCATCTGGTTGTAATAAATAATAAGATTTGAAAAGTTAAATCACCATCAGACAGCTGCTTTCCAGACTATATTTTGGCAAATATGGTCTACTTCAAATAAGGATTGTATACTTACAGTGATCAAATATCACAGACAGATTTTTGGTAACAATCTACAGCACTGCACGTGTGCAGTCCCTTACTTTGTGCAGTAATTTCATTCCTGAAACTGGATCCTGATTGGCAGACCTCTATACTGTCAAGTCAGATTCTTCTCACATTGCAGTCTTCTGAGGCAAAACATGTCCATTAGGTGGTCAGGTCAGGATTTCTGTCATGATCTGTGTGTTTTGGTTTTGGTTTTTGTTGAATTTACCGGTTCTGTTGCCTTAATTCCCTGCCCTGGCTTCCTATCTCAGGAACTACAAAAACCACATGAGAACTAAGATGTTGCATGCTATAATCAATGTTCACTACAGTGATAATAGTGAACATCATCTTGAAGCTAATATAATCATTATCAACTAAAGTATAATGTATCTAAACCATCTTACCTCATTTGTTTACACAAGTGAAAACATCTTCAAGGTGGCACTAGCTTTGGTCATTCTAACCATAACCAGAGTACCATGTATCACTGTTCACATTTTGTACCAGTTTGAAGCCTGTGCTTTACATAATAACAGACACATGGTGTGCCTTACAGAGAACATTACAGAATGGCAAAAAAACATATTCAGAGTGAAGCAAAGCAGCTTTCCCTCCTGAAACAGCCTATTCATAAACAGACAGGCTAAACAGAAAAAGACTCAGAGCCTGCTCTTATCCAAACCCATCAATTTGTCAGTATAAGATTGCAGTGCACAGGAAAACCAATTTTATCATTTTAAAACAGGCAGGATTAGTACTGTGACTGGGTGTATTTCAAGCCAAGCCATGCTTTTTATTTAATAAAACTAAAAATAATGTCACACAAGGGTCAAACTCAGATCTCCCCCAAAAGAAAAAGTCTTGAAATTTATTTGACTTCTACCAATTTCAAACTAGCTGAAATTAAATGTTGGTAACATGTCAATAAAGATTTTACTTAGGACATTAAATATTGCAGCAACCAGCCCACTGACACTGGTGTAAAATAACAAAAGAAAAGTACTGTCTTTGAAAAAAAGGCACATTTTGATGATCTGGAAATCCACAGAGAAGAGGAAAATGAAATTATAGATTACGTCTAGAAATACAAGACAGAAAACAAAGGCATCAGGTTACGAAGGAATACGTAAATGTTTGCAGAATTATTATATTGATCCAAATAAAAAAATTCCAAAAAATTCAAATGAAATCTATAGTGCAATGTTTCACTATGTATCCAAGATACTTTGCTGTTATCCACAGATTTCATCAGTTCTGCTACCTGATGGTTAAGTTTGACCCAGAGAGCATCACAACATCCTATCTGGCAAACTACGGTAAAGGAACCACCAGAAAAATGGAAGGGGTTCTGTCTTTAACTATTAATTCTTATTAAAAATATAATGTGAATTTCAAAAGTTTGATCCAAAGCTATATTATATCAAATTAAAGATGGGTCACAAATGAAAAAGGGCTTTGATCAAACTCATTCCTTCATTTAAATGCTTGTTCCTTTATTCATTGTTTTGGTCTTCTGATAATTGAATTTCAATCATTGCCGCTTTGACAGAGACAGATTTACCTAAAAAATATATTTTAAAGAGTATATGTTACAAACAAGGTCAACCAATGCTAAAGGTTTGCTTGTACATACACACCAACGTAATTCATATTATCACAGACTTGTTGCTACTAATCATAACTTATGATTAGTAGCAACAAGTCTGCGATAATATGAAAATAGAACAGTCAATGACTACTTATGATTCATAAGTAGTCATTGACTGTTTTTTTTCTGGTCTCCCTCAGAAATGAAGTCATTATGATGTAGCAGTCATTCTAATCTAAGTTGCATGTTTTTATAAATGTTACATCAGATGAAAGATGCTTGAACTAATTAAGTCTTACATTTTTTTTAATTAATGACGCTAAACCACAATTTGGATAGAGTAACCTGAAAACCATGTCTGTCTTTTACACATCATCAGATGCCATCTGATGCGCTGTCCAAATTCTCAACTTTCTCACTTTCCAGTGTGAAGAGGAAAGACTTTTTTCTCATAAGTATTCTTTTAGTATTTATTAAAATGTGGCATGAGTCAGTTTTAATAATAAGCTGCTTAAGAAAAAAAAGGAAGCATGACCAATACAAAGCTAAATATATATGTTGAGCTCAAATGACCTCTCCTTGCCAAATCAGTGTTGTTTTCTCTCCATATTTCCTGTCAGCTGTGAGGCTTCATGTTACATCACCTCAGCTCTTCTCCCCCCACGTCTCCTCCTCATGGTATCGCGCCTCACCCCTTTTAATGGATATTGACCAAAGAAAGATAGAAGAGAAGAACTGTACACATATATACACTCAGGGCTTTTTCATTTATCATTTTTTCTCCGAACTGAACTGCTGCAATATCGATGCCATCTAATGGATGTTGATCATTTGTATGGTTTGAGTCTCATGATCAAGCCATGACCTTAGGCAAGTATGTTTTTTCTTTTAAACTCTAAACAATAAAAAAAAAAATGCATCTATTTCAGTAATAATATATAAGTCAAAATAATAATAGGATATAATGTTTTTATGCTATGAATGAAGTGTTGTAATTAATAACAATACTTAAATTTACCTACTTGCCAACCTGTTTCTGATTGTCAGTCATCATTACATTTCATTTCTGAGAATATTTGTGATTTGGTTGGATCTGACACTTGTATAGACTCATCTCTAACCCACTAAAGATTAAGTTACTGTGCATCATTTTTGTCTCTGGATTATCATTCACGTGTTCTTTTTCTCACAACTTTCTCCACTATTGCCTTGTTTTACCTGAATTAAAACAGAAATATTCATCGAAACTTAGCGCTAATTGTCATGCCGAGCTCTAACCTTAATGTTGCATAATCCTGCTCAATACAGTTGAATGCCTTGCCTTCATAGTGAGGGTGTTCAATCTCTGGCCTGCAGCTTTTCATCAAATATCGCTATATGTATATGTTTTGTTACTCCTTTGCAAAAAATGCCAATGTGCTTTTGTGAAGAAAAAAAAGACAAAAAACAACAACAAAAAACAACAACAAAAAAGCAAGAATTGACTCCTCTGGAGATAAATGTTTTCTGCAATTTTTTCTAAAAGTATTTCCTGGCGGTTCCAGAGGAAAAGTTGCCAGTTCAATTTAAGATAGGCTTCCATGTGTGCATTAGAAGTAATAAAAAACAGTTCATACATGAAATAAAGAGAGCAAAGCATGCTGGGTGTAAGTGATAGCAGGTGATATGCTTTCAAATTTGACCTTATTATGCTTCTCCTGCTTTCACTACAATCCATGTCAATGGAGAAGAGAAAGAAATACAAGTCCGCCAGATGAACTAGTCATATCAGTCTTTTGTTCATACTCCTCAATATTTGATTCTGACGTATACAAGCAACAAACAGGAAACAAGCTTCTTATAAGTATTTCGGCACTACAGCATACATCACTTTAAAATGTGCTGTTTAAGAAGCCACAAAGTCCACCGAAAAACAAAAAAGAAAAGAAAAAGGCTTTGAGCTAAAATACATTATCTTTACAATGCAACTATCACTGTCATTATTCCAGGATTTTTGCTGATGGGCAGGTTCCAAGATACTGGATGATCATAACATAATGAATTAAGTGGGAGGGAGACCTGTAAAGGATACTCTAACTAGCTGTTTGAACGAAGGTAGTACATGAAGGGCCGACTGACATAAATACATAACACAACATAAAGTATGTAGATTTTGACATTGTAAAGAGTACAAAAAGATACCAGCAAAAAGTGTAGGGATAAAACATAAGACTGAATGTTTTAAGTCAGCTTTCAAAATCGAAGAAAAAAATCGAAGATGCTTAAGCTGAAAAACTAAAGAATCCTCAAAGTTGCACATCTATTCTCCCACTCTCCAATGCACAGGCTACAGCAACAGTCACAACAATATGACCATTTTCTTTGGTTGTGTTGTAAAAGTATAGCTGGTGATTCTGGGCATGTGAAGCTCAAAATCAGATTTGCAGTAACAGACACATATATCTGCCCAATTACAACTGGATTGTGTCCTTCCAAGGCCACTAACAGCATCCAGCATTGACCAGTCAGCTGCAGATGGACAGATGAGATGCAGGAAAACGCTTGTCATGTTTGGAATGGTAAGAAGCTGCTTGTCTCTCACTTTGCTACACTATCTGCATATGAAAGCGTATTGTCTTGTTTAGAAATAACACCTCAATCACACCTGCGCAGAGACCCGTTTTCTTTCTCACAAGTATTGACACAATATAAAAGGAACCATTTGTTTCTTTTATCAACATGAATTGCTAATACTTTTCTTTTTTTCTTTTTAAAGAAATATTTTCCCCAGACAGTTTAGCATGTTGATCAAGAGAAAGGCCAAATTGGTTATGCTGCTTTTTTTGCAGGGCAATGAAAGCATATCTTATTTACATCTGTGATCACAGAAGATGTTAATGTATTTGGATATTGTATTTGCATCTGAGGATAAAAAGAAAAAAAGACTAAAAAAATACAGTTTGCAGTATTTGTGGGTGTTAGCATGAATGTAACTTGTCAAATATCTTTTTGATTCCCTAACCTGTCTTTCCATGACAAGTCCCTAGAATGTGAAAACTCAGAGTTTACAATAAAGAGGATTTCTCCTTTATTTTTGAGAGAGATATTTAGGCCATAAGATTGTGAGTGCTGGAATTTTTTTCCACAAAAATAGAATTTGGAAGATTTCCTGAGAGAACAAAGGTTTAGAAGAGATCTTAACTTTAACACCTGTGAGTAGTAAACTGTGCTTTTTCTCTCAAAACTCCTGCAAGGCTCACTTTGGCTGTAACTCTTATAAGAAGGCGCAGTAAAGTAGTAGAAAAAGATTGCAGAGATAAGTCTCTGTAGCTGACTTACACCCAGCATTTTGTTTGAAGATAAATCTAGGCATTAGCACACCATGCAAGTGATAGTTAAACAACCAACAGCAACCAAACTATCAATCAAAATATGAATGCAACTAAAGAAGGGCGTGGATTCAATTATTTAAATCATTAAACATAAACATTACCAACAAACCTATAATTTTAAGAAGTAGCAGAGGGAAGAACCGGCAAGTTATAACCAAAATCAGGGGGAGGACAAAAATGTGCCTAATTCCAGATGTGCAGTGTTTCTGTAGCTGTACATAAGTATTACTTCATATTTTGAGTCAGTTTCACTTGTCATTTTTTAAGATGCAACATGCTATCATCTATTCTATGGCTTGCATACTGTGAATATCCATTAATTTACTGACTAAGTTATTACCAGTATTGTGCTGCTAATTTACAGGAATGGCTGTATATCCATTACCCATGACATAATACAATAAGAAACTATTTAAAAAATGCTATACTTTTCTGGTGAAAAAGGTTACCAGAAGATTATTTAAAAAGTACAAAGAAATGTTTGATGCTCATGACTGATGCCTCTCTCAAGTCAAACCTCACAAAACGTGGAAAAGTATCCTTTTCATAAAACCATAATATAAAAGGCAACACAATATATCACAAAATAATCAGCGAAGCAGAGAAAAGGTTGAAACTTTCTGACTAGACTTGACTCATTTGGCTCTGGCTTAACTGCATTCAGCGAACCTCACAAAGGATCTGTTCCACTACAGATGTCTTCATGATTTCAGTTGATTAGACTTTTATATCTGGGGGGCAAAAATCTCCACTTGTACAACAATCATCTGCTTTCATCCTCATAAAAGCGGCTGATGTCTACCAGATAAGTTTTGTACAGCTGCACACACATATACATGCTAGAAAATACAAGCACTCAAATGCCACTTACTATGATGTTTTATAAAATTCACAAAATTCACCATAGATACACGTGGCGAGAAACAATAGCACAGACAGAAAAGGCATAAACAGCAAGTATAGACAGACAGACCTGTAAACCAGCGTGTCGTCCCCAGAGCTGTTGTACTGGACCTGGAACATCCTGATTCCAGATGTAGGAGTTTGACTGCTCCATCTAATGAGGGCAGAATTTCCTGTCAGTTCCATCAATGAGACCCTCCTGTCTGCCCCTCTTGTCTCGTTGTTAGGCAGCGCAACCTTGGAGGAGGTCAGGATGTCAGAGGGAGCGGGCTCAGAGGAAGGATCTCGGCTGCGGCTTGTGCTGTTTGCCAGATGAGGCACTGCAGTGACAACTAATTCCACCCTTCCAGTGGATTCACCTGCTGCGTTGGAGGCAATGCAGGTGAAGTTCCCTGAATCCTTCAGGGATGTCACATTGATATCCAGACTTCCATTAGGGAAAACCAATGTTCTGAAACAAATGAAAATCAAGATAACATGAAGCGATTTGAAGCCTGATAGATCTTTTGTTTTTTAATTAAAGTGTTTATTGAACCCTCTGAGAAAGTTCTTTAAAGAAAGGGAAAGGAAAACAAGTCAATTTATCCAATCATTTTAATGTCGTACTTGCTCTTTCCTTTTTAGTCACACAAGGTGACTGAAGGTTGTGTGGACAGAACTTTTCTTCACCTTCATCAAACTTTTAACACAACATGGGTGCTATTTGTTTCACATTAATTTTAGACATACTGTATTCACTTCCAATTCATATTGCAAAAGCTTTGTCTTTTGTCACTCCAAGTGGAGACAACTGCTAATTGGAATACTCATAAATAATCCATTTTGGTCAAACATGTAGAGCCATACGTTAATGCCAATTTCTACCATCTCCGAATCAGAATAAGTGTTTCATTGCAAAGCAGAATGATCACATTGGTGATCATGTGAATTATCCCATATGCCTATAATGATTTAAGAAATAAAAAAATACCTTATCCATATCCACTAACCTGTTTTCATTTGACGTTTAATAAAAGAAACAGAATTGTCACATCAATAATTAGTTATTATATTATGCTCCCAAATATTATCACTACTTTTATAGAAGGTGTTGTTGAAGGAACACCATAACTACAGTCCTATAACAAGCATGCCAACTAGTTGAAAAGGGTGCTATGTGAGAGGACAGTCTGACCACAATCATCTTATCCTATTTCAGAGTTGGCCCACATAAGTCAAGTGCCTACACCCTTCTACTACAGCCAAGAGAAGAGTGGGATCATTCACAGACTCAGCAGCATGCTGATACATGCACTTAACTGGACGTGTGAGAAAGGCAATTTAAAAAAAAACGTTTCTTTTTCTGGTGGTTAGCCGATATTCCTGAATTTAAAGTAGTGCTTACAGAGGACAAGGTATATCTCATAAATTTACATTTTACTTTTAACACTGAAATATTGAACAAGTTATAGATAAAAGGAAAAAAGTAGCTCAAACTTGACTAAAGCATCATGATGATACCTGGAACTATTAGATATAAGTCGTCCTTCAGGGCTGATCCAATGGACTTCAGGCTCCGGGTCACCGTTTGCTTTGCACTTTAAGCTGGTAGGCTGGCCTTCCATAGCAACAGTATGAGGTGACTTCCTGGTCAGAACTGGTGGGTCACAAATAAACTCCTAAAGACCAAAACAGAACATAAACCAGGCAAATGTGAGATATTAAATGGGATGCAACTGAATCAAGGCTTTCCTTGACATATTCTTGTAATTCCTGAATGAAACACATCAAAAGCTCAAACCTCTTCAGGTATTGTCCAGAAGTATTTGGCACTGAGGTCAGAGGGTGAGGCACATGTCTCAAGGTCATCTTCTCTTGTAAGTCTCCTCAACCACAGAAGCTCACAGTTACAGTGAAGTGGGTTACCACCAAAACTTAACACAAGTGAGGAAAGGGGAGAACCTTTAGACTTGGCATATACTGGGATTCTCAGGAACAATGGGTCTGGGGGAATTTTCTTCAGTTTGTTGGACGTCATGTCTAGCCTGTAAAAGGATAAGGTAGATGGAGATGGCAAAATCATGAGAATCCAGTCTCTAAGCACATCATCGGCTCATCTCTCTGTCCTTACCTGGCCAGTTTGTGCAGATTTGTGAATACTCCCTGGGGAACATTTTCTATGAGGTTATGATCCATATTTAGGGTGTTGACATTGGTTAGGCGTCCAATCGTGTCCCATGGCACCTGGGCAAGGTTGTTGTAACTGAGGTCTAGATCTTCCAGAGTGGACAAGAAGTCATCAAAGGCATGGGGGGATATGGAGTGAAGCTGGTTATTGGCCAGGATCAGATGGCGAAGGTTGGTCAGGCCTTTGAAATGGTCATCCTGGTTGTAGAAAAGTTGAAAGGTAAATAAGATGCTGTGAATGTGAATCTCAGATACATTTATTGTATCTATTTTTCTTTGGAACATTTCTCACTGTAGCACTTTGGCGTTTGCTGTGATACACTGTTGTACAATCTAATAGCTATTTATAATCAATCCATCCATCAGTCCTACCTTGATCACAGTTAATCTGTTGGAATCTAGGTGGAGCGCTCTCAGTCGCCTCAGGTCACTGAAAGCTGAAGGAAGAATCTGACTGATGGTGTTTCTTGATAGTGTTAGATGTAACAAGCTGGTCATGTTGGCAAAGTCTTTTCTCCGGACAGCTGGGAGTGAACGTAATTAGCACAAAGGAAGAATTCATCAACAAAGCTACAGTTTTGCAGAAGTAAGACATAAAATCTCATCATATTTCCATGTAAGTTCTTACCTAATTATAATAATGAGACAAATCACAGTGCTGATATTATGATACTTGTAATATTAAATATCACACTACATCTAGTATTTTATTTACTGTGGGAGGTGATCCAATATTGCATATCAGTGAGTGTAAAAAAAGTACATGAAACACTTCGATGAGCAGTTAGTTTGTGGGTGAAATTTGAAATTGGTGTTTTTCAATCAGTGACCACGAACATAACAACGAGTTTGAGGATATTTCTTGAGAAAAAAGAGTTGTTGATGGTGATCAGGCAGGAGTAGGTCACAAAACTTACCTACAGAGTTTGAATTCAACCAATCTACAGAGAGTCATTCAGGTAATGATCAAATGATGGAAGTGCAAAACTACTGCTGTCCAAACAAGACCAACAATAATTATTTAAAACAATCTAGAGCAGGGGTGTCAAACTCAAATTCACAGTGGGCCAAAATTTTAAACTTGGACAAAGTCGCAGGCCAACATTGATAACTGTTCAACCCAGGTTAAACTGGGTTGAATTTGTTCTTTTAGATTTTTTCTGTGAACATTTTAAGATATTTCACATCACATCAGTGCTGAAATAGTAATATTCTACTAAGTCATTTCCGTATAGCATTAAATTATCTTCTTGAACCCTGGTTAATCAGTCCTTATTTTTCAGTTTGCATGTCTTTTGTTTTGATGAACTGTGGAATAGAGACTTAAAGAAGAATCCTGATTCAGATAAATTGATAAAACAGCACCAGTTCTTAAAAATAAGTTTGTTTTTAAGTAACCAAAATAACTCCTGGATATAAAAAAAGGATGAGTCGTTAATGTGCTTTTCATACCAAATAAATAAATAAATACATAAATAAATAAAACAAATATAATTTAAAAAGAAGTTTCTGAGTTGAAAAGGAATACAATTTTGAATTTGAAGTTAAACTTATTACCATGGAAAGGACAATAAGGAGATTTGTGACTTGAGCCAGCATTTGTATTCATTGTTAGTAAACTGTTCCACTGAGTGTTCTGAGATAAGGTGACTATGCTGCCAATTATCAACAAGCCACTGAGTTTGTTTCCATGAAAAACAATGAAAATACCCATTGTTACAAAAAGGTTATGCAAATGTATAATTTGAATTTCAGCAGTGTATCAGAATAGATAAAATACACAGCTGACTGGCATGTATGGTACCTGTGATGAAATTCTCTTGAAGCCGAAGCTCCACGGTGCGTCGATCAATGTCTGCAGGAACAAAGAGCAGGCCTGTCTTGGAGCAGAGGATAGCAAGTGATGGAGAAAGGCTCTGGCACATGCAGCGTTTTGGACACGACTGTCCCCTGCATGCCGCTGCCAGCAACAGTAAAGAGAACCACAGCCGTTCCATTATCCTCTACGGGGAACAGGGCAACTGTAAGACAGGAAGAATAGAACAGTGAATTAAGATGGATAAAAAGATGTTGGCAGTGAAGAGAAGGCAGTCAGGAAGTGACAAACCAGGGTGACTCAAAGATATTTTAATGTCTTTGTTCAGGTGAACACATATACACATATCTGTGGCAGCTTGGTAAATCAGCTAGCCTTTATAACTCATCATAGTTGTTTGATACTTTGCATCTAAGAACAAGGGTTCAAAATTTATAAAAAATTTTATAAATAGAAAAATAGAAAAATATATATATAGAAAAATTTATATTAAAACAGTCAGTGACGAGAAAATGAGTGTTATGGTCTTGTTGTGTACACATCAATTCTTTTTTTTTGTCATTCTGATCCACAACTACTGCTGCATTTGCCAGAGGTGCAAATTACAGCAAAGAGGAACAGTTTTTTTTTTACGAAAACAAATGTGTTTATAGACTGCAAAATTGTTTGTGTCTTTCCTATTAGATTGGTAATGCCAAATCTCGTAAATTGAAAGGGCAGCCCAGATGACCTTGCCGACCTGCTGTGGCATCCTTTGTGCGAAGCAAGTGCGAAGCAACCTGGTGAGTCAGATCGTTGATCAGTGGTGTTATTGATCAGGCAACAGAGGTGACAAAAGTATTCTCATTCATTACTCAGGTAGAAATATAGATACAAGGGTTTAAAAAGACTTCTGTCGAAGTTGAAGTATTAAATCAAGCTTTTTTAACTGAATGAAAAATAGTTTAATTTGCCCCTGAGGGAAATTAGAATGCTAGGACACCATCTGCAATATTGTGTTATTGATTTTGAAATAACAAAATGATTTTTTTTAAGTACCAAAAGTCATTTTAAAAATCTGGCAAAAACATGACTGCAATTATATCATTGTATTTTGAACAGTATAAGACAACATAACAAAACACTGACTTTGCTCAAACATATCAACCCTCAAATGTACCCTTGAATGTTTGTAGAATTTGTTCTTAGCTAAGAACATGAATAAGAATTCTTAGTCTAGATATGAAGATTTTCCTGAATGCTACAATCTTCGTAAAACAGTTGTAAGAATGGTTGGTGAATGAGGCCCATTGTAGTCAGTTTATATATCATATAATACATTGAGCTTACACATTGGGTATGATAGTGTGATTTTATGGCCAAACTAAGCCAAATATTCTTCAAAATATCTAAACATATTCATTTGATAAAGTTGACAAAAAGGTGAGATGTATCTCACTATTTACTCCTGGAAGCTGACCAAATATTATAGTGTGTACTGGTAGGATGACTCTTGTTGTGCAGGTGCAAAATGGAGTTGGCACTGGGGATGTTTTCCTTGCCCAAAGTTTTGTTTGGGTGTTTTTGAAATATGAGGAGTCTTTAAATCCATCTGCAATTTTTATTTCTCTGTTGAGATATCATTATTTGACATGATGCAACCTTTCCTTTTAGTTATGACATTAATATCAGCAAAGAAGAATAAATGTGCCACAGCCAGCAAATTCCAATGCAACACCACTTCCATGTCAAATTAAGTGGCATAAACTCTCAATATGTACATTATTTTGAAGCTGACAAGGATAGAATAAATTCAAGAAAAGTTAAAAACAAATACCTCAGACAGATTATATTGAAATATAAAAATTAA
Organism: Atherinosoma microstoma; assembly: GCA_037177055.1. Taxonomy (NCBI): domain Eukaryota; kingdom Metazoa; phylum Chordata; class Actinopteri; order Atheriniformes; family Atherinidae; genus Atherinosoma; species Atherinosoma microstoma. Next base: position 19,782,320 of record JBBBVU010000009.1, on the reverse strand, counting down.
ACAAAAACAAATAGTCCTCATTGGCACGAGTTTCCATAAAATGATCATTAAGGTAAACCATTAATGTGACTGTAAATTCCAGGACACTAATGTCAGGTGAGTTTCACCCCCAGCAGCTTGACAGAAGAGAAATATGTCATTATGAAAACAACCCAAAATCATGCATGCCAGAGTTTCTAAGAAATTGAAAACTGAATCCAATAATAAATCTTAAACATTTCTTAAAGACATGTTTTTTCCCCTCGTGTAAGTGATTCCCCCCCCCCCGATTTCTTGTTTCTTAAACAAAGCTAGAATGTTCAGCTGTTATATGCTTGCAATTTGTTTATATTTAAAAAAAAAAAGTTACAACTGAATAAACATCCTCCTTTAGGACAGTTTAAATGCTGAGCCAGTCTTGATGTTTCCATCCTGTTCTGGTTATCAGCGCAGGTTCTTGCCAAACGTATGGGTCAGCAGGTACCTGCTGTGCATGCTGGCTGATGTTGTGAATATTAGTGCTGATGTGTCATACATGTGACAAACAAACAAGAAACAATGATCTACCTAATTAGGTAGTATTCTTCAACATTTGAAAACACTGTGCCTACTTGTACCATCTGCCCCATCTTCTTCCTCCTAATCCATAAGAGAACCCTGCTAATTGGCATTGTAGGCACAGATGGCCCATATATAAATCATAGAAAGAATGTGAATCCTTTTCACTGGCTTTGTTTTTCCTCACTCAAACTGTAGGAGCATATTACTGTACATATAACTGTGTGCATTTCCTTTACAGATCCAATTAATTCAGTTTGACACACAGTTAAACTTGTCTGTCGAGATTTTTGTGTCATTATGTCAGCTCTTTTGGCGTCACTTGTTTTTATCATGTTAGTTCTTTTGTTGAGCATTTTCATCTTTCTTATCTTCTTTTTTGGCTTCAGCTTGCCATTCATCTCACTTGTTCCTTGTTCCCAATTAACACATCATCTTATTACTTTTTGATAATTTTCAGCAGTACTTAAACCTACACTTATTTTAACACCTTGCCAGGTGCTTTGTTATTTAAACAATCTTGATTCCCAGGTCCACCCAACTTTGTGTTGATTTTGAAGTTGTTGGAAACCTTTAGATCAGGGATATCCAGTTCTCGTCCTCAAGGGTCACTGTCTTGTAGGTTTTAGATGTTATGTCGTTCAACACACCTGACTCAGATTAATGAGTCTTTAACAACCTTGGGTAGAACTTGACAACAAGCTGATCCTTTTAATTTGAATCAGGCGTGTATAATCAGGGAAACATCTAAAACCTGTAGGATGATCACCCTCAATGACATCCCTGCTTTAGATGCTATGAGTATATTTTTCCAGATTTTGCCCCAGCAGTTTGGCAATGCCTTCTTCATCAAACTGCATCTTGCGCATGTGTGTGCATGCATTTGGGTCCCGGGTAACACCAAAACACAAGTCAATGATTGGTATTTAAACATAACAGTCTGATTTATAACAATATGTGGAAAACTTCAAAGGGTTTAAAAACTTTCTGTGTGAACCATATTTTTGTTTCTTGTCAGTGTCCTTAATTTTATCTAACATATATTGTTCATTAGGAGTTATTTTCCTCGGTTACATGAGTTTCGTTTGAGCTCTATTCATGCCATCTGCTTGGCGCTCGGTGTGTCACAGAAGTTTAAACTCTACCTTTGATGGTTAAGTTGAGTAGCTTCAAATGGAACCAGTTCCACTTTCGATCCCTACGGATGACTCAAAACCTGTGGTGTGATGTGTGTGTTCCAGTGTGCAACAGTATATTAGCCTTGCCAGTATGACTTATGGCGAATCAATAGCATTGAACTTTGATCCAGCAGGGGGCCTGCGTATTACTAGTCCAACCTGCTCCTCCCTTGATATTCCTAAAACCCTTAACAGAAGACTGTTAAGGGATGACAATTCACTAAAGCCTTACAAGATAAAAAAAAAGCATTCTTGTTACAAGCTTTCTTATAAATTCTAACAGCACAAAGCTCTCTTATTACTGTTATATTTCCCTGTGTATCATCCAGTGAAGTGTGGATAACAAACACAAAAATTAAAGTAAATGCAGCCTCATGAGTCTGGTAAAAATAGATGTTATGCTGTAATTTCATAGCTCATGTTTTCCATCCTCCCACAACAAACAGAGAGAAGCAGCACTGATCGGCAAACATACATACGCACAGACACGTGGGTTCTTCTCACAGCCTTCCACTTTACCTGCTCAATATGTGTGTGTGGGTTTCCATTCAGCACATTTCTTTCCATTACTTGTGATTATTCCCTTCATCATACCTACCCCATCTCATTTCCCTCACACAACATCCAGGTCACAGTTTTTTGCAGTCATCCACATATACCCTCTACATACACTCCATCCTCTTTATTTAAAACCCATGTGAATAAATCACATTCCACACAAACAATGTAAAGTGAAAGCATTTCAGCACTATTCAAAAAGATTCAGGCAATTCATCCATTTCAGATTGCTGCCTCGTCACTCCAGAGTTTTCTGTCATTCCATGAGCAAACTCTCCCTGCTTCTCCATTCTCATCAAATATGCCTCTTTTTGTCCTCCTTTCTTTGTTTCTGTAGTAGAAGAAGAGTTTCTTTTTTCCACATTACACTTTGCCTAATATTGCTTTCAATCTTCCTCTATAAAAATCTATCACACAAAAACTCTTTACTGAGTTTTCATCTCATATGCTTTGCATGCTACTGCTCTCTCCATCATTCATATGTCTCCTTGTGTCTGTTTACCATTGTTTTCCTTTAATGTGTCTTTTTATTCATTTTCTTTAAAGAAGGAATCAGTACCAACTATTATTTTTATGCACACATCCTTAACCCGGTGGACCTACTTCTATACAGCTTTTAATGTGAGTATTCTATAATAACAGTTATTTAAAACATCCATACACACTTCATTTGGTTCTTCCACTTATCCAGACTTGAAGTGTTTTTATTCAATTATGAACTGGTTGGTTTTACTGTGATGATGGTAGTGATCTGTCACCCATCATTGCTCACTGCTGTGTTTTTCAGCTTTGGGGTACTAATATCACTAGAAACAGATGTGAGCCGCCCTTGTTAGTAGTTAAATGGGGCTATAACAGTAGCTAACAACAGTTTGAATAACATTTTAATGCTCTGTAAATGCTCACTATTGAGAGATCGCAGGGTGGGCCTTGGTATTTCACTTAGTGTCACAGTATATGTTGATCTGAGCATTGCTGAAATAATATGACTCAAGATACTGTATCCTATTTTCAGGAATACCTAAACAATGAAAGTTAAAAACTATTAAACATTCAATCATTTTCTTGATTCCAACCCTTTAAATGTCAAAAATTTTATTGATTTGATCTCAATGTCAGTACTGCATTCTATATTGTCAGCATTTCATTTTGAGGAAAAATAGTGATACTATATAAGACATTTTACTTGATTCCACCATATACAACTGTTTTCCCATTGTAGGCAAAAGCATGCCATTCTTGTTTTTATTGCTTTCATGGATGGAGGTTTGACAACATTTTGTAGAACTCAAATGGAGTCCATGTAGAAAAACCTGATTAGATGACATTTAATGACAAAACCATTCACTAATAGCCCCTTCTTACTGCAATTTTGAACCAAACTTAGGCAGACTTCATTTTAAGCTTAATCAATTTAAAGAGACAGTTCTCCAAATAACTATTTTATTTTACTGTTTTATATGACAGGACATAATGCATTAATAGTCATTACTGTTAATGTACCAGAGTTAGTTAAATAATCTTTTATCTGCTGGGTTTAGCTTGAGTTGTAGCTGAAGTCAAGTAAAAATGATGCATTTATGCAGCTTTCTGATTTCAATTTAATACAAAAGTTGCTCCTGCTCTCTTGCTGGCAGAAAAAAAGACCGCAGTCAGCCACTGTGTTGATAAATCAGGCCACATGAAGCATTCACTCCACAAATATCAGAACACACTGTTCACGAACTGCTAAGGTGTAATATGCATATCTGTCACCATATTTTGGGATGTTTTTATTCCTGAGATTGATTCCATTGAGCAGAATGGCAGACTAAAAGTAGGCAAAATGCTTATATAAGTAAGGCAGAATACACTCAACATCATTTTGATGTGATTACAATGGAAAGCTCTAAATTTTGATTCAATTTCAACAAGTGGCTTTAAAAGCTGCCAGAGCAACTCTGGCTATGTCTCCAGGAGTGACAAATGTTTGTATATTTGTAAAGTGAGGCACAAACACACAGTGACAGTCTCTTTGTTTTGTTTGACAGTATGGTCTTTGCTTTGCATTCATGAATCGATCGGCTGCTCCCAGGCAGAGTATTTTCCGTGTTTAGACCAGATATTCTGCCAGACTGCAGTTCCACATTGCAACGTTGAGTGTTAAAAAAAAGCTGAGATTTGAGCTGTTGCAATGAAAATTGTCATTCATTTTAGGTCAAATAAAATAGTTTTGTTTTTGTTTTTTTCTGAACCAATAAACGGACCACTGCTTTGGAGTAGTTTAACATCAGTTATGCTGAAGAATTCAGAAGAAGGCACCAATTAGTAACAGCCTTCTCTAAAGAGGGAAAAAAATCTCCTTCACAGGTCATATCGACCCTATTTGTGATGACATCCCTTTGTGCACTAGTCTATTTTTCTTCACCGTTCTCACCCGATCAATGGAAATGTGGAGGTGTTTTGTAGGTGTGGACATAAATTGTTTATTGTAAATATAGCTGGCTGCAATGCTACAATGTTTAACCTTTTTGAAGAAGCGGTGAGCTTGATTTTTGTTTCAGATTAAAAAGCGCTCCTAATTAATTTATGGATGTTGAGTAAGAAAGAACAAATCAGTTGAAAGCCTCCTAAATCCAATAAAGCTTGTTCAATTTAGCAGACAAATTATGTGGTCACAGGATATAGCAAAACAAAAAGCAACAGCGATGTTGCCTACAGTGTTCATATTGTAAATATCAAGACTGTCAGATCAAAAAGGAAAAATTTAGCAGTGGTCAGACACACTGAAATGGATTAGCAGCTGTGAGAACTGAGCGAATAAAATAGAAATGTGCAGCTGAAGCCTGGTCTGAATCAATTAGTAACACAAATCACCACGCACATAAATATGGTTATTAGAAGGACAGTCAGGCAGAGCACAAGTCAGCAGGAGAGAGATGATCACAGGGAAAAAAAATCAGAAGACAAAAATAATCAGAACAAATATGTAAAGAATGGAAGAGGCCATTTGTAAAGGGGAGTCATTATAGCAATATGCAGATAATGAGTTCAGATTAAGGAGGATTAGTTTACTAGAATCTGTGGTCATCTAAAACATTATAAAATACTCAAGCTGTAGGTTTAACTAACTTAAGTGGCTGCACAAAGTTTAATTCCTTATGTCTACACAGGGGGGGGGGAGATCCAGACAATCCTGTGGGAGATGATCTCAGTCTCCAGGGGACTTCCCTGATTATCGGAATCACCTTTTTAAAATGATATCTTGAGAAATGAGTAGCAACTAGCTATAACTACTGAGGAAATCAATGCTATCTCACTCTCCTCTTAATTGCCCACCGAAAGATACCCACTAACAAAGCTTAGGCTAGGTGATTTTGTGTTTTGAAAAAAAAATTCCAATTTTGTGTAAGAGCTTCTGGTGATAAATTTTTTTCTGCCTGGAAACCTTTGATCTCACAATCAGTAAGACTCACCTGCTGAACTGAAACTTTGGCTAGATAAAAATGTCATACAGAATGAATGAACATCCTGCAGACTTATAGAATATATGCATGATATTAAGTGAAGTCATTACAGTCTGCATGCCGCAAAGCATTCCACAGAATTACCTTGAAACAACAAAGTGCTTTTAAAGACAAACCTAAAAACCTTGGAACATTACAGAAATGTGAATCATCACAAACAAATTGTTTTTAAAAGTCCATGCTAGTCCATGCTTTCATCTTTAGTCGGCTTGATTTTTGTAACAACGTCTTTACAGGTCTACCAAATAATTTGATTAGACAGCAGCAGCTTATTCAGAACTCTGCTGCTCGAGTCCTCACTAAGACCAAGAAAGTGGACCACATCAGTCCAGTTCTCTACATTGGATGCCTGTCCGTCAGAGGATAGACTTTAAAGTTCTGTTGCTGGTCTATAAAGCTCTGAATGGTTTAGGACCAAAATAC
>JBBBVU010000009.1:19733480-19747664 GCA_037177055.1 Atherinosoma microstoma | reverse complement strand
GTGTGTGTGTGTGTGTGTGTGTGTGTGTGTGTGTGTGTGTGTGTGTGTGTGTGTGTGTGTGTGTGTGTGTATGTGTACACTTCTTTGCAGGGATAATGAGAGGGCAGGCTGATCTAAACATCCAATATGACCCAATCAACCCGCACTAATAAAACAGCTTCCATTTACACACGCGCACGCACACACACACACACGCACACACTGTTGCAGTGAGCCATGGTCACTGAGACACATTATTTATCCTGTGGTCCATTCCTGAACACTTGACTTCCCCTGGACCTCATTATTGTGCAATTTAATTGCCGATTTGGGTGTTTTGCTGTTTCATCTGATGTCTGATTGGTTCTCTACCCTCTGTCCTTTCTTCCTCTTTTTTGTTGTTGTTTTCAGCTCTGGAAAGCTTACATTGTTTGTCTCTTCCTCTTGTCTGTCTCAACCCTGTGGGTTTCTTCCATCTAAAGACACTGACTTAATTTTGTTTTATAAGGTTAATAGAATAGCAAATAAAAATCATAACAAAATCACTTCTAGCAACTACCATTACTTTTGGGAGAAACTGTTGTCACACAACACATAAACTAATACATTCATAAACCAATCGTCCTTCAGATACAATCAGGAAATGTTTGGAAACTGATATCTGCATGCGTTTGTTGCAGTCCTTTTCTTTCAGATAAATCAAATAATTTGTGTCTCTTCTTCTATCAAGGTCTGTCTCCATCTGTACTTCTTCCCCTGGCACTCTCTTCAAAATTTCAATTAATTCACTGAATGCTCTCCAGCATGACATGTAGATCCTCTATTTTGCCAAGTGCATTCACCAAAGCTTTCACTCAAGGTTGCGATAAGAACACATAATGGGGTTTTATCTACAAAATAGTGTGCGATGGCATTCACACATAAGCGTTTGTGAGACACCTCTGAGGGTGCTACATGTGCTGGGTGGAGTTTCACAAAAGACTTCCATTTACTGAAAAATCTCCAGTATTTATGCACAGTGCTGGCTTTGTAGATCAACGTGTCCTGAACACAAAGACCCCCTAAACATTTTTGATTCGACTCCTATCCTACACACATTCTACAGGCAACTATTTAGTTTAATGCATCCTAACTGGGAGTGTATTTAACACAAGCAACATAAGGAGAAAAGCAGTAGACAACATCATTCATTTTAATAATTCTCTGGATTCTAATCTCCATGAAAATACTGGTGATAAAATCAGACTTATATAAACCTGCTGCACAGCTTGGCTGCTTCAAAGCATTTGTTTTTCGGCCTAGCTTTAGACCCATAGACATTTCAAATGGAATGTGACATCTCTAAAGACAGTATGAACTCATATACAGTTACACATACTGGGAAATTTGCTACAACATTGGTGTAAGCCTAAATCTAAATCCTCACAAGCTCAGTTCTCCAAAGCAAAAAATACAAGTCACTTAGGATGACATTTTCTCACACACGCTTTTCATCTCAGCTAATGACTTAGAAAGGCACACTCTAAACCGAATCCAAACATTTGTATCCTTTTTAGCATATTATTTTCCTTTAAGTAATAGTACACCTTACTTGTGTGGTTACTGAGACTCAATAATAGTAGGAAACATGAAAATAGGAACTTTCTATTGCCATAAAAACATTTGTGCCAGATCAGTAACTATAGCAGCAATATTGGATGACAATGAGTAACAATTGCTTATGTGGGCTTCAGTAAAATGTACTTTCAAGCCTTGGCTTGCTTCAATCTACATATGCTTTTCCCAGATCTTACATCCCTTATGTTGATGAGGAATGGACAAAAAAGCTAGCAACAGATAAAGTACATAGAATAAAGCTTTCTGTGGTTGAGTAACGATACAGATAAGAATGAAATGCACTCTGTAAATTGCAAATTATGCGCATCTTTGTTTTAAATGTCACATTTTTAAAATACAAAATGCCTTTTACTAAATTTTGTTATGAATTATGCTATAGCAAGCTAATGTTAACCTTTGAAATGTATTTTGATATTGCTGCGGGGTATGTGACCAGTGTTCTTAAGCATGTCCTCTGAGTCTTGCACTGAGGATAATTGACTGGAACAGCATCAGTCTTCATTTTAAGTTTAGAGGCAAACTGAACTGTTTCCTGTTAAATTCAAGAGCAAGCAAAAGATGGATCACTGCCTCCACCAGAGTTGTATCCCTCTGATGAAGGTACCGCTCCATGTTGCTTTGCCCCAGTCAGCTCTATCAGCTCTGTCAGGGGTTGCTGCCTATAATACAAAAAGGCCAATGACTATGGCACTCAGAGAGAGAGTGATTTACCAACCCTTATTATTTCATAACTATTTGGCCATTACTTTGTGATGAAATTGTTTCAGCAAACCACTCTGTTGTGGTTCAGCCATACAGGGGCGGTGGCATCCCAATAGTCACAGCAGTAAACCTCAGCTGGCAGAGGTCTATCGAACGTTTTGTCTTGAGAGAATACTCATTAAAAAAATGATACTTCCCTGTCCTGCCTGCTCATATTCATTGTATTTCTCATAGAAATGATTGTAAGAGTTGTTTATAATTACCTTGGTTGCAAACCCCAGCTGTTTATGGGTCAAACTGTTATATTTAAAAGGAGGACTTTAGACTCCATCTGCAGATCCACTTCTGCTATAGTTTAACATCTTTGGATAAGACATTAAATAAAGTGTAATATAATCTGTTTTGTCATTTCAACTACCAGAAAAAAAGACACCGGCCTACTTTGCTTCCTAGCTTGTGCTTCTCCTATCAGTTACTGCTGTCCCACCCAGCAGGTTATCAGGATTGGTTGGTGTTAGTTTACAAATAGTCAAATAACCAAATGGTCTACTGACTTTGCCTTTCTTAGGTTGAGGGTGGTGTTTTGCACATTCAAAGCAGAAATCCTCAGACAAAGAGTTTGTGGCTGGTTTTAAAACATACATGTTAACAAGGTGAAGAAGTTGATTTACAGCAGAAATGGACCTTAAATGTTCCACGAGTTAAACTTAAGAGTTTAAGGTAACTACATCAGAGCTCTTCATAATCGATGTTGGGCTGCCACCTACTGTGCTCAGTTCACTGCCCCTGGGGCTCAACTCAGAATCCAAGAAGAGAAGTTTAAATGACTTTACTATCTATCCATAGCTTTCCTCACAGACAGAGAGAGAGCAGACAGATAACTAGTAGGGCACAACTGAGAACTGATTTATTAAGACAAGGCTGGGAAATAAAAAGAGTTTCTTTAATGTGTGACAGTTTGAATCTATTATATGTATTCATATATTCTTCCCAACAAACTGTTTTGCTAACTCAGCTAAAGTTGGATTTTCAGCGACCGACTGCTGTGTGTGTAGATAGTTTTCTTTGTCTAAATTTTGAAATTAATTATACTGAAAATGGGGGGAAAAAATCTTTCCAATGTTGCATTTCTCAACTTGGACTGATATTCTCTTTTAATTTAATTCAATTTAGAAACTGTTGTGGCTTTGTTCTCTCCAGAGAAGTTTAATCATAATTTGATGGATAATTTATAGATGAAGGACTTGCACTTTAATACAGCCAAGTGGAATATCTCATAAGTGTTTATTCATTCATGCATTTATTCATCCCTTTTAAGGACTTTTGCTCAAGTTACAGAGGACCTTATTCAGTTTGGCAATAACATCTTTGGTGTGAAGAGAATCCAATAATATACTTCACAGTAACATGATCTATAATTTATTATGCATTCTTCTGCAGAATTCTACCTCACAGCAGCACGCTAAACTAATTGTGTTTCACTCTGTCTTTCAGTATGTGTCTCAGTCTGTGTTTCGATGGTTCTGTGTCTGCCTGCCAATTACTTAAACTTTCTATCCCTGTTGTTACTGTATCCCCTGCACCTCAGTTTGTTCTCATCTGCTGCTCTGCTTTTATTGTGCTACTTTCTGGGCTTCTGAGTCTAAAAGAAGAGTTTGATTACAAGGAAGATGGAGACATATTGTGGAAAAATTCCTGATCGTGAAGAGCACAGCTGTTTGTATGGGTTTTTTTTGTTTTTTTAAGTGGAAATTCTTAACTTGCTCGCTGCTTTTAGAAAGCAGCTCACTAACTTTATGCTTTACTATTTACTATGCTTTAATGATAAGCTACCACACATGTGCTATAGTGACAACAACATGAATTGGCATCAAATTTCTATATTAACATTTATTATCCAGATGTCCTGCTTCCTTAGTCACAATTTGTGTACTGTGTAGGTACTTTTATGGAAAATTGGTTCACTTAACATCTGCAGTTTGCATTTTCAGGTGATTTACTCATTATTCCCCCACATTAGGCCAAAGCCTGCCAAAGATCTGACTGTACTAGTATGAAAGTTTTGCCAAATGTGAATAAAAAGAAAAGTAAAAAGAAAAAGCATGAAACTGACTTGAAAATAAGAATCCATCCACCTCCCCCTAACACTTGTACCCATACTCAAACTCAAATCACTGCCTTATAATCAGCTCAGTCCCACCACCGGTTTCAGACCAGAGACAAATTTAACCGAGACAAAAATCACACGGCATTTTACATGCTTCTTTTTTTTTCAGTTTATTTCTCACAAGGACTATTTGCCAAATTCATTAATCACATTAAGGCCATGTTTACATGACAACGCTGTGAAAGCAAGACACAACGTTTGTGTTGCGATCTGGCTTCTCTTGCACATGACAATGCGGTGTCGGGGGGGGGGCGACTCCGCAACATTTTGAGGACAGGCTCCAGGGTGTAATTTTCTCCCAACACGGGGTGGCGCGGAGCCGTGTAAACCCAAAGTGGAACCTATTCAATAGGATGACGTCACTGCCCGCTGCGCACTCTACAAGCAAGTGGGCTACAAAATAACAATAATAACAATGGCAGATCCCCGTGTTCTTCTTGTGCATCTTTTCAAGTTATTTGGTCTCTTAAAACAAAACGTACTCATCATTCAGCATGTATGTCACAAGCAAAGATGTTGTCTTCCAGTTTTATGAGGATGTAGCAGGAACTAGTGTAAAAATGCGGTGTATCATTGCAACTTAGTTTCACTGCCATCTAAAGGCCTGGCATGCATACTACACCACAGTCACTCAATTTGCAGTTGTGTCAACGACTGGATTGGATTAATTCCACCGTCGTATAAATGCAGTTTTTTTAAATCCTGCAAAGGAGAAAGAAATACAAATTTGGTAGCAGCGCTGTCGTGTAAACTAGGCCTTAGTGAGAAGATGCTTTGCACCAGATTTAGCTAAAAGCTAGTTTCCATCCGCAGTCCCAGGGCAGGTAAAAACAGAACTATAATTACAAAGTCAATATTTCTACAAACTGCAATACTGAGCATCTATTCTGGTTCTTCTGTATTACTGTCTTTGCCTATTAACAGTTGGAACACAATTGTGCTGTGATTCAAATCCCTGACAGTAACAGCCAGTTGAGTGACCACTTTCAGCAGTTATAGTTCAAGTGTGAGTCATTGAGAGTGGAGTGGTTGGTGGATCAAATGTAACTCTGTTTGGCAGGTCCACTGCAACAGCAGTGGTCACCTTTCAACTTCAGCATGAAGTGGGGCCAAGGCCAACTCAGCAAGATGAAGTAGAATTGGGTGACAGGTTTTTAATTTATTTTTCATTATTTTATTCATTTAAATTTTAAAAAACAGAAGAAAAAAACATTGTTTTAACAAAAAGGAAAACATGGGGTATTTAGGGACAAAACAAAAAACAGTTCCTATTTCGGTCAAGTATATCATGGTATATTCATGATCACACACTTGTGCTCTATTACTTTTATGTGTTTTTTTCTGGTTTTCCACATTCTTTTGTGTTTTGTTTTCTCTATGATCTCCATTCATCTTTTTTTTTCTTTTCCCCCTCGTCTTTCTGTTCTATTATTGACACATTGTGACAATTCAATCCGGCAACCAGTGGCTCCCCAGTGTTGGTAGTCTCAGACTTGTATATGAGAGCGACAGGAACACACAGAAAGAAGAAGTCTGCGTGTCAGAGATTGTGTGTTTGTGACTGTGTTGAATGAAAGCCAGTTGGCCTGTGGTGTAGCAAGCTGTCCTATTAAAGTGATCCTATGTGTCCCCCCAATTAATCTGAATTTATTCTGAAACGGGCAGTACTCGGGGCAGCACAGATATATACTGTATATCTTTTATTTGATATCAAGAAAGAAATACAGCTTATAAGATCCAAAACCATAAGAGAGAGAAATAATGTGAGCAACTTTCTTTGAGGTTCATTTAAAAAAAAAAAGTTTTTTCAACATTTGAAATATATTAGACTACAGTTGAGAGAAATTGGCGAGGCTTTGAAACGTGAACCAATTGGTTGCAGTTGAAGTCATCAGCTTCTCCAGGGAATTTTAGGGAACGTTTTATATCCTCATTAAAAACTCAGGAATTTGACCTGCACTGTTAAAAGAAAAGAAAACAGAAATCTTTGCAGTAAAAATTGTTGCAGAGTGACCTTCTAATATAAAGTATTATACCGCTACACATAAGTTCAGTAAAGTGACAGAAACATTAATAATTCCTAGAAGTAAATGTCAGTTAAATTTGAATTGACTGTAAATATGATTTATTTGTTTGGCTGAAAACTTGATTTACACTCACAGATCACTGCTGAAGTTCTACCATGTATATCCATTCTTAATTCAAATCTCTTAACCCACTGGTTATAATGATTCAGATAAATGACTTAAACAGTTTTTTAGGAAACACCTATCTTATCTGATGGCCTTATCTGAAGTAATTAAATCAGCAGCAGAAATAAGATCCCTGAAAAATCAATGCAATAATCAGAAAAGCTGATGTAATCCTTAGTTTAAGCAACTTCCCTCGAGCCAACTAATACTAAGATCAATAATTCTACTCAGAGAGACGGGTTGATTGAAATGTAGAATTGGAAAGCTGTCAATTTGCTTCTAATTATACATACTTTTGCTGCCTGTTTATAGCTATGCCAGTGGGAAGCCAGTCTGTTGACCACTTTGGTCACAACTGAAATAACTAATAGGCAGATTGCTATGTACCCTTGTACAAATATTTATAGCTCCCAAAGGACTTCTGTGTTGTAATCACTTGATTTTTCCTGAATTTCCCTCTAGTCAGTTAATTTTACATAAACCTCGGGAAATGTGTCAAATGCATAATTTTGGGTGATGGACTTGAAAACTATGTCCTTCTTGGCTTTTTGCACAGCTTTTTATCACTGTATTGCCATACTGGGCACATTTAACATTTGAACATGTCATGCATATGTAAAGGATTTAGCTTGGAGTAGCTCTTTTTTACAGTAAAAACGCCTGTCTGAAACTGCACAATCAGCTTACATTTGAAATTCATTGTAATTACAAGAAACCTGTGATTAGGAAGGCTAATGTCAAAGGCTTAGGAACCTTCTGGGGAGTATTCTAATGAGTGCACTGCACATAACTGAGCATATGAATAAATGAAAAATCTTAGCATTAGTGGGGCTTTTGCTGCCAATGGGCCCAATATACACATTTGTAATAAAGAGCTTAGGCAAATGTTAAAAAATAAGACAAAAAAATAGTAAATCTGTTGCGAAAAAGGCAAGTCATGTTTATCATTCATCCGTCTTTTTATACATATAACATCTTTAATACAACTCTCCACTTTATGCTGTTTGAAGAGGATATTTACCCACAACCCTACTTCTTACTTTCTAGCCGTTTATTTTCATTTTACTGTAAGTGAGTCTTAATGGAAGTTTTGTTCACTCATAATAATAAGAATAATAATAATAATAATAATAATAATAATGGATTAGATTTATATAGCGCTTTTCTGGACAATCAAAGATGCTTTACACTGAATCCAGTATTCATTCATACTTGTAAGATATCTTTTTTTTCTCGGTCTGTTGGGTTGCACTTTCATAGATCTGCTCTTGAATACTCAATGGCTGGGTTTTAAAGGTATGTGTGTAAATGGCTTAAAATGATAAGCCCTAAACTGAAAATGGCAGATAGCTGATTTACTCCTAAGAACACTGTTGGTGTAAAAGCCACACCTGGCTGCAGGGAGACACACAGTGAGAAACGGTGTAGGAAATGAGAGAAAAATCATTATTCAGACAGTCAAGCTGTCAGCTTTCCTGCAGAGCATCCATGGCTACCCCTGTATGTGTGTGTGTGTGTGTGTTTTAAAGAGTGAACACTGCATATGTGAGATGAAGCAGACTTGCTAGTCATGTTGCATTGTCCACACTACATCACCATGCAGCTCAAATAATAGATGGATTTTACATGATATTTTAACGATACACTCCCCCCTTAACACACACTGACATGGCAATGCACACAACATGCAAGGCGGGCAATGTGTACAACATCTTCAACAGCCTCTTGTATATGTTCACAGATATTATTCACTAATCTATTGTAAACAGAGCTTGTTTCTGTCTACAGGAAAACAGTGCTGACAAAAGCTTTATACTATACAGCCTTGCAGCATTGCAAAAGAAAGAACATGATCTCAATCTTTTTATTACATCATTTATGTACATCAAATTTTTCTAAGTAAGCATATTTCTATCCTTGCTTTTTTCTGTGCTTCTAGCAATGTCCAGGACAAACTAGATTGACGCTTTCTTTTGGGAATTAAAAAAAACCGAACAATAAACCGAATTAAACAAACATCTTGAGAAAATGGACGTTAATGCAGTTGACACACTGTGATTATGTCAACTGCAAAATATGTCTTTGGTATGATAAGTTGCAAAGAAAACAACTTGTGAATACAAAACTTGGTTTCCTCCTCCATCTCTCAAAGTTATTTATTTCTCATCTGTCCTGCTGCTGTCCTTCATTTCTGTCACCTACACACAACGGCCATCCCATCTATTCAGAGAAAATATCAAGTAATATGAATTTAATCTTCAACAACAGAAGCAAATGACTTATCGACAAACACTTCTTCTCTTTACGATAATATTATTGTAATTCATGGCCACCACCACGGCCTGTCAGACTACATAGAGTTATCCATCTTGTGAAATTGCCACTCTGCCATCTGACTTGAGGCTCCTTTTTTTTCTATCACTACGCCTACAGAGAGAGAGAAAAAGAGGGGAAATTATGCAACCAAAGCTGTCTGAGCACTAACGCTACATACTGTAAAAGAAAATTAAAAAAACGATAGGAAAAAAAGGTGGGTGGGTGGGGGTATAAACATATTTTGATAATGTGTCTCATTAAAGAATTTGCTGCTCAGTGTCCCCCCCCCCCAAGCAATATTGCTACTGTCCCTGAGCGAGTCAAACTCTAGTCAGGAAAGTGCTGCATTGCAGAGACAGTAAAAACAAAGGTGAGTGTGCTGATGTGATTGTTGCTAATGTTGTAGATGAATCCAAATAACCTTCCACTGATGCTTCATCAAGAATGTGGTAAATTGAAAATTGACGAAGTCAGAAGCTCATCAACACTTTAATGCAACTATTTAAGGAAGTCAAACATCATACAGCTGAGGTTTGCCTGAGACAACCAGAACTGTAACAGTTTACAGTTTTATATGGTATATATTGCTATTTAAGCTAATAAGAATAACATTCTTCAAGTTGTACATTTTTGGATAGTCACTTTTTTTTTATCCATCCAGTCATTTTTGTATTCATTTTAGAATAGAACTTTGAAAGGAATTGACTTACAGGCAGAAAATACCCTGGGATGATACAGTGTTTGATGGTGTCTGTGGTTCAAAGGGGAAGGATTTTGTTTCATTACTTTTTTTTCTCCTTCATATGTGGATTACTTTTGAACACTGGAACTTTGGGGAATATGTATTAAAAGGACCATATTTCTGACACAGTTCTTTCTATAGAAAGGCCCCAATTAAACAAAAAACCTGAACCCTTGACCTCCACAGTGAGGGTTGTTAGCTCTGTGTAGCTGAGGCTGCTATGATCTGGGGCTATTTTGCTGACATAGTTTTAGTCTACTTGTCAAATTAGAAATAAGGGTTGTTGCAAATCAATATAAAGTTTTCTTGAGTGATCAACATCACACAATAATGAATTGTTTTTATTACAAATAGTACATACACTCCCACTGATGGATTAGAAGCCAGACATCTGTAGGGCATGAAGGGTCACCGCAGGGCTTATAGAGTCTAAAATGATTTGAATCAAATGCTATGGTAGGTTCATTCACGACACGTCAACCCAGTTAAACACTAATGAGAGATTCTGGACTTATATCACTCTCAAGCAGTTTTATCAATTTATCAAATCCTCAAATGTCCATGTAAAATTTTAGAACAAACATTTAAAGCAATTCTTTGGTTTGGTTTGGTTTCACACAGAACTTTTCTTGAGCTTTTCTCTAACTGCCTGGACAAAGTCGTGCAGTTACAACAACTGCTTTTCTAGGAGTGATATTCCCTGAAATGACCATTGACCAAAAAGAAGAAAAGCAGGACAAAGAAGAAAAGTCGCTTGTTGATTGTCCTGGACCGAAAACGGATATCCTTCCCCTTAAGCCGGCTCGTTCACTGTAAGTAAACAATGGAGAAACACCAAGTTTATCCAGTGTTGGGGTTTCTGTTTTTACTTTGGTGCTAAAACCTAATATGGTTTTCTTAAGAATCTGTCCAGCATGAACAGGAGAGGCAGAGAGCTATTCATCAGATGTCTTTCTCTCCTTCCCTGGCCACAGAAGACTCTGCATTATCAAAGAGGATTTTATAGGATTGCAAGTCATTGTAGGAGATTCGTTACTTTCTGTTACATTGCTACAATGTCAACAGTGCACTGGACTGCACCCTCATTAAATAAAATCCCCCTCAGGTGCCCATAATGGGGATTTAGTGAATAGAAGATCATCTCACAGCATTAATGTCCACGTAACTTTTTGATATTGTCCATTGCTTGTGATTTGCATTGATTGGTTTTAATAGTCTACAGCTTATCATCATTCCAGATAGTCTACAATGCTGACCGGCTAATCAGCAATGTTGTGGCAAAGTGGCCTGGATCGGTCCATGACCCCTGAATCTTTCAGACCTCTGTAATCTATCAGCACTTATCACAAGGTGAGCCACACTATCTCCATTAATAATCACTGGTCATAACATGACTGGGTCATTATAGTCCCTGTATTTATGAGGTTGTGATAATGACATTTAGTATGTCATCAAATATTTATATATATCTATATATTGATATTTAATATTTACCAAATATCTTTGCTTCCACCTCATCAGAAGATCTGCAACGGTGATACAGAATTTGGGTTCTGCCTTGGCTGCTACACACCCTTTAGGTTCTGACTGACCTATGTTCAGCCTATCCTATGCATTCATGCCACTGCGGTTCTCTCTGTTCTCATACTCAGAATATCAAAATATGGTCACATCGCTATCTTGGATGCCATTATTGGATAGCAACATAACTTCTGGCACTTTGATTTGGACATGACATTAGGATCATTAACCGTGCCAAACTTTGAAAAACATGCACTGGTTCTGAAAATCACTTGGTGCTCAAGGTCTAATGTCACAATTTTCTCACAGCTGCAAATCATTTTGCTACGACATAGGCCTAATAATTAGTAACACTTTTTACACAGAAACTGCAACATCCTAGAAATGAGGGTTATTCAGAGCACTTGTTTCCACAGAAGTTGGCGGAACACAGTGAAAACGTAACGTAAGGATGTAAAGGTGTAAATGTCAAATGATCACTTTTTTTTATGTTTAAGATTACAAATTCAAACATATTAATGTTTTTCAGACCCAGAAGAAACTCTTGACTTGGTGCCATTGCCAGCAGCTGTCTCATACTGCATAACACACATACACACACATGTGCAGAGCACATAACCATTACCCCTCACACGTTTCTCACACTTGCACCCACACATCCTTTCATGACCCTACTCAGCATGCAACATGAGTAACTTCCTTAGTAGAACGAAACACACTGTTTAATCCAGGGAGTATGCGTGTGCATGGGGGTGGTTTGAGTGTGTGTTATATCTGCATGATGAGAGCTTTCACGCTTGCATCACAGTCTGGTTCATTCACAGGACAATGTATTAATATTGTGCTGCAAGCAATTAAGTTTTGTCTTCACGTGAATGTCTTCTACAGTTTAGTAATCTTACATTCTAATATTGCAGTCTAACTTTTTTTTGTATGTAACTTGCTTTCCATATTATAGGCAAACGTTGACGTCATCTAAGGTTAAATGCTGGAGTCAGGCTTTACTCCAGCCAGAGATTACTTTAAAAGCATGCTTTTTAGAGCATGACTATATCTTCCTACGAGAATACTTTGCATAAAATGTCTCTTACGGGTCAAAATTTAGTATTATTAAAAATGGACATGCTTCTTTTTAATGCACGTACATATTATGTTAGGATACCCCCCTGTATAAACCTAGGAGTTTATGATGCAATTCTAATGGGAACAGCTTTGTATCTGCTAGTGAGTGTACTGTATGAGTTTAGAAGTTTTTATATTCTTCTCAGTTTCAGTGGCAGCAGTTAGAGCAGGGCTTAAGAGCAGCTCCAGGATAAAAATACACTGAGCTTCTGTGTCTACCATTCACAACCACTGTACTGAACAACTAAATGCTGGGGGGCACCCATTTAATGGAATACAGCATCTCAGAGTAAGCAAAACGAATGCTCTGACACTTGTCTGTGAACAGATGTGATATTTCAGGCTGGAAGTAAAAAAAAAAAAAAAAAGAAGAAAACTGTGTGTTAAACAATAACAGTGTAAAGAATAAAAGTGAGAAATATCAGAATCAAATGGCAGCCCAGTCTCACAAGATAAACTGCACTAACCCACATTTTTCCAAAGTGGCGGTATTGGCGAAAAGACAGAAATTGTGACATGGTAATATGTAAACATGTATCTATCAATATTTTAACCTAGCCATGTGTTTTTATGTCAACTCCAGTCAGCCACTACTGACAGGGAAGTCAAAAAGCAAAAACACTTGGACAATATTGGGTCAAATAGTGCATGAACTGACAGGACTGTCTGCAGTGTTTTGGGTGCATTGTAGTAGTGAAATATTACTTTTGTGACAGTTTAATGTTTTTGGAGCCTGGAAAGTGGTGCAATTTTGCAATGTTTGAGCAATGTGCAAAGCCAATTTACAAAGAAGGATGTCCATCAGGTACATGCAACATTTTTGGAGCTTTGAAAATCTAGTCATTTTAAAATATTTTCATTTAAATAAGAATTTCACATTATCCAAAAGATAGTCATATTATGAGTTGAGGAGGCTAAAAAAGTTTAGCAATTTTACAGTTTCCAATTTTTTATTGTAACACGATTATGTTTTGTTTCCATTTTCCTTTTCCTTTTTAACTCCTCGCCTTGCTGATCAGTTTCTACTGGATATTGATTACTGCTGTAACTGCACAATGTTGATCAAGTTTCCTTTCGGATTATCTTCTCTCCCTCTCTTTTTAGCTTCTCTTGCTGCCCTTTATTTTCTCAGTTTTTTTCTTTGTGAGCTGCTTAAGATTTCAGAGCATTTCAGAGCATTTTTTATCTACCTATGTCAGATAGGAGTTGGACTTTAATTTGTCTTTGCTGTGTGACCATCCTTTAAAACATAAACTCACAAATAGCATGCTGCTATTTTGTCACCAATTATTCAATAATAACATTATAATTGAGTTCTCAGGAAGGGTGCCAAAAGTCAATCCAGTCAATAAAAGAAAAAAACAAGTACAAATGCTACTGATTAAAAAGAATATTTATTGTATTAAATGCATTTGTGATCTCTTATTCTTAGTTAACAAATAATTTTTTTTCTTTTTTGAAAAATAAAAATAAGCCAGTTATTTAGATAAATAAATCATTAGCATATTAACGTTCCTTCACTTGTCCTATTTTTTCTAACTGTTTAAATATTATATGAACCAAATATGCATGTTTTATCTGCATTCCCCTCTAGGGTTGGGTATCATCACCAATTCCCTGAATCGATTCGATTCGATTCGATTCACAATAGTCTATTTCGATTCGATTTCGATTTTATTCGATACGATTCGATTTCGATTCATTTACAGCTAATTGTTTAACAACACTTATTTTTCTTTAATCTCAGTCAACTGTTTTTATAAAACACGGAGCATGATAATAAAATTGCTCTAAATTGGGTAACGTCATCAGAAAATATGGACATA
>JBBBVU010000009.1:19641663-19654897 GCA_037177055.1 Atherinosoma microstoma | reverse complement strand
TTTTTCTGGACAAGCTGCAGAATGCAAATGTGCCCCAGTAGAGCCCTATGTCTAAGATGCAGTTAATCTGTAAACTGCTACAAAAAGACCTAAATTCAAGCACCATCCAACTAAGCATTTTCAACATGTCTTTCACTTTTCAATGTTGTTGTCACCTGCAATTGTCTTGACTTCTAAAATGAAAAATTCATGGTGAGGCAGCCCAGTGTCACTAAAAAAAGTTATACTTATGTTTAACCTTTTGTCTGACATGTAGTATCACGATACTTAGCTGTAAATTTTGAGGTGACTATATATCCCAAGACAATTTTATTCTGTAAGGCAGCATTCATGCGACACAACGAAAATCATGAAGTGTGAATAGTGAAATATGTTATGTTGTAGACATGGCTATTCTTCAAACCCTAACCATGCACTGTTAACTACTTACCCTATCATGAAAGGAGTAATAGAGGATAGAAAAATCGGCTCTGAGAAAAGTGCCAAGGTGAGTGTAAAAACTTCCAAACTCTGTCTACAGCTGCTGATTCACCTGTAAATAGTGGGAGGATCATCACAAGCTCTTTCAGGGGACTTAATTGGAGCAAAAAAAAATAAAAAATTCAAGGCAAGCCATCAAAAAGTTGTGCTTCAACTTATCCAGCTGATTTCTTGCACTGGCTATTGTTGTTTGGGACAGTTTTCTGTGATAATTAAAAAACAAACAAACAAAAAACAAACAGCATTTTTAGTGTCAAAGAGAAAATGGTAAGAATGTGTAGGAAGAGGTAATAGTCAGGACTTGAACTCTCATCATGACAAGTAATGTGAGATGCCCCTGCTGCTCCACAAAGCCCTCAGTCCTGCTGTGCTCTGTTGTGTTCCATGCTGAGGCATTCTGTTTCATGCCAAGCAAGGCTAACTACACTGTTATGCTCCGCTGGTGCAGAACGTCAACTGCATCTGCTACACTGCCCTGTCTGACTGTGTGTGAGTGAGAGATTGTGTGAATAAGTGTGAGGATAAAATTAGCAACGGTATGACAAACTGGATGAAGGATGAGAAATAAGGTTGAAAAAAGAAAAGAAGGAGGAAGAAAGTGGATAAGATTGCTGGGTAGAGGGTTAAAAAATGAGAAGAAATTAAGTGAGAGAGAGCACTTCACTGCACAAAGCATTCATTCCAGTCTGTTGTGGTTTCTGGCTGAATAAGACTGTGACTGTGTGCTTTGGTGAGATTGAAGAAACTTTCCAGATCTTTGGATCCATTTCAGGATCACTTGTATGGTCCACCTATCTGTGTCAGCTGACAATCAACTATCTGTTGCTGCTTAAATAATAAGAAAAAAATGCACATTCATTTTTTTCCCCCTTTCTTTTACATTTTCCTTTCTAGTTACACTCAGTGTGACTTTCTTTTCCCTTCTGACTTGTTTTGCTCTACTCTTATGCTCTCTTGTCCCTCGCATATGCTCTGTAGCAGGCTGTTGTTTTGCTCCTATGGGGTTTGCACCGTTTTAAGTACATAACAAATACCAACAGATAACAAGTACCCAAAAGGAGAAACATGGAAGGTCTTATTGCTTATTCTAGAGATCTCTTCGCCATTCACTGGAATGAACATACAAACAAGATCCCTCGCTGACACTGGCAATTGCTTTGGTTTTACTTTTAAAAAAAGAAAAAAAAATCCACTTCTGAGAGAATAAAATGAATAGGACGAGAGTAAAAAGCTCTCCACATGTAATGTAGATAAAAACATCAGAATTGTGTACCATGTATTAATAATGTTTTGCACAAGCAGCAGTGCAGCTCAAGTAATATAAGGTCCTGTTGACTTCTGCCCTTTGGTCTGTCATTTTTGAGCTCTCCAAATAGCTGTCTGAACCCTCCAGGATATTAATTAAATTTTTTCTGGTTTTGTCTGCACAAGATTTCAGAACAACATAGCAACACGGGAAAACCAGGAATGAAGGGGGGAAAAGGACAAAAAGAGAGATAGATAATATTGGCAATGTTACTGCAAATTAGGCAGCAGAAACAAGCAACACACATCATTTTTTTCTAAGAATCAGTCAAATAACTATGTGATATGGAAGGAAACGCTTATCATCATGAATCATCACTCTTTAAATTGTATTAATGTTTTTTTATTTTACTTATGTATTTATTTAGTACCTTTTGCTTCTTGCTGCCTTGCTTTTAGTTAAAAAAGGCAGGTTATATTGGGAGTTAATAAAGATAGTGGAGGATAACAGCTACAAAGCCAGGCATTACCTCAAGAAGTAGTGGAGAACAGTGCAAAAGAAAAAAAAAGGAAAAAAAGCATCACACCTAATGTTAATGAATGTTGCTGTGTGTGTATGCTGCTGGTAACAGACAACACTTTCTAACAAATGCAGTCACAGAAAAAATTATTAGACCACCCTTGTTTTCTCATTTCTTGTTCATTTTAAATGCCTGGTACAACTGAAGGTACATTTGTTTGGACAAATATAATGATAACAACAAAAATAGCTCATAAGAGTTTAATTTAAGAGCTGATATCTAGCCATTTTCCATGGTTTTCTTGATAATAACCTAAATCACTGAAGCTTTTACATCAACAGCTATTGCATTGTACTGCCAAAAACACTGCTTTTACGCATTCAATGTTTTCTTTACTTTATTGTCTGTTTTAGTCACATGATACACAAAGAAGTTCTTGATAAAATGAACAAGAAATTGAAGAAAACAAGGTGGCCTAGTAATTTTTTCCACAACTGAATGTATGTAATCTAGAAATTAAATACATAAATAAATAAATATGTACTTCAGAGTCTGGAAACATTAAGTGGGACTAGTTTTAATCAACCATTTTCAATTTATGTACTAACCTTTTTTTTTTTATCATGTTCATCCCTCAGCTGCTGTTGATGCCATTTAGCATTTTTATGACCAGTTGTACATTTTTTCTTTTGCTTTATTATTGTAGTTTAATTCATTTTTACACTTCATTGACACTGTACCTCTTTCACAACTACAAAATGTTAATTTCCATTTGTTGATTTGTGATAAATAAGAAATCCACAGTAAGTAATTGACAAATGAACAAGTTGGAAGTTACAATCATTCATATGCTGTTTGCTTTCCTTAAAAGGAACATTTGAAAAAAATGAAGCCTTTCTTACTGATACGTTGAACATGTAAAGTCAATAAGCACTTATACTCCCTTTAGTTAGATTTATGCATATCTGCATGGCGCCAGCTCACACCAACACACACACACACACAGACACACACACATTTTTCAATCAGTCCATCTAACTTTTCTACTTGATTGCATCCTCAGAAATACACTTACAGACACAATAGGGTTTAAAATTAAATCACAGTATGAAGAATATGACCCATGTAATCTTTTCATTCACTTTTAAGGTTGAATTTATTAAATCTATTGCATTAACCCTGTAATGAATACACTAAGAGAAAAACCAAATGAAAATAGTTTATTTGCATTGATGAAGCAATCATGTCTCATTTTTCTTTTAGAAACAAATAGTTTTTGGTGTTACTTATTTTTAGAAGCAATTACATAAAATAGGCTCTGCAAGTTAGGCACACATACTTAAACAGGTAGAGGTAGAGATGTTTGACTAGGTCATTTATATGTTTGATATATTGGTTAAAGTCTGCTCTAACACTTGAGCAAAACAATATAAAATCAAAACTTGAGACTTGATGCTCACAGCATTTGCACACCTGCAGCATCCGCTCCTAATCACAGCTGTCAGATTGCTCATTGTTGCTGATGTCTCAGGTGAATTTGCAGTGAGGTTGTACAGTACATAACTAAGTCCATGTTCCCATGTACATTTAAAAACGTTTTTGTGGCTATGTTGCCCTACAAATGCAGTTTTAGGTACCTGTAAAGAAAAATATAAAACACATAAAGTTCAGATGGTTCATTTGGTACTATTGGATGTATTATAAAAATATGAAAGTATCTTTTAGTTTAAAAAGCATTTTGGGATTGCCTTAATGAAATTCTTGCATTTTTATGTAAAGATGAAAACTATATCTGCGTTTATTTGTAGTAGGCCTGCTTTCACCTTTTCTTTTCTTTTTTCCTTAATCTGCACATTGACACTTCATGTTTGTCATAGCTTCTTGCTAAGCCCATTAAACAGATGTTTAGTTTTGGCTCTAGTCAGCCATTGGCTGTGTTTTTGCAACATTATAGCCCCCTTTAGCAAACAACAAACTCAGAGCCAGCAAAACACATGCTGATACTGGCAAGATTTGACAAAAATTTGGAAAGTACAATGATATTTTTCATTATTGGCTGTAAAAATGAGGAGAAAAAAAAGTTTTTGCCAAGAAAAATGTCATGGTATAATTTTCACATGCTTCACCAAAACATGTTCCTCTGACTGTTTTGCTGGATTCTTGTTCTTGTTGCTGTATCTTGGGTTTAGAGTGTCTTTGAGCAGCTATTAGTTTAAGGGATTTCAAACAAACTACACTTGTGCTATCATAGGAGTTTTAGAGGAGAATAGGAAATTAAGGGCGAAGGGATGACATGCAAAAGGCATCTTGCAAGAAGGTGAAACTATCACTCACTATGGCTGTATGCCACAACTCCAAGTGTCAAATGTAGTAGTCATTGTTTTGTTTATTTCCATAAGGCAAAATCTGTCCAAAATTAGCAGTTTAATGCCTTTAACTACCAAATTCAAATAGTAATCTCAGCCTTAGAGAAGCCATACCACTAACAATAATTTTACATACACCTTCATACAACTTATTGCTGACAGTAATATCAAAGGTGGAGTATCTCCATGCCCTAAATTCTATTTATAGCTTCAAGACAAGATACAACTTACTGAATGAATTTATTAAACTCTTCACCTTTAAACCAAGCATTTACAAATCAGGTACTTTGCTCTGCTTTCAGATTTGCATAAACATCTTGTGCATCCTCGCTCATCCATAACAGATACAGCTGGCTCTGTCTGCACCTGAATCAGCTTCCGCAGGGAAACAAAGTGAAAAGATTAACCTCAACACACAAAGCCCAAAATGAGTAATCCAAGAAAAAAGTGTGGCATCAAAGATGTCAATTTCTATTTAATTTTTACTTTGCATGTTGTAAAACCTATGGGACTCAGTTTTTCAGGATTGGATTTATTCACCTGGAAAAGACTTTTCCTCAGTCCATTTGCACCAGTAAGTAATTGGTTTTAATGTCTAATTTGTAACTCAGGCACTGCCTCAAGGACACTGAGCTTTTTGTCACTGATACACAAGTTCACATACACAGGCGCACACAAGCAAAAACCTCTCTGCATGCCCAGCCCTCGACTCTTAATACACATCTCCACATTGCCAATACACTTTAGAACTAACCTCGATGATGAGTGGATGTGTTAATCACGCTAATCATATTGAGTGAAGTAAATAATTATTATTCTCATATCAGCCTTGCTTGGCTTCCAGATCAAATGGAAAATTATGTAAAAGTGATGGTGTCAGGCAGGGGCATGACGATTGAGCATGCCCACCTGTTTGTGTGTTTTTTTTTCTTCGTCATTTGTGCACATAAAAATGTACGCCTACAGTGTCTGTGTGGGCAGCTGACTGCTGTGTCTACACTAAGTATGAATGTGCCTTCTGATTTGTTTGTATGTGCGTTTATGAATGTTGACTGCTATAATAAGAGGTTGTTATTCCTATTAGAACAACTAAATGAAAGAAGTGAACATAAGCAGGAAATAAACAGGCAATATGCTATTCAGCAATAACTCCCAGCAGCTTAAGCAAATCAGCTGCTGGCAAAACAAAGAGGTTATCTGAAATAATCAAAGTATCATAAATAAATCAACATTTATATCTCATACAAATCCATTCTGTCACTTTAGTTCAAATGTGTGTTTCTTAGAACTAAAATATATGTCTTTTATCACTGGATATCAAATTTATTTTGGATTTTGTTGATTGTGGCTTATGTATAAATCTATACACATTGTAGTTCACACCTGGTTGACAAGAGGAATTTCCTCATAAAACAATTTAAAGGATGCATGAAAAAGAATAAAACAAGGGATATTTAGCTTAAGACTGGTATGTAACTTTCATCAGATAGTTGTTTCATAAATATTTTACTCAAAGACGCACTACAGAACTTTTGCCATTTTCTCAATGCTCCCTATCGACGGCTAATTCAACATCCATCTTGCATCCTACCTGTGCTGTGAGATCTCTCCAGCCATTAAAAGACCATGTTATCTGGACTCTTGACTTATCTCCTGGTTTCACCTTTTTTGTTTGTTTCTCTGATAATGTCATTTTGCATTTCTTTGCTGAATCTGCCACGGTGCACATTCAAAATGGCCGGAATGTTTATATCCACCTGCTAGCGTGTGACTGAGCTACAATGAAAAGCTATCCACACATTTGTAACCTTGCGTTTAGATTATTGTAATGCCTTGTATGTTGGGTTGGACCAGGGCACCCTGCAGCGCCTCCAGGGAGTTCAGAATGCTGCGAGCCCGCCTACTTACAAAGACTAAAAGGCGTGAGCACATCTCCCCTATTCTGTGCTCCCTGTCTGTTTTCGTGTAAATTTTAAGGTTTTATTGATTGTTTTTGAATGTTTGCACTGTTTGGGCCCATCTTACTTGAGTGAACTTCTGCACCCCTACACTCCGACAAGAGCACTGCAGTCAGCTGACCAGCTCTTGCTGGCTGTTCCAAAATCCCGCTAAAAACCAAAGGTGATTGAGCCTTTTCTGTGGTAGCGCAGAGGTTGTGGAACTCCTACCTCTGTCGATCAGATCATCACAGTCTGTGGATCAGTTTATATGTAGACTGAAAACCCACCTTTTTTCCTCTGCCTTCAAATACCAGTAAAGTGCAGTATTTTAATTGCTTTTAATTGATGTGATGTATTTCAATTGCTCTTTACTTTCTTTTTTAGTGTTTTTAAACAGATTTTTAGCTGCTGCGCTTTTAACTTTACACCCCCTGTTGTCACACATTGGGTGTGTCTCAATCAGCACACTTTCGAGCACTACATTTAAGTGCATAGTGCGTTCAGACGCACATTTAAGCAAAAACCCAGTGCATTGAAAGTACCCGGATGCTGCTGTGTAAACGGCCGAACATCTAGTGTAGAATGATGCACACTACTTGCACTAAACAGACGCCACATTGCGGACGAAGAGGAAAGGGTGGGAATTAAACTGACATAGTGCAGTTAGGACAATAAATGTTAGCAGTTTTAAGCCGGTTTAGCAGATGTTAATACAAAGTAGTTATACGTGCTACAAATTGTTAATGTTATAGTTTGCAGATATTTTTGACGAGCTGGAGAGTTGTGGTCAAATGACAGTTCGTCACTACCGGTAAGTGCAAAACGTCAGTACTCCATTTGGGTCAACACTTATCCACGAACGTGTGCACTACAGAAGCAAGTGTGCATACTACATTCCAGTGCGCACTACGTTTCAGTGCACTTATGTATTGAGACACAGCCATCATCTCACTCATCTAATGAAATCGGCACACCTGCGCCTGAGAAACTGGCTTGATTAAAAGGGAAGGGAATGAGACAGGCAGAAGGACACCAAGCTGGAGCAAAGGAGCTGCAAGCCGAAGAAGGAAGGCACACGCACCGGGACCATGTGCATGCAGGGACTGCGAGCATTACAAAGTGACAGACACACAGAGGCAGGGGAAGGACCCTGCCAACCGTGTGAGTATCAAACAGGAAAAAGTAGTAAAGCTAGTCAGATAAGGCTAAGCTGAAGCACCGCTAGCTGGAGCGTGTATTGCTGTCTGGTGTTTTCTTCCGAGTAGGTGTCCCAGCGTGCCAGAGGAGGACCAGAGCCAGCCGGGAAGGACCGACACCAGTTGTGACGCTGAAAACACGCAAGGGAAGAGGAGAACTCTGCCTTGCCGTTCAAGTACTGTAGCCACACTACACCCGCCTAGCCTAAAGGCCGGTTTATACTCGTGCACAGTGTTGGGTAGTAACGCGTTACTAGTAACGTGTTACTGTAACGCTGTTCCTTTTGTCAGTAACTAATACTTTACTGCGTTACCCATTAAATAAAGTAACTCAGTTACCGTTACTCTGTGGTGCGTTAGTCCGTTACTAGCTACATTAATATTGACCAGCAGCTGCAGCTTGTTCCCGTTCTTCCCGCAGTGATACATTGCGGGCCGTCAGGTAACCTCCGCCTGTTTGGGCTTGTTTTTCTGGAAAGTCACCAATATCGTCAGTCGCGGGTTTTGGAGCATATTTTATTAAGTGTAGTTGCGTATTCAGGCTTCCTCTCCTCCCTCTGTGAAGCCTGATTCTCTCACAGCTGTCCACTGGAAGCAGAACAGGGAAACATGAACTTAACAATCCTTTTTTCTTTCTCCCAGGAAAAGTCTCCTCCACAGCCCCGTTTCCTTAGTTACCGCGGCCGCGCCTGAACCGGCTCGCCCGCACCGACCCACCCACATGCTCAAAACTTCACTTGACAGAGAGACAGTGACAATGCCCGCGAATAAATAAGAAAATGAAATGAAATATTTAATTAGTAACTGTAACTAGTTACATTTTTTTAGTAACTAGCACAACACTGCTCATGCAGCATCTACGTCAGGTCGGGACGGCTGACGCAAATGCAGTGTGTGTTTATACTCGAGCGTAGGGTAAAAGGGTTGTTTATTTTCCAGATCTGCAGGAAGCGGTTGGGCTGGTATTGGCCAGTAAACTCCACAGGGCAGAGCTTTTTTCGATGGTTCAACAAAGAAAGTTTACTATATAACATGTAGTGATCAGTACGGGGTGCTTAGTAGACAGAGCTGCAGCACAGCCCGGTAATTTTGCACGAATCCTGTTTTGGCTTCTCTGTGGATTTTGCGCAGCAAATCAGCAATATGGCTGCAGAATCAAACATCCGGAAGCAAGTAATCATTATTTGACTAATCACAAGGGAGTACTTCCGCATAGCTGTGTTCACTAGCCAGCTGCATGTCAGGTCTGAAGAGGTGCACATCGAGCCTCTGAGGACCTACGCAGAACCTACAGAGGTGACGTGTAACCAACCTGACGCAGACGACACGCGAGTATAAACCGGCCTTAAGGCCCTGGTGTGTCGCACTCCCGTATAAGCTCCATTGTTTTCAGGTGACTTGGTTTGTGTGACCAAGCGGGACCTGCCGACCGGGATCTGGAAAAAGAATCGGCCCCTTGCACTCCTGCACTTTAACAAGCCCAAACCTTGGACGGTGTCATTTTTAACATTATAACCATTTTAGCCCACTTACTTTTTATTGGACTTTTAAGTTTAGTATTTTATTTAATTTTCTTATTTTAATGTGGGCATTTGTTATTGTGTCTAACTTTCTTTTTGTAATAAACCTCTTAAACGTGCCCATCTTTGGTCCTCCTTGGCAACTCCAAAGTGTGCTCTCACCTGGTCATTTTCAACTTTTGCAACAATAGCTGTTCTGATTCTGACTCATAACGCAGACAAAATTTCATAAACTCCATCATTACAATTGCACAACATTGCTCTTTTTGCCCATCAGTTCATTTGTTCAGTATTAGTAATAAAGCACAAAACTGTAGTTTTCTTTATAGATTGGCACAGACATTCAGCTGAAGCTGATGTGACAGTGAGGGTCCTGTCACTATGCCTCCAATTGATCATGTGCCCTGGCTACTTTGGCTGACTGGCCAGTACGCATGACTTCACCCGGGAGGTTGTGAGTTCAATCCTCACCTGGGCCCTCTTATGTCCTGCCACACTGACATGGAGCTTTTTTTAAAGACATTTCTTATAATTTTTATGCTGATGATCTTCACCTATATATTTCTTTCAAATTACAGGATGTTTTTAAGATTCAGATCTTGCTTAGGTGATTGGATGCTGTGAGGAGTTGGATAAATGACAACTATCTTCAACTGAATAATGCAAAAACAGAAGTCCCTGTTTTTGCCCCTGATAGATTTGTCCCAAAGATAGTTGAGAGTCTTGGCCTGCTTGCCTCATCGTGAAGCCCTCGGTCAGGAACCTCAGGGCAATTCTTGACCCTGCTCTTTCTCTGGATGACCATGTCAAATATCTGGTTCGTTCTTGTTTTTATCATTTAAAAAACATTGCTAAGCTGTGTCCAGTTGTGTCACGATCTGAGATGGAGATGATTGTCCATGTCTTCATCTCATCCAGACTTGATTACTGTAATTCCATCTTCACATGCTTAAGCAAAAGATCTATTGATTGTCTCCAGGTTGTCCAGAACGCTGCTGCAAGGCTAATTACAAGATCGTCCAAATTCTCACGTCACCCCAATTTTATTCCAGTTGCACTGGCTCCCTATTCATTACAGAGTGCATTTTAAAATCCTGGTATTAACATACAGAGCCCTACATCACCAAGCACCAGATTATATCTGCAGCCTTTTACAGCCCTGTGCTCCCAGCAGGGCCCTGAGATCGAGTGATCAGGGTCTGCTGGTTGTTAAGCGAACACGGCTGAAAACCAAAGGTGACAGAGCCGTTGCAGCAGTGGCTCCCTCCCTCTGGAACTCCCTTCCTCTCAGCCTTAGAATTTCCGACTCAGTGAGCTCTTTTAAAAAGCAGCTAAAAACGCATCTTTTTAAACTGGCTTTTGCACTTTGTGATTTTTATCTTGAAAGATGCTATATAAATAAACACTTACTTACATTACCAAACAGAAATCGAAAAATAGATCCTTTTACATATCCTTTTTGTCTACTCAGACCTGCCAGCTTAACCTTTTATCCTTACTTTGATACTAACTGATTAATAGTTCTTTGTTCTAATGCTATGTCTAGATCAATAATGTAAATAGGACAGGACACTGAACTCATGTCAGATTTGTAAGTCCCCAAGTTGCCTAATTATAAAGGTTAGAAACAGTATTTTGTTAGTGCCGCCTCCAGTGCTCAGCTATCACTCACTCTTCTTGTACTCAAGCCCTAATTTTAAAGACTATGCACATAACTCATAGTTTTGTTTTTATGATTTTTATTATTTTTAGCATGTTGTCAAGGTGAGACATGAAAATATGGAGCTTTAATTGCAAC
The DNA here is from genome assembly GCA_037177055.1 of Atherinosoma microstoma. NCBI lineage: Eukaryota > Metazoa > Chordata > Actinopteri > Atheriniformes > Atherinidae > Atherinosoma > Atherinosoma microstoma. The sequence continues at coordinate 19,643,831 of JBBBVU010000009.1, read as the reverse complement.
GTTGAATGGTTTAGTCTGCTTACAGTACATGCGTGTAACCATCTTGAATCACAGTTGTTGTTTTTTTCAATTTTCAGGGGTTTTTTTGGTATTTATTTTCAATGACTCATTTACTCTTGATAAATAAGATACGATTCTGCCTGAAAGACATGAAAAAGCTAGAACAGACTTGAATGGGTCAGACAGATGTCAAGACTGAGTGAAAGCTACATAAGCAGGTGAAAAGGTGAAACTCAAACAGCAATCATCCAGAACATTTAAAACATCTGCTTAATATTGTGTAGATTTCCCTTGTGGCATCGAAACAATTTTGACTTGCTGGGGCATACAGGATCTCTGAGAGCATCCTGTGTTGTCTGGTAATGGGATGTTGCCTGCTGATCCTTTGGGTACTGTGTGGCAGGGCCTCTGATAAGGCTTGCTCTAACACTTCCTATCATGGTATTTGGTGTTTGCTAATTTCTTTGGACTGTCTGGTCTTTGTTTTGGAGTTTTCATATAGAAGCTTTCTTCTTAAAAAAAAAAAAAAATCTGGTGTCCTGGTAGTGTTTTTGTTTTTTTTGGGTCATCATAGTGTTTATCTTTGTTACTTGTCTTCGGCCCTACATGCCCTCAGTTCTTTATTTGCTCTGGGTTACCATGTTGCTATTGTTTCTCATTAGCCACCAGCATCCATTCACCTAATCACCCACCTCAGTTTATCTGCTAGTTTGGCACACCTCGAGTGAAGAATAGGCTTCCATTGTTGGCATATCACCTGACCACCAGAGTTGACTGCAACTTTAATAAACAAATCCTTAAAGAGAGAGAAGCTCAAATTTAAGTGTTTCAAACAAAATGTGGCAGAAGTGCTTCAGCAATGTACATCATTAGAAAGAACATGTTTTCTGCAGAATCAAGCAAGTAAACTTCCACCAGGAGACCCCTATAATCAAATTGTGAACCTGTAATCATCTGTTAACATTTGATAATTTCCTGAGGAAATAACTGAATAAGAGTGCTGCTACAAATTGCATGGAGTAATTTACCAATTCCAAAGATCACAGTATAATCTGGTCATAATTTTTTTGTGACGTACTACTGCTGTGCCTGGTGTATGAAAGGCTCTCTTAATTTGGACAACATTAAATTTCAGCTAACAGGATACATCAGCTTTTTATTCCAAACCAATGTAGAAGAGAGTGATGAAGCTCCCTTGGTGTCCATAGCACTTCCATCTAACCCTAAAGTCCTATAAAACTGTCTATAGAGTGATCTGTCTGAAGTGATTTGTCCTTAAGGTCACTGAGGCACCTTTAAGCTGAATGCAATTTTAGCATGATCTAAATAATTTATAGTTAGGATCTTACAATGGATTAACAGCTGAGCAGTTATGCAAGAGAATATAGAAATCATTATCAAGCTTCACTTCTTATAATACAGGATTATTTTTGTGCATTGGTTACTATTGATGGGTTTTTGTCAATATTATTGACCTTAAGGTAAAAGAAAAAAGGATATTCCTTTGAATTATTGTGTTTCCAATACACACACGCACACACATAAGTAATTTGATGTAGTACAATAATTATTTAAAGGAGCTATGTCATGCTTTTCCAAGCCTGTCAAAGTCAGCTTTAGGCAATTATACGCTATTTTAGCACCCACTACACAATGAAGTACTTTTCTATTACGAAATAGTAGTACATTTATATGCCAAGTTTTCAACACGGAAGTACAAACAACTCGACTCCCCTGAAACCACTCCCCTCGGAACCGGCAAAACAGCAGCCATGAAGATACTTGTAAATACTAAAAAAAAAAAAAAAACACGGTAGTAAAGATGGCAGAGCAAATGACTGTTGAGCCTTACGTTCTTGACCCGGAATCCGACCCAGAGTTTGAAGTGCAGAAATGACACAGAGGCCTCGACGAACGTTATTAGACTTTCTGATTGGTAAGAAACTAAACTGCCTGTGTTGTCCTCAGTGTATCTGGAGCAGAATTTCGTTGTTATAGGCTACTTTGATTGCATTTGTAAGTGCTCATGTGGAAATTGCGAGACGATGCCCACCGAGGAGGAAAATCTATGCTGCCGAGAAATAACACAGGTAGCTTTGGTGTTTTTTGTCATATAATACTGGTGACTGTATATGGTGACAGATACAAAAGTTTGTGAATCCTTATCC
>JBBBVU010000009.1:19557132-19569806 GCA_037177055.1 Atherinosoma microstoma | reverse complement strand
GTTTCATTTATTTTGAATAAGATTTTGACTTTTACATTCTGGGGACAGAAAAGTTCCCAATAACCAGGAATGACCCACTTTCATCTGGAAACTGCAACTTTGTATTGGGTTTGGAGGACCTGGTAGAAATCCAGTTGCGGTTTTTAAAATTGTCCGGTGAGTGGCACTGTCAAAAAAGCAATAGGAGCCTAGAAGTGCGAGTCCAGAACTGCGGGTCTGAATCTTCAGCTCTCCGGGTTTGCAGTCACATACTATTGAGGGGGGGACTCTACCTTAGAGCCAAAAGAAAAAGCCGTGGCAAATGAACAAGCTGGGGCCAAACACAGAGACAAGTAAAAGTTTCTTAAAAGCAAAGTAAAAACATCAAAGGCTGAAACTTGTGGCATGTTAGCATTACCTTTGCACAGTGGGGTAAATATTAACGGTGCAATCAGTGCAGCTGCATCGGGCCCAGACGCCGCCAAGGGCCCATGAAGGAAGGGGGAAAAAAAGCAGTTGTCAGGTTTAGGGAAGGGTAAGAAAATACACTCCATCAGGATCTCAGGATATCTTATGTCTGAGTTGCTTCCACCCCATGCACACACTTTTACCATTTTTTAAAAGATACTAAAAGCCCAAAAACTATGAAAACTGAACAAATCAGGTGTTGTCTAATGTGTTTCAATGGGTGCCCACGTAGAAAATGTCCAAGTGTATGGAGATGGTCAAACATGCTCTGATTGGCTCATCGCAGAACTTACCCAAAGGTCAATTGCCACAGGCCACTGTTTTCGTGAATAGCTTAAGGCGGGTCGATAAGGTAACGCTGAGTGGCTGGTATGGGAGGAAGAAAACGAAAAAGAAGTGCGCAAAAGAGGAATGAAAGAAAGGAGCAGGATGAGGGTAATGCTAAAGTGATACAATTAGACAAGTTTTTTCATCTCTACATGATGACAAAAGCATTTCTCTCAAGTGGATGTGCACATGTGTGTCCAAGTATGTGTGTGTGCGTGCATGCAGTGCACATGAGCATCCGCTTGAGTGTTTGGGTGGGGTTTGAGACACATAAAAAACATTTGCACCCAAGCCTATCCCCACGATGTTATGGTCCTGCCTTTGCCGCCATCTGGAGTGTAAGCAAAGTTAGGGTATCCTTGTAATATTACCCAGTAATCAATCAACAGGTAACAGAAACAAAATTAAGAAAAGCTTTTTGTTCATTTTCCCTGTCATTTTTACACAGTAGGCTACGCTGAAAAAAAACTAGCAACAGAAAATTGTCACAGATGTCAATTATTGCTTTCTCACACCTGGTATAGGTTGACTATAAACTTCTGCTTTATGTCTGTTCCTGCCTTGACTCTGACGCATCAGTGTTCTGCAGCCGTCCTTTATTCTCTACTTTTGCTAATGTTTGCTATAATAGTTGTTTAACTAGTGGATGCCGAAAAATGCCAACCTACTGTTTTTTTGTAAATCTAGAAATGAGTAAAAGGCAAAGGCTAATTTCCAGTTGGAATGGATAATGTATAAAGAAGTTGTGCTGGAAATACTATAATGCTAAGGGTCAATCAGAAATTGTGGCTTATCTAAAGATGCACTACGTAACTTTCCAACCTTTAAACTCTGTGTTCCTGGTTCATTTGATGGCACCGTTACATTTATTATGCACATTTCTGGAGTCTTGGTTGCCCAGCAGCATCTTGAGGCTGAGAAGGCGCACTTCATAACTTTTTCTCCCTGAACACCGGGTGATGTTGCTGCTGAGTTTTGCTTTATGCATCGTGTCACACGCTAGCAAGCAGATATCAACACACCGGCTGTTTTGAACGCACGCTGTGGCTGATTCAGCAAAGAAATGCAAGAAGACATTCTCAGAGGAAGAGAGGAAAAGAAAGAGAAAGGGACAGAGCAAGAGATAAGATGATAATCATAACTAGAGTATCTTTTACTGGCTGGAGAGAGCTCACAGTACAGGTTGGATGAAGGATGGATGCCAAATTAGTCATAAATAGCGAGTGTGTCACTGAGACAATATGCAAAAGTTCTGTAGTATATCTTTAAGTAAAAAATTGAATAAAATGTATTTTCAGCTAAGTTTCAAACAAAACCTTTAACATTGCATAGTGAAAAAAGAAAAGATTTTGATTAACAGGAAGAATTTAGCAAGTGTCTGTAATAAAGGGGGAAAAAACATGAACGAGAGACCAGAATTGTCTCAGTGCAGTGATCATCTAATGAAGCAGCTTTGCTAATTACACATTTGAGTGCCTTGGAACATGCAGGCTCATGCTGACATGTCTGCATACTGCTGTGTTATTAAAGAGAAAAGCCAGTGTGCATGTGCGTGCTGCAGTGTGACTGCAGGTGGCATCTAACCTGAGAGATGTGATCATCTCTCGTGCTGAAAAGCAAGGATCCCAAGGAGTGGGCTAAAATTTATGGTTTATGTGAATTAAATTTACCCAGCTTAGTTATCAATAAAAACCACAGAAAGTTGGGGATAATGCAGTTCTGAGAAAGCAGATGGTACTTACTAGAGGAGATTTGTAAAGAGGAAAAAAAGAAGAGGTGATAAAAGAGAGGACAAACAAAGAGGCAGCCTGGCAGGTGCAGCAAAATATAGAAGTATCTCTAGTCTTCAGCCAAATGTTGTTGCTTTTGAAGAACAGCCAAACATTCTTTTTACATGACTGCCTTTGGTGGAAAGAACAAATGCTAACCACATCCACACATTTAGACACGTCACAAGGTGTAGTGTGTTTTAGGTACAAGTGAATGTACTGTAAAATTCCCCTTCGTTGAAGGAACAAAAAGAGATTTAGAACATCGTCTAGCAAATTTAAGACTGAATGTCATTTAAAATAACAGTATAATAAAGGAAATATACAGTAGCTAACATGAAATTACAGTCAATATTGTTTGACCTTTAGGACTTCGAAAAAATGTGTGTCTGTTACCAAATGGAAGCACCATGTTTTTACAAATTTCATCTTCAGACTGACAATGCATCTAAACTTGCCTTTATCCATGTGGGAGGGGATTTGATTGCCCTTAACAGTCACTTGAGACTGGTTCACAGCTTGACAAAACTTGACAACAGTGTGACAACAGCATTTGCCTTGCCAATGGCCACAATTGGCTAATCATTAGTCTTTCAGCTGTTTCTTGTGTCAATGCCAGATTAATCGGTTAACTCAACGGAATGGAAATAATCAACGGTCTGGGCCCAGACAAAAAGAGGTGACAAAACTGTCTGCTTTGTCACACTGAAATACAATAAGAAAGGCATGAAAAAGCTGCATCTCATTGGATTATTAAGGTCTGATCAACCTTGCAAAAGCAAAAGGGAAAAAGAACGCATTTGATATAAATTGGAGTGGCATCTGAATGAACTGGTTGAAATGGCTTGACTTTATTTGTGAGACTTATTCATGACCTGTCAAATCACCACAGCAAAACACTGTTAAATTATAATGGGATGCTCTGGACTGCATAGCGTAAAGCTGATTTCCTCCTCTTTACTCTTCAAAGAAGTGGAGCCTTTTCTTCTTCAAGGGACATTGGTTATTATTCCACTAGAAATATGAGACCTTGTATGACAGCAATCCAAAGATAAGTGAAGCTGAACTGAAGTAAGAACGTAGCCCTGTTTTTTATTATTGTAATTAAATATTCTATTATGTTTTTAATACCAAGTTTCTGGAATGCACAGTGGATGACTGCATTGAATTATTTCAGTATGGAACAGGATTAACCGTTAACTATGAGAAGTTCTGGAATTAATTCCATTAAGCAGCTGATTATGTGTTTACATGGTCAGTCATAGTCATTTACAGTTTGTACGAGATTGAGGTCTTTGAGTTGCAGATAGTACAACTTGGACTCAACTACAGTTCCCATGGTCTAATGGATGAGTGATAATGGACATCTGCAGAGGTCTTCCTTCAAGACATAGTCATGCTCACTCAGGCATGCAAGCTCTGCTGCAGGAATGGACATGTGTGCAGTAATCGGGTTGCAGAGAACCTATTTTCCTGACAGCGCCCTCTCATCCGCATCATCTTCATCTAAGTTGTCGTCTCTGCCATATTTAGCCCTGCCTCCCCTTCTCTTCCTCCCCTATCATTTGGCCTTCTGCTGCACAGACATTGAGGAGGATGCACTACGCTTCTCGTCACCTCAGGGCCAAACAGAGTCTGAATATCCACTGCCGTCAGAGTGATGATCGCTAGCAGACATGCCAAAGATACATTTATTGATGCTCATCATCTTGGCATGGTGTTTTGTAACACTCTTCAGCTTGGCTTGCTATAATGCAAGTAAATAATTTAATTTCTTATTCAAAAGTGACAGTTTACGACAGTTTCATGTCTCCCGAGGGTGTGTGTTTTTGTGTGTTTTGACAGAGAGAGCTTTTACCTTCTATAAGCTGACAGTAGGGTAATGACTGAAACAGGGTGCTATGGGAGTAAATTTCCTCTGGCTCCTTGAAGAAAGAAGCCATCTGGTGAATACAGGCTTGTTTTTTTTTCCTAAAGGAAACTCATACAGAACAAGTTGCATGGATATTCCAATGTAAATCCCCAAAATTCATGTCTCGCCCTGCCTGAAGGATAAACGTGATGTGGTCCCATGCTGTGGCACCAGCAATGGAGCAGATTGCCCCATGGCCAGCACGGTCAGCTAAGCATGTCTTACATCCCCTTTGGCATGAGTACCTCAACCTCTTATTTGAAGATATCACCATTTACTTCATAGTCCTGCCAACAATGTCTCTTGCAACAGTTGAGATATCAGCTGTTGCCCCCCAAGTTTGATAACGCGACATCTGGACCATTTCTCAACTACAAGGCTCAACTATAGGAAAAAGACAGGTATGCTCTGTTATATATAGTTGTATGGCACTGAAATGGACTTTGGTCAGGAACACACATATACAACACTGGAAAACAGCCTAAAATCTTAGAGGTACTGTCAATCAAACCCTTGCCCTTTCTTGTTCTCATACAAACTAGCTCCTCTTGTAATGAACCGGAATAAAGTGGGAACTTATAGACAGTTGATTACTGTACTATAGATGTTAGGCAAAATTACATAATCTTAGTCCCACATCTCTTTATTCTCTATCCTGTTTTGTCCCACTGTTTTAGTAGAAGTTTGCAAGGATCACGGCACAACGGTGTAGGTTTGCTTTAACGAGGAGTCAAACTATTAGTATCAAGGAAAATGGAAATGAGAAGAAGTTTCATTTCAGGAGGTCTTCTACCCAAGCTGACAGTGTAACCCCCAGATGATGCCTGAAAAAGTTCAACCTGTGTTTACGGAGAGAAAAATAGATAAATGGTTTCTAATATTAAGGCTTTCTCTTGGCTTTTTTAGACAGGAAAGTTAAGATTTTCAAACCGTTCCCTACAGCTCCACTGATATCATGTCACTTCTCAATGCCAGCCAATCTCTATCCATTTACCTTTCATTATCTTTGTTCCTTACTTCCTCACTTTGTTTTGGCCGAAAAATGTCCTTCTTCCATCTGTTCACCATCTTTCCTTCAGTGGCAGCACTCCAAGGTCCCCAAAGTAGAAATGTTAAAATACCTGACCTAGAGGTAAGGCAAAGCAGTACATTGTTACCTGTCTCTCACTTAATGCAACATACATTTCTCCATTCTTTTGTCCTTGCACCCCCACCACCCTTTCTCTCTCAGTCTCTGTAGCTATTGCCAAAACCTGCAGTGGGTGAGGGTCTGCATTTACAAAACAAGGTCCATGGTGGATGCTGACAGACAATCCATACCAAAGAAATAAAAAAAAAAAAGATGAAAGAAAAATGACATTGAAACTACAGTTAATACACACACACACAGACAGGATAAGCATGGTTATAGTTTTAAAATAAAAGAACAGAAGGGCAGTTATTCAAGCATTATAAATAAGCCTGGTGTGATGCATAACTTCTAGCAACTTGGTAGCTAACACTATGTATATAGGCTACATCTTACCTAGAAGGAAGAATTTGGAGGATGTGTCTGGCAACAACGCAAACTAGATTAATTCTGTGAACGGTGAATCTGAAATGCAGTATCAGCCAGTCTTGCCAATGAACGAGCAGAAGGCAGGGCATCACAGATGTTTGTGTGCAGCACAAGAAAAAAATCTGATCTGTTGGATTAAGAGAACTTTAATGAATCCAGTGTGCCTGCTGGTATAAACCGTTTTGGTGCAGTGTTTACAGGAGAATTTACTCACACTATGACCAATGTGGCAAGCAACCCACCTTTCTGTAAAAAAAATAAAATAAATAAAAAACAGGAAAGAGAAAATGGTTTGGATATTGAAATTCAAAAGACTACACTGGAGGTATGAGCTTTTTATGAGTGGTACAAAGTCTTTGGCAGCAGCCCAGTCATTCAGCAGAACAGTAAGTTATGCTGTATTAATTTCTAATGGCAAAGCAATTTCAGTTTTACTAATGCGTGTGTGTGTATGTTTGACTGCACTCGGCGTAAATTCCATTATCCTTGTCACTCTCACTGAGTTTGTGTTGCAGCTTTTTGTTGAGTTGGTAAACACATTTTGTATAAATTCTTGGATAGTTTCTCTTCATTTAGTCATAGTTGTGAACTCACAAATGTACATTCTTACACTGACAGACCCATCAAGATTTAAAGGCTATGAAAGCATGAATTACGCAACATTAAGTACACAACACTCGTCCGCATGCTTGCCTTTAATTTTGTGTTGGCTTCATAAAGTTTTTTATATCAACAACCCAAACTGGATGTGTTCATTTGATTCCACAAACCAGCTACTAGTAAAATCATGCACATAACTATAGCATTTGTCAATCTTTATGGTGACTTGGTGGAATCTTCCATTTGATGTATAACTGATTAAGATCACTTGTTCAAAACAAAATAATTTGTGGATTGACCCATCCATTGAGACATTATGCATTTTTTTTTATTTCTAAAGCAGATTTTTGTCACAGAAATTATGTTTATTGTACTTTTAGTTATATTATGTAACTTCTCACAAAATAAGTTTGTTTTCAGAATGTAATAAGCTTTCTCTGTGTAATATTCTAATACTATAAACATAAAAAAACATTAAAATAAGATCCTGATTTGTTTGCTGACATCCTTTCTCTTTCTTACTTATGTGATCTTTACTCGACACTATCTTTGTCCTTGTTGTCTGTCAGCATTCTTCTGTCATACTTTTTTTGCAAACTTGCACTGACTTTGTTTTATGATTTTATCTTTTTGTCACACAGCTGTTTTGAGTATTAACAGTTTCTCACATTTCGCTCTGCTGTATTTCCTTTCTTATATACCATGTCTACTTCTATTATTCAAACAGCTTATCTTCAGTAAACTGGTTCAAATCTTTATTGTCCTGTTCCCCTGCAGCAACAGAGCTGTTTCATAACAAGAAGGCCAAATATATTGAACCACACATTGATTGTTCTGGTGGTTGGAACAAAATATCATGGATTTTCACTTGTACTCATAGATGTGATTACAGCAATGTGTTTGTGTTTTCATTACGCTAGGACAGCCGTTCATCCATCACAGCACAACCTGCCAGCACTTGACATCACTGTAGCTATAGAAGCCTTGCAGCGCCTACTTGTGCTTAACTATCCACAAGGCAATAAAATAGAAATGTAATAGTTTTTTCTAAACAGCATTAAAACATGTGAACAACCAGAGAGACTGTTGTTTTATGATCTGCCATTCAGACTCAACTAAACAGCCCTGCAACTGCAAAGCAATAGAAAGTCAGCCATTTTTAGTTAACCCTATCAAGACAAGCGTATCATTTTTGATACATACAGTTTCTGAAACATTTTGCGTCACTTTTTGGTAAAAATTGTGCTCAAAACCCTGTAGTATACAATATGATACTTGCATTCTGCCCTCTAATGGATACAAGGAAGCATAAGACTACACTACAATAGTTGTGACATGTCACACGGTAATAGATGGTAAATATACACAAAAAAAGAGTTAATTTCTATCCACATTTGGTTAAAAGGGCCAAATAAAGACTTCAGATTAAAAAAACTCTCACCAGTTTTTCTTGGGTTGGGCTTTAAAGGGGTAAGCAACAAAGCAGATTAATGACCTTTCTGTAGGATATACATTAAACTTTTACAGAGATGGTAGAAGAGCTTGCTAAAAGATATGCTGCCATGTCAGAGACCTTATAAAGGCAGTAAGTGCATACATATGGAAATTAGTTGATTGATACAAAATACAGGCATAAAAGGGACTCACTGATGATACAAAATTTTCAATCATTTTGGATGTAGTTCTTTGTGAAAGAATTTGTGTGATCAGACATTACCTGTTAAATTTTTCCAAAGTAAATGAGAATAAGTGATTATTAAAAAAAAAAATCTAATTTGAACATATCTCATGGCAAAGTGGAGAAATTGCAAGTCATTTCCGTTTAATTTATACAAAATTGAAAGCTTTTTGTATTTTTTTGTACTTTTAAAATGACTTGCCATGTAAAATAACATGGCATGGTGTAATTCTGTTGCAGGGTATGAGGGGACCTGGAAAATAAGTAATTCATAGTAGTAACATGACATGACTTGGTGTTTTCACTTATATGACACCAGACTGTCATCACTTTACAGAGCATGCCACAATGATAAAATGCAAAGACGGCATTCAGTGTCAATCATAATGACCAAGTTACATCAAATTCTTGCCTGTACTGTTTTGTTGTTGATTTTTCTTTTCTTTTTTTTGTAGTTTCTTCATTTTGTATTTTGTTAACTTGATTGCCTATGGATGAGCATGATTTCTCCTAAATGCATGGCTAAGGGTATCTTTATTATTTCTTGGGGTCATTTCAATTCATTTCAATGCAGCCAGCAGTTCTACGTGATATAAAGGAGTAAACAGCACTAAGCACAGATTTTCCTTAAATATTGTCATTTACAAGACTGATAACAGCAAGAAGAAATTGCTTTTTGAACTGATTTGTTCAGTCATTGAATAATATTTCTGTGGCCTGAAGGAGGCAACACCAACTCATACCTCAAGGGGATGGCTGAGGCCTGTTTTAAGATCTGATCTTCCCTAAGCCATTGTGGTTATGAAAGGATGTTTCAACAATTTTGCTGCACGTCAGATAAAGTGATGAGTGTCAGCAAACAATTTTTCAATTTTTTTTTGCACTCTAATGAGGGCAGGAGGTGTTTGCAATCTTCATAAGTGCTTATAGGTGAAAACAACAGTTATTTGTATAGGCTTAAGCTTAAAAATGACCCAGGCTGGAAGTGCCAAGGAGTGGGTACATTAATTCACAACTTTTGGCATTGTCATGTAATACAATGCCTCTGGACATCTGTGCATAATTGAATTCAGATAATAGTTGATAGAGAAGTTCGTTTTTGTGTTTGGTTGTTCTTGCTGGGGACCCCTCCCCCTTGAACAATACAACTGTGCCTACATATGCTGAGTGGATTCAATCAGCTATTATGCTGGGCAGGAGACTGATTACTCTACAGTGGAAGTGAGTGCATCATTCTCAAACTGGCATATCCTCTTAACCAACGTGGGAGCATATGCGAAAATCTCCTTTACTCAGACAGGAAGAATAAAACTATATAATTCAAAATGGGTAGATTTATTTTTTCTTTATTATTATTATTATCGGCCTATAAAGAAAACTATTTGACTCTGTTTGTTCTTGCTAGGTTAACGAGATATTACATTTGTACATAAGTTGGAGTATAACACAGCCATTAGTATTCAAATTCAAGTTCAACTCAAATTCAATTTTATTTATAAAACGCTTTTCATGCAGAAGCACCAAATAGTGCTTTACATAGTAAAAACCATTTATGCATTTAAAAAAAAAACTTCACACACCAGAATATAACAGAACTTTTAAACACACACCTCATTATACAATCATCATAACATCACATTCACGCACACAAAGCACATGTACAATCTCCCCACCCCAACGTCAATCTACACAAACATGAACTCCCATCCCTCCCATCCCTCAGCAGAAGCCAGTCCAACCAGACCAGGGCAGGCCGGAGTCCACACCACAGCCATAGTAGGGCTGCAGTGTGCCGATGACCCTGCAGACCGAGCAGGCAAAGCCCCCAGTGTGGAGGATCCCTATGAGGAAAAAACTGGAATTAAAAAGTAATGACAAGATAAAATAAACTTACAAACAATAAGAACAGATAAAAGCGACAGAAATAAAAAAAAACAACACATAAAGGAGTTCATGACAACAAAATAAAATAAAATAAGGTTCAGTTAAAAGCTAAGCTAAAACGTAGGTCTTCAGTCTCTCTTTAAAAACATCAACAGACTCTGTGGCCCTGAGGTTCTCTGGCAGGCTGTTCCAGGAGGGCAATAATAATGAAACGAGCCCTCACCGTGCGTTTCAGTCCTAACTTTTTTTTTTCTCCTGTTTTTTCTCTCTTTCCCATTTTCTACTTTTCTTTTCCCCTTTGTTCTTCTTTGTTGTCCAGCTCACTATTATGATTTGTTATGATTATTATCATCTTGGGGTGATGGTATGGGCAACACCAGTGCAGTAGCAAGGTGCATGTAGGTATTGTCCTCTTATACAGTGATGAGACATATACATATGCAAACATGTTTACACCTATGTTGAAAAACCAATAAAAATGTTAATTACAAAACAACAAAAATAAAGTTATTGTCAGATTCTCTTTGAAACATTTCCATCTTTTTTAGCTCTGCATGAAGGAGTCTCTTGGGCATTTTTCTTCATACTGACAATCACCACTTGGGTGAAAAGGAACAATGTTGTCTTGTTGGGACAAGTCAAAATATCTAAAAAGGTCTTTTAGAAAAAGCATCTGTCCCACAGAAAAACAAAGTGCTATAAATGGAGTCTGTCAGTAATTAGGAGACCTCACTGAAGTGAACTCAGTGGTCAAAATATTTGACATGGCTTCTATTGGATATCTCGAAACTTGGTGTGGCAGGATCAAAGAGGGCCTGGGGAGGGATTGAACCCACAACCTCCCAGGTGAAAGTCATGCACACTGGCCAGTCAGCCAAAGGGCTATATCCCTGTGGCCAAGTAGCCAGGGCACAAGATCAATCGGAGGCATAGTGACACAACCTCACTGTCGCACTGGCAAGATTAATCTTTTTGTGATTGGGATCTCCTGAGTCTTTAATCTTGTTGCCTTGCGGAGTAATATTTCTCATGGCAGACTCTAAATGTGGAATTTCCCTAGACAGTGTATATATTGTAAAATTTAAAAAGAAGAAAAGAAAGAAAAATGGTTCAAAAAGTGTTTATGTGAAGAACACTGTAGATACATTAATTCACATTTTTGAATGCCAGACTCACCATGGATAAAGTTGTTGTTACGACATTCCAACAATATATACTAATTGGTACTGTTTGCATATCTTTTTAACCTTTCTTTTTACTTATGAGCAAGATGTTTTGGTGGTTTTCCAAAGAATGCCCTACCTGAAAAGTAGCCTTAAAGTATTTTGAGTTTGACACCAGAGGCCTGCACTACGAAATTGCATTTTCTCTTATCAACATAACTTCAGGGTTAACCCTGTGTTTTTTATACTCCGACGCTAGGTTACAGTAACTTCTTACCAAGGTATATTACCCAGGTTACTTATGCTGAACAGCTAATCTGCTCCGGAGCAGATACAATAAGAAATCAACGCGTACGAAGGCATCAACTCCTGACTAATCAGCTCTCATGGAAAGTAATCTGCCCATTCTGTCCACATTGTTGCATGGATCATGAGAGGAGTGTTTAGGAGAGAAATAGTTTTTAGCAATAGATGCAATTGATGAAGAAATAAAGCCTTCACTGACTGCTTTAAAGTATGTTTTTGTTCTTGACTTGTTCCCAAGTCCCTTTTTTTAGCTCCACCAGGGCTGCATCTGAAATAACGAGGTTAATAATAATGCTGCTCACACATGGTAGAACTGGAGAAATATGAATTTATGGTATGAACAACTCCTGCCGTCATGGATATAATATTCCAACACAAACAAGCTCAGACGGGGGTTCTGAGCCTCTTAATAAGTCATTCGAAACTAGGAGCACTCAGAGACTGCAGATGATTGGGAGCATTGTTGTGTCAGAAGTTCTAATAACAAAATTATTCCTATCTCTCCATAGTAAAGAATCTTTTAAAAAATTCTTGGATCTAGGCAGGCACCCGAATCACTCCCAAAAACTAATCACCTGTTCCTTATTCCATTTCTGAGATTTCTTGAAAGTTTAATCAATTTTTTTTGACCGACAGACAAAATATAAAAGAAAGTGAGGAAGAGCTCTGCCCGAAACAAATGCGCCGTAATAGAATGATCAGAGTGCTGTCCATTTAATATTGTCTGATGAATTAATATCTTGCGCATTAAAAGAGTCAACAATTTTCTGCCAGCACTCCTTCCTGCCTGTTGCTGCGGCAACCAGTGTTGTGCATGAACGAGTTCAATGAACGATCGTTCATTGAACTCATTCATATTTTGGATGAACGTAAACTGAACGGGCTCTATTTCTGCCTAATGAACTATATTGTGAACGCGTTCATTCTGGCGCTCATGAACAGCGCTCTTTCAAAGTTCAACTTTGTTCAAGAGAGTGCCAGATTTCTATGGAGCCCTCCAGGCAAAATCCCGCTAAAACACACTGTAAAC
>JBBBVU010000009.1:19545761-19557032 GCA_037177055.1 Atherinosoma microstoma | reverse complement strand
GTATGGTTCTTCCACACGCTACTGAGGCTCCTGACTGGTTGTTCAATGAATAAATTGTAAATTTGCCAATATGTCTCGTTTCTTGAAAGACTTCAATCCCACATACTCAGCTGTGATGCTCATCCCACAAATGCATTTATTGCCAAGAAGCATCGTCACACCAGAGAAATAATCTACTAAACACACATTTACACACTTTTTGTTCGATGTTTATATACATATTTATATATATATATATATATATATGTGTACTGTATATATACAGTCTGGATTAATAAAGTTCATCTGATTCTGAGGTTTGGCTTCTCGTTTACTTTGTCGCCCTCTCGTGGAAATTTTCAGCTACAACAAAAAACTCTGTTTTATGTTTCTGTTTCTCTCCAGAACTTCTGGTTGGCTGAATTAGTTTCATCCACCTCTGACTTCACAACCTTTTCTTTAGCATGATAGTCTGTCCCTAAAAACCCTCCTCATGTTGTCTCTGTCACAAACGTCTCATCATGCCATGCATGTGCTGGACCATGTATACTCTTCTTCTTCTGTCCTGGCTGGGACCATGGTTATACTGTATACTCTTCTTCTTCTGTCATGGCTGGGACCATGGTTATACTGTATACTCTTCTTCTTCTGTCCTGGCTGGGACCATGGTTATACTGTAAACTCTTCTTCTTCTGTCCTGGCTGCATGCAGACACACACGTTCCTGATGTACCTTTTAGCCATTTAACTGTCTCTGGTTGCTTTCTGGAGCTTTAGACGCTACTAAGATCTTTGCATTGGAATCATTTGTCTGTGACCAATCAGCTGCGAGTATAGTTTTAAAGAGCATGCATAGAGTTAGAAACATGAATGGAAAGAACAATCGTTGCTTTGTAGACAAACTACACAAATTTCAATTTCATAGCTAGCAGGAAACCAGAGGAGGGAGGTCGGGCGTCTCAGGAGACACGTGGATGGATAGAAATAGATGCAGGACCAGAGGTTTGCTGTGCTTCTCCTGTCTAGATACGAGGACAAGATCCCGTCCTGGACCCTGGACCCAGCAACCCAGTCTGACCCCATCCTGAATGGACCCTGGACCCAGCGACCCAGTCTGACCCTATCCTGAATGGACCCTGGACCCAGTCTGACCCCATCCTGAATGGACCCTGGACCCAGCGACCCAGTCTGACCCCATCCTGAATGGACTCTGGACCCAGTCTGACCCCATCCTGAATGGACCCTGGACCCAGTCTGACCCCATCCTGAATGGACCCTGGACCCAGTCTGACCCCATCCTGAATGAAACCTTGTGAACAGAATCATGACTGTTTCAATTTTTACTGAATGATTTTCATTTAAAGGTTTAAAGAAAATAAATGTCAGATTTCCATCAACTGTGTATGTATATATATATATGTATATATAACATATTAAAAAATATTAAAAAGAACTATGAATTAGTTCATTTTTGGAACCATGAACTTAGTTCAAAAATTTGAATTATGAACTATGAACTGAACTAGTTCATTTTAAAATGTGTGAACTGAACTTTGAACTAGTTCATGTACAAAGTGAACTTTCCCAACACTAGTGGCAACAGTCTTGCTTTTGCTCTGGATGTGTTTCAATTCTTCATATTTCTGAAGGACAATTGTTTGCTCCTCTATGATAAAGTACACTATTCTGCACAGCAGGGTTTCTCCATGTTGATCAATCAGACGCTGCAGACTCCGCCTCTTTTGTGTGAGCGCGCAGTGATCGACACAGGAAAACCCCGGGTTGAATTACCGAGTTGATAACCAGCTTTGTAGTACTGCTTATCCGGATCCTGAACGTCAACCCAGGCAACGGAGAGATATCTGGGGTATATTAATCCCACTTCGTAGTACAGGCCTCAGATGACAAAGTCAATGGCAGCAATAAGGCTCTGTATTGACTTTGTAAAAAGCTGTTTTTCAATTGAATAAAGATTACAAGTCAATAAAAATGTGCAGCCCAAAAATGAATCAATGACAGAAGGGTAAGTAACAGACATGAACCCACTTGGTAGTAAAAGTTGATGACAAACCCCTGTCAGAGGAATCTGAAAAAGATTAGATGTTAGCTGGCTTCTAACCTTTGCCAGTGATGCAGAAATACATCTACTTGAGTAATTCTGTATCACTGTGGGAATGTTTGTGTGTGTAGCTGAAGTGTGCATCTTTGTGCTCTTGTGTGGAAGATTTACAACAGCAGTGTGATAAACATTCTAATCCCTTATAATTACACTGGATCACTTACTCATACACACACATGTACAGCTCCTCTCAGGTGGGATCCTCATACACTTCCTAGTAATTACCTCGTCTATCAAACAAACAAGCTCAGAAAGAGTGAACAAGGCAGAGATGAGGGACAAAAGGGAAAAAAGAGGGTGGGCTTGGAGAGAATGGGAGACCATGGGGGAGTCCAGTGAGGTTGAATTGAGGGGAGGGTAAAGCTCAAAGTGGTAGAAAAGCAGTTTATATCTGTAGGAGAACCAAAAGACTACAAACTGTTAGTTCATCGCTCTTCTGTGTTTCCTCTGATTTCTAACGCTTCCTGCCTCCATCGTTACTCTTTCACTCCTTCATACAGCTGTCACAGTTCCTTTGCTCTGCTCTGCACCTGTGGTTGTCAAACATAATACTAGACCTTGCCTCTCTGCCAAAACCACATCACCTGAATAACTATCATTAAAACCAGCACCCCGGCCCTTATCACTCTCCCATATGTCTCTCAAACAACCCTTCTGCTTCCTCCCTCTGCTATAGTCTCCCTTTCACTTTTATTGCATTGACACAGGTTTTTTTGTCAAGGCTCCCTGCCTTGACCTGCTTCCTCATCTTCACTTTCATATTTTACCCTCAGAGAAGAGTAATGAATATAATATGTGAAACAAGATCTGGATCCATTATTTCATTTCTTCTTCACAGTCCATTAAATTAATGTACAAAATTCTTTATTAGTGTGCAGATGATGTGCAAAGAATGTTACAGAGCAGCAGTTCAATGTATCACATAAAGTTTGAACACATGCTGTATTTCACATTATTCATTAAGGACTGCATTTATAAAACACTTTCATTCAAAATACTTCCATTACTCCCTTAATCTTCACACAAAGTCACCTTCATCTGGCTGTCTTGCTCCACATAAAATTGACATGTGGACGATAATAGTTGGGATCACAACAATCCTGCTGTGATGAAGACTAGCCACTCTCTCTCCTGAACCTCAACCCTAAATGCAACATGTCAGTCTTCATAACCAGTCGTCTTTGTGAGTTTCTTTGTGTGTTTGACAGTAAATCTGGCAGAAAAACAAAACAAGCCAATAATAACTAAAACAGTTAAGCTTGGTGAAAGAGTATAACAGATTAGCAGTCCATTACATGGAATGTGGAAATTAAGAAATTGCACTTAAGGTTGTTGTCAGGCACATTTGCACTTTAATTCACATTTTGCACTTTGAATGTGCGGAGTTGCACACAAATGTTTGTGATTATCTGTTGAACAAAGTGATGATGTATTATTCTGTCTTCCAGATGCCCGTGAAAGAGAAAGGTGTTAGTAACGTTTTCATGGTTTAAGACAGCAAATTGTGTGTAAATGGGTGAGCAAGATGTAGTTAATTGTGAAATGGTCTGTGTGTTCACCTGATTTCCAATGGGTGTTTGGGCAAATGCTTCCGCAGGGGCTGGAGCACTCTTTAACGTTTCCAGGATAGGCCATGAGATAGGTGTGTATAAAATAAAAAATTTTATATAATCTAAAATAAAGACAGCCAGCCTTTTTTTTACCTGACATATTTAACTGTTAACACTATAATGGCAAATCTTACCATTTATAATCTACACTGTTTATAAATGGTACTATTAACTTATTTTAACATGTTTTATGAACATTGAACCCTGTGTTCACAGCATTAGAGCAGCAAGGAGTGCTTTTACTCAACAAAACAGTGTATAACACCACATGTAAGCTCTCTTGTCAACTTTTGTTAATGTGGACTAATCTTATGTTTTAATGGCATGTTATGAGTGAACCAGTGGAGAGGGGTGAGTAAACCTCATTGTTGTACCTCATTAACAGAAGCTTCAGCCTGTCCTTCAGATTTCTCTCCATTTCTGCATAATCCTCCATTTAAGATGAAAAAGATGTTCTGTGAGGCAGCTTGGTATTGAGAGTAGTAGTGATCTTGTTTATTAAGGCACGGGACGAGGGTGAATCGACCGTATGTACTGTAGATATTTCCGGCTAGAAAAAGCGCATCTCTCCCTTCTCTCCATTGTTGTTTATGTTTTTGTCTCTGGCTGCTTGGTAGGCGAGTTGTCCTCATGCTGAAAACGCGGATGCCACATAGATGACGTCACTCCCTGA
Organism: Atherinosoma microstoma; assembly: GCA_037177055.1. NCBI lineage: Eukaryota > Metazoa > Chordata > Actinopteri > Atheriniformes > Atherinidae > Atherinosoma > Atherinosoma microstoma. Next base: position 19,552,652 of record JBBBVU010000009.1, on the reverse strand, counting down.
GACGCAAGAAAAAAGCAAATATATCTTTTTACTTAGGAAAATGACAAAAGTAATAACGCACAGTGACTTAAATAAGTAACTTTATTTGATTCCTGGTTTGGAAATAGTAACACATTAGATTAGTCAGGACTGGAAAAAGTGGTCATAGTGGTCAATATCCCCAATTTGGATCTACAGTTCCTGCCCCACACAAACTTGGACAGGCCTTGCTTCCCCTTTCTGAGCTTCTAAATGTTTTGTCAGCCACCAACTCTTTAGTCCTTTTTAGCCAAATGTATTTTTTATCCCTTTTTTATCTATGGTGTCATTAAATGTATTTTAAATATCACCGCTATTGCTTACTTCTCCCACCTTCTGCTTTTCTGCTGCTTCACTTTTAGTTTTAGATTCATGAAATTGCATTTTCCTTACCTTCAGCCCGCATATAGTTACAGGCAGATAAAAAAAATGAACATCTTGTATTGACAAATATTGCATTTAAATATGAAAACTGCAGAAAGTAGCACTTGCAAGGACATCAGTATATTGCTTCTGACACAGCTGAATTGCTGTCTTGGGAATAAAATGGTTTCCCTGAGTAAGGAATATGTGAGCAGTGGGTGCAAGTTGGTTGTCTCTGAGTGCTCTTAAGCTATTCAGTGGCTCTGAGTGTTCTATTTCACTGTTTTTAGTTTTTATGTATGTTAAAGTAGGCTGTGTTCAGAATGAGTGATGCAAACCTTGAATGATGTTGATTCAGTTTGGGTTTGAACAGGAGAGCAAAATGTTTTGGTCTTCAGCAGAGATTGCTGAATGATTACAATCAAATTCACCAACCAGTGTCAACCTCGTCTCTCAATATAAGTCTTCATCCAACTTTGAGTGAGGGCATTTTAGAAAATCTTCTCTATATTTCCTCTATGAGGAACAGAGGACTCTGTGGGATTCTATTTGAAGCCAACTCTTCTTTCAAACATTATACAGTATACATCGGTACATGGCTTTTAAAGAGTTTAATTTAGCAGGGAGAGGGTTATCCCTATTATTATTTTATCCCCCAAAAACTCAAGAGCCTGACTCCAGCCAGCGTAAGAAATCTAGACTCTAGAAACCATCATGGCCAAATGCCATAAATACAGTTCCCCAGAGTCACTCTAAGTGGAATATACATGTAGTTTCTTGTACGAACCTGCCATGAGAGGGCTGGGGCACCAGCTTCTGTCTGTCCATTCCCTACATGTACCTCTTTCAAGAGTGAGAATATCTCATCTAGTGAAACTACCATGTGACTCTAATGCAGCCGGTACAGTAACAGCAATCATCTCTTCAACTTCTGCATTGTGTTAAAGGGACTTTAATTCAATGGACATTTAGTTGTATGTGCTTTGCTTTTTTCTTTTTTCTTTTTCTGAAACTGCAATGTAGCTATTACATGTTCTATAATGAGATCAGGTCACTTCAGCATTTATGAGAAATAATCATACAATCAAATGCAACTGGGAACTCTTTCCAATCACCCTTTATGAGAAAAAGCAAAATGCCCTGATAAGTTAGTTATCCAAGTCTGTAACTTGAGTAAGGTTTCTCTATATACTACTTCTGCACTGTCATTCCATTTCCAAACAGGTTTGCATTGTAAACCTTCAACTTTTCTTAAGCCAGTTTTGATCTGATAAAACATCAGGAGAGGCACTTTTAGGTAGTTTTAGCTATTCTGTACATTACCGATGCACATTGTATTAGTGTAAAATGGGTGGAGTTGGCACAAGATGACCAATCACAATTTCTATCCAGCTCAAAATAAGCACAGCTGTTGCAACCAAAGCAGGAAGGAAAGATGACAGAGACAAATGACTGTGTGGATGCATAAATATGATCAGTGTCACTGCCACACCATTAAAGCATGATGATCTAGATCAAATGATTTACAATTGTGTCATTTATTAAATTAATATGCTACTGGTATATTGTCATCTAATAAAGTTTCAGTCTTTATAAGTCAGTTAATCATCAGCTGTTTTATACGCTCTTTGCATTGAATAAAGAACAAACAGAAAAACACGGAGGCAATCAGCGGGTTCATTATCAATTTTGGTAATGAGGTCATTTATTAATTTAAGCTCCAAAATAATTTAATTGAAAGGATTTTAATTGTCTAGTTTGTGTAACTTGCCTCATTTTTATTAGAACATTTCATAAGATGGATCCGGATATGAACATGTAGACATCTTTTGATATAATTCTATGAGTTTAAACTCACTGGGAACTCCCTTTAGGGCAACCCTGAAAGTAAATCATTTCAAATTTTTGAGAGTCAACAGAATCAAGTAAGTTGAATTACTCTTTATTTTAAATTAGTAAATTGTTTTCTTCTGCTGATGCATTTCTTATAAAGATGCCTTGTGAAAATTTTGCATGTTAATCTCTTACCTTGAGACCTAACCTGGTTAGTTTTTGAACAGCTGTGAGCAGAGACTTTTGTGTTGATGGCATTATTATCTTTTAGCAAAAGCTTGGAAATTGAGCTATAGTACAACTAGAAGAGTACTTCTTTGAACTTTGTGTCAATGGTTGCTAAAGCAATACTCCCCAAAGCCCCTTAAATTTTCACTGTGTTACATTGTACCACACATAGTACTATAGCTGCTGGCAGATATTAAAACAGAATACAAACTAAGTGGAAAAATGCATATAAGGGTCATTAAAATTAATACAAACCACACATTATTCAGCTGATTTTCCATAAAGTTGTTTATGACCACATAAACACACACACACACACACACACACACACACACACACACACACACACACACACACACACAGAAACTCCTTTATCTCTTTCTTTTTTGCTCTATCTTTCACAGCTGGACAGAATTTTCCCTGAAGCTTTTTTTTCACAAATGCTAATTGAAAATGCATCTTTAATTACTTTTTTAACCTTGTTTTTTGGGGAATGTTATATAAATTTTTGGTAGACCCATGCTTTATTTCTAAGATGAGAGACAGTGAAAGTCTCACATTGTGATGGCCACAGAGACATAAGTGCTGGTGGGGAGGAGCCATTTAAGAATATTCAGGAATCGTGAGATTGTTTAATTTCACTGCTTTGTCTTAGAATTAATTACTTTGAAACACAAGAACAGCCCATTTACAAAAACATGTGCTGCATAAATCATAAAACGGGTAAAATTTTCGGAGCTTATAAGATATCCACAATTTGTTGAAGACAAGCAGATATATTGATAATTATATGCCATGCAACCATACTTGTTTTTTTTTCACCCAGAAATTAGGACCATTTCGCAATTGCTTTACATTCACCACAGTTCATGTGGTGCTCATTATGACCTATAAGACGCTTAATGTGTCCATAAAAGGAATTATTAGAAACACTACAGATTTACTGTAAAAAAAAAAAACTGATCAAAATTAGATTTCTTTAACAGATGCTGGCTATGTTAACGACAATAGTCATTCTAAACGCGTTCTTCCACATTTTAAAACCTTCAACCGGCAGAGGCGCTGCATACCATCAGGCAAGGCAGGCAAGTGCTTGGGGCCCCGAAGCCAGCAGGGGGCCTCCGAGGGCTGATCAACTTTAGATTACAGAGCAGCGACAACAAGGAGTCATGACCGCTCCCCACCCTCGCTCTTGCCCTGGCAGTCCTGGCAAGTAACAGTGCGTCTTACCAAAACAAGTGAGCCGGCAGTCTTTCAAAATGAGGAGAGTATATCCATCTGGCAGTAAAGAATGAAAGGGGAAAAAAAAACAAGAGGAGCATAAAAGACTCCAAGAAAGTGGTAAGCAGCACAGATAATACAGTTGCTAACTTGCTAAATCAGCTTGGAACAGCTCAGTCTATTCTGCTCCTGTTGAGTCTTGCAGTAAAAACACCTGCAATCAACTTGTTCACTTGGCTAAAAACAGTTAATTTGGACTTTTTTCTGTTGCTATCAAATGAAAGATATGTCCAGCTAAACTTAAATGTCAAGCAAAAATGCCAAGAAATTTAGATCAGAATCAGATTAAGCTTTATTCGTCCAAGTATGAACACATACAAGGAGATTTTTTGCCGGCAGATATCATTTTAGTGGGAGTATAGAATTAAGAGTAAGAAGTACGAGTAATAATAAAGTAAAGAAATAAAATAAGTGTGGAGTAATACAAAAAATGAATAAAACAAATTCTTATATAGCTGTGACTACTATATACAGAGCAATATATACAAATACAAATATCAAAACACTATATCAATATACACAATATAATAGATGCAGCAGTGGAGTAGAACCGATAATGTAAGGTGTATGAATGGAAGTTATTGTATAATGTGCACTACCAGGTTGTTTGAATATTACTTTATTATCCATATATGATTAGCTTCTTAACACTATATTTATGTAATGTATTGTGTTGTAAATTAAACCAAACCTGGTGACACAATACAGACTTTAGTTTAATATTCTGCATTTGTACTATGTAATTAAGTATAAGTAGAAGAACAGTGTACCATTTGAAGATTAGTCGAAGGCCCCCTGTGGATTTTTGCCTAGGGCCCAAAGGACTTTTGAATCACCTCTGGTTATCGGACCGCAATAGCTACAACCATCATTTCCTTTTTATTCCCAAACATTCAGTTGAAAGAACTTATAGCACACCACTTTAATTGCACAACATTTACATTAGTTAATAATATAACATCGATGGACAGAATCATACCAATTTACAGATGATTGTGTGAGATACATGTAATGCCTGGTTCAGACTACACGAATTCAGCCTGATTTTGACCCGACAGACACATCGCAGACAAATGTTCACTGTTGTGCCCGATTATGGGATGTCGGGTCACAGAACCAGCATCTTTACCCCGTGTAGTGTGGCATAATGAAAGACCGGCGATCCGGCGTCTGGGACGCTTCACGACCACGACACAAAGTCTAGCATGTCAGAATTTTAATTTTTGTCCTACGACGAGTCCCTACATATTGACCAACAGGAATAAAGAGTGCAGCTTCCTGGTAAATATTAACAGATTAGGGTTAGTAGATTAATATTCCTTCTCGTAAATTACTAGAATATTCCATAATCCTTGAATCTTTCCTCCTGTTTATAATCACCCTGTAGCTACTGTCACAATACAAGCTAGCATTGATTGATTATGCTCATGCTTTTTGTGTACTCATTTGTTCCTCACAAAAATGCCAGCTAGGATTAACACTGATACAAAATAAGCTAAAAACACAATGCATGGTAGAAACCGAGTCAGATGAAGCAGCAGTTGCTAACATCCCCATATGGTGACACAAGTAGCACTTCAGTTAATCTGCCATTTTCTACTGTCAAGGGAAAATCAAAGGGGACTACAAGGATACTCTGATTCTTCAAACACCATATTGTGATGTGTGCTACAGTGTAATTTTTTAGATTATTCCCACCACCATCACACACTACAACCAAAATTTTGTCAACTTAAATAATTCAAAGACCATTTGAAAATCTTTTAATACCGTTACCCTCCATCAACTGTATGTTACAAACAGACAGTTATCACTAGCACTGTAGAATAATACTAATTGAAATCCTTTCATCTTAGCTGTTATTCTTCAATCTGGACTGAATGCCATACATACAAAATTCTTGCTGACTGACATTGTATGTCTGTTTTGTAGCTATATTCCTGTATAGAATACAATGGTTAACAACTGTTAAGCTAAATCAATTTTATATGTCATATGTCACAGAGCCATTTACTAAGTCATGCTTCCAAATAATAAATAAAAGAAACCAAACATTAAAAAAGAGAGAATTTCAGTAAAATGAGTGTTTCCTGCCACAGGCACCAATAATGAGGCCTATTTTTAGTCCATTAAGTAGCATTAAAATAATTATTAATCATCATTACACACAAGAAAGAAGAAACACTGAAGAATATAAGTAGAGATGAGGATGTGCTGCCAAAAAAAAATGTAGTTGTAATTTTTTAACTAATTTTCTCCACTTAATAAAACATTCAGAGAAATCATGTCTTACTGCTCTATTGTTTTCAGCGCATTTAATGACTGTACTCTGGTTCTATCATTTCCACTGTTTCTGTGAGTTGTACTTCTTGGAGGCTAAGTTGGCTGTAATCCATACTTGAAGGAAGTGTCAATTGTGGTATTTCAGTGAACATAAACAGGTTAAAGGCGTTGCCAGGGCAGTTTGTGCTTGTGAGGAGAAATCTGTCTTTGTTGGTCTCACCCCACATTGACAATAACAGGTTTCATTTGAAAGATGAGAACGTGCCAAAAACAATACATTTGAAAGGAGCATTGCTGAAAAGTATTGACAACAACAACACTGGACAGTTTTTATAATATTAATTTCAATTCTCTCCATTAAAGTAGATCTTTGTCTGCTTTGACATCTCTATTTCCTCAGCAGAGTAAAGTTTAAGGATTAACTACAGTACCAACACAACAGAGAGCAGTCCACTATGAGGTGCTGTATCCTCCTAAGACCTGAGGCATGATTTGACTTGCATTTTAGGTTTCTTCTAGCTATTTGTGGTTAGGAGGAACCAATAAATATAATAACCAAAAATTATCTTTGAATATGAAGCTATTTTTGAAAAAAATTATGTACACATGGTCTGAGTTTCCTCAAAAAACAAATAATCCATCATTTTGTTACAAAGAGCAAATCTCTTTATTTTCATCCTGAACATCCTTCTCTTCCTGCCTTCGACGGGGGCGGACGCTTTCTCTCTGAGCTCCTGACCTTAACTTTCCTGCTTCTTCGTCCTGTCACTTCTCTGAGCCTCTCCTGGATTTCTTCCTTAATCTAAACTCAACTCAATTCGACATGGATTTGATCAGTTGGTCCGTCAATGCTATTGACCAGATTTTTTCTACCCAAAGACAGGG
>JBBBVU010000009.1:19519456-19534778 GCA_037177055.1 Atherinosoma microstoma | reverse complement strand
AGACCTGGGCAGGTAGGAGACACAACGGAGGGAGTGTAACTTCTGAAACGGGAGGAGAGATTAGGGATAAACAACAAGGTAAGAGACAGACTTGAGATGTGACAGATCCATGGTGTATTGGTTATGTCTTTGCTTGTCTCAAATATTTGAATGATGATTATTAAAGTTAGTCCAATTAGTTGTAACTGTAATCCATTTCAAGCTCTGTTACCACCTCCAAGTTCTACAGTTCTACAGAACTGCCTATGCCTAGTACTGGTGTAATTAAAAAAAAATAAAACTGAACAGATATAGGATATAAAGCAGAGGTTTTATGTATCCATTTTTTAAATATGCCTTTTTTTTATTCAAATTTAATTCAGAATAAGTCCTTCTATTATTTTTTTTACCTTGGAAAATGTTTGATCCTTATCATTTTTCAGGAGAATCCATTCTCAGTCTACTATAGTGCAGGAGGGGTCATGGTTTGACTTTTATTCAGCAGCAGGTCTTATAGAAAAAAGTATTGTAGAGTCAAATGTGAGGTCATCTATCCAACATGTAAAAGTTGGTTGAAATTGTGCAATTCTACAGGACATACGATCAAATATACAATCCAATGGCCATAAATGAGAAGAATCAAGGTGCTCAACGGTCCAGTCAAAGCCCATCCCTCGACAAAGGTGTTTCTACAAGCTACTGAATGGTGAGGTGTGCATACTTTTTCCACACACTGCTTCTGCATGTTGGCTTCGTTTTTGATACTGTACTTTAATAGTTTTTATAATGAAATGGCATGACATGTCATTGCTCATTTGAAATTGTATTTTAACTCATTTTGATATCTGGTAAGTCCTTACATCCTAAGAGTTTAAACCTTAGATTCATGATAGGATGTACTTTCTTTTCAACTGACTGTGTGATAAATGATAAACTACCCCAGGTAAAATCCACTAGTTCAAATGTCCAAATTGTGAAGATCCAAATAGTGGTTAAACTGAACAAAGGAATATAAAGTAATCAATAAAAGTGATCAGCAGAGTGAATGGCCGAAGGAGAGGTCCATTTCAGGCTCTATTAACTTCACTGATTGAGTGAGAGAAGCTACGATGAATTTGGTCAACAAACATGTCTCTGGACTGAAATTTTCCAATATTTCATAAAATCTGAGAATCGGATTTTCCATCTATCTGTAATTGGCTCTATGCATGGTCCAGTCCAACATCAAAGTTTCTAATAGCTATGCTGGTCCATAGCACAAAAAAAATTGTTCTACTATAATAATCACAAAACCACAGTCCTCAGTTGGCAAGCTGTTCAAATCTACCACAGCCATCCTGAGTAGATGTCAACAGCACAGATAAATAGTGGAGAACACACTAGAATCAGCTGGACAGCAGACTATCCTGACAATGGCATATGGTGAACCACACAGCCAGCCAATTGTAGATAAGAAACGGCAGAACCAAGCCATCCATCCAATCGTAGACATGGAACCACACAGCCAGACCATAAACACATACAAATTCTGAATATCTAAAAAACAAAAATGCCTGGGCCAGAGACCATAACACTTTAAGACTGTAACACAAGTTTTTTTTTAAAGATTTTTTTAACATTAAATTTATGACATTTGCTTTTACTTGCATTAAAATTATACTTAAAATGAAATTTATTTCAGGCATGATAATATGTCGGATATTGTAACTGTGGTAAGAAAATCTGGTGAACGGGTCAATTATTATTATCATAGTGAGAAAACCTAAGCATGAAGGCATCTTGTATTTATTGTAGCCCTATTTGACCCCTTTGGGTGTGTATATAGCACAGGAGTTAGTCAACTCTGAGAGTAACTTCTGAAATGTGCTGTGTCTACCTGACAGACATTGTCCAACTGGAAGGTCAGTGGATCAATTCCAGGCATCGCCAAACTATACGACTAAGTGTCCTTGGACAAGACACTGAACCCCACGTTTCCTCCTGATGTTGCCATCATCCAAGGGTATAAATGTGTGTGGTAGTTAAAAGCGCTCAGTATGATAAAAATAGAAGTTCTGTATGAGTGTGTGTGATTGGATGAATGTGACGTGGTCAACATATGACTAGAAAGGCATTATATAAGTATAATCCATTTATCATTGTTTGAAATACATTTTGTGTTAATCAACAGTTTTGTTATTATTTCTTTTTCAGTCTATTTCAATTTGCAAAAAGTTAAAACTGTCTTTAAAAAAAATATATATTTTGCCATAAGAAGCAAGTATAATTTCAGCATTCAAAATATGTAATTGGTTCTGTTTGTTCACAAGGTAAATGCAAAAGTGGCATGTGTCACTTAATACTGATAATTAATGCTTAAGATTTTGGCCCACAATCTAGATTTAAACTTAAAGTTTATTACAACTATTAAATATATCAATTTCCTCCATAAAATAAAAGAATAGCTTTGAGACCTTTAAAATGAAGAGGCCATCTTAAAAAAATCACAACATGTTAAATACACCTGCAGGTGTTTTCTCTTATAGTTAACATATGTTAAGCTGTAAAATGTGGTATTGATTATATATATTGCTTTGTCTGTCTGGATTTTATTAGAGCAGTGAAAGAAAATGCCCTCGTGTGCATATTTGCCAACTGAAATGTAAACTACAGGCCGTACCTCATGTTTTTCTAGTGTAGCCTCTGGTATCTTGTGTTGTCCTTTACCTTACCCATATTTAAAATCCATAGCTGTTGAACTCTTGCCTTCCTTTTCCTCTCTCACAATCTCTTGTTTTCCTCATCTGTAGGCAGCTGCTTGTCCTCTGCTACAAATAAAGTAATGAAAAGGTGTGATATGAGCTGACTACTAAACTGGTAACACCTGTAAATGCAAACACAACAGATGGAAAAGAACAGACAGAAGAAAAAAATACTGGAAAGATTAGGGAGTAAGCCAAAGTGAAATGAAGGTGTGCATCGTATGAAGAATTTTTGAGAAAAGCAGCTGAGAAAGAAAAGCAATTCTGACAAGGAGGGAATGGAGACCCTCTGGGGCTGACAAGCAGCCAACACTACCGAGGACAATTTCAGCATCAACAGCAAGATTCCCTTGGAGAAAACAGAGTTGTTGACACAGTGAGGTGGCTGATGCTGCTAATAGCATATTTTCAGGTTTGCTGCTTAAACATCTTCATTTCCATGCAAAGTGAAGATCCAAAGCTAGTCAGAAGAAAACAGGGTCTGATATTTCCTCTGGGCATTCTGTCTCTGTCGGATGCAATGATCATGTTGAAACTGTGAATAATTTAAAAGATTTGATGAATGGCTTACAGTGTGGTCCCAAACTGTACCTGCCAAGCTTTATTACAGCCAGCAGGTGACAGACATTGCAATCATCCAATGAAGGAATGATTCCTTTTGAACTAAATAAAAGCTGCTCCTCATGCTGCCAGACTAACAGGGAGAAGAGCATACAATCACAATTACTATTACTATTCCATTACTAGCTTGTTGTAATTTTCCTGCAGATATTTGATAGGGAATTCAATTTAGGTATCAGTCATTGAATATAACAGTTTTTGTCCTTGTAACCGAATGCAAAAGAAAAAACATCCTCAGACTGAGCAATTTCCATCTATGCTGTTTTAGTCTTTAAGACTTGTGGTGCTGCATTTAACTTTTATAGATGTTTTCCTATCTTTTATATGGAGTAACATCCAACCCGTTCAGAATGTATGCATTATTTGAAGCGATTAAATAGATTATCATGTTTGTGGGTAATTCCCGTAGGCTAATCACAACATGCTTTTAAGGACAACAACAAAAAAAAAAATCACAGAAAAATAGAATAAAATAGAAAACACATTTATTTGATCAGTTATGCAGATATGCAATAAGCTAGCTGTGTAGTCAGCTGTGTTGTGCATAAGCACATTCAAATGAACGTGTTGAATGAATTGAATGTGTTCATATTTCTGTGAACGCTGAACTGAACGCAAAGCATTTTGTAAATAAAGAACTTGAACATGAACTTGTTCAGATTATGTGAAGCCCTGTTACAGTCACTACCTACATTTTCACTGGCGCTTCACCTACGTCCCACAATGTCACCCACCATGCATTGCGCACTCTAGCATAACAAATCGGCAATGCTTCTCAGCAACGTCGGTGCAGTCCTGCTCTGAAATGGCAAGTGAAGGTGAATGGAAAGGAGCTTCAGATGCAGCGTGTGCATCACATGCTTTGTGTGCTTATGATTACTTACCGGAAGATTTCCATACAAGTTATGTCTGCCTGCACTTAAAAAGCAAGTTAGAACGTCAGCCTTATCGACTTCTAATTTGAAGAAACATGGAGCATCCATCCTTTGAGAGGATATCTGTAAGTCCTTGCCATTAAAAAAAGAAAAAAAAAACATTAGGAAAGGGCAACACACCAACCCAGATCACACTGTCTGCAGCCTCCAGGGATATGACTTTACAGCAACAGGTTAGTTGGTTAGTTACAGGTTTCTCTCGTTCAGTCTTTCATTCTCACTTCTTACTTAAAACAACTGAAATGAAACTAACTTTGAACTAGTTCATGAGAAGCATAAACTTACACATCACTGGTGTCCACAACTAACTTAGAACTAAAGTGTAAATGTTTTGGACACACCAATTAGATTAAAAAACTGGTAAATGTGATGTCTGGCTAACAATAAGGTAAAACTATTCTGTTCTAGTACATTGTTGTAATTATGTGGTAACTGTTTAGAAATGTCTACAAAGGTAAATTTTTCAGAAGAGATTTAATATAGTGACAGAAATGTCATAATAACCTAATAATAATTTAACAATTTCTGTGTAATAACCATGAATCATATATGTTTATATGTTTCCATTTTATTTTATGGTAATATTACATTAAACCAGACATCAACAGGTATAACAATAACCTGACAATGGTTGTAGTTTCTATGTAATAACCATGAATTAGGGCTGCAAAACAATCAATTGCATGTTTCGGTGTCAATCTATGGTAATAATACATTAAGTATACATCATAAAATCATATCATACATTAATAATACATTTTTTGCCTTTTTTGTTGTTGTTTCAGAGCCAGAAAAGTTCTGCAGACTACATGACAGAGTGCTACCATTGATTTGTCATTGCCCTGATGGGCTCAGAATTTCATAAGATATGTGCAATTAACTGTGCATTATTTTTTGTAAGACAATTATACACACCATTTGTGAGAGCAGCCTATTTAAGCCTATAACTTTGTATTAAATAAAAAGGAGTTCTGGATTTTTTTTCTTTACCAATTACATTTAATGTACATTATTAGGGTAAGACCTTTCAGTGTCAATGTATCATTTAATAATGAGTTTTACTTATCTTATAAGCATTTCATTTATCTATATATTCAGTCCAACTCAAATTTGCAATAAGTTAACTGTAACTGCAGACTACAATATTAGGGGAAACAACCTCAGTAGTATAACTGTTTTAGGGATGAGTCTTGAGCTTAAAACTTGCTGCTGTAAGTGTAGCAGCTTGTCTTGTAACTAGATGTATAAATAGTCTTTGCTGCAACATGGTACGTCAGCAGGTCCACAACAAATTCAACACATTTATCAAAAAGAATGAATGTAGAGCGCAACCATGAGCTGGAGAATTTTGCCTGTGCTTTCCCACACCTGAAGAGCCTCCTCCAGCTATGGCTCACTAAGCAATGTCTTTTTCAATCTCCAATAGTGTCAGTTCCAGAGGCTTGGGTTATTTCCCACCTTAACAATGAGATTCTCTTCTTTCTAATCGTGACAGCTACCAGAGCTCCATGAAAGACATGCTATCCCTTGACAACAGCACAAGTCATGGTCCAGTAACTTGAATGTACCAAGAGAGGAATTTTGTCTCTAAAGATTGGTGCTATAATAGAGTGGCTGTTTTGGTGTACATTGGAGGGCACCAGTGTCTTGAGCTGTAGTTTGAATAAAGTGGGATTTTTTAATTTGCTACCTTTCATCAAAGGTTAATAGGATATTTAAAAGGTTCAAAGTTAGTTAAAATACATAATTACACACCCAAATTCATTAATATTCTATACTAGATTCATACTGATCAGGATCATAGGGTGGCTAGAACCTGTCCAAGCTCTAGGGCAAGATGCAGGGTAAACACACTGGTCAGGTGCAAGTGCATGTCAGGGCTTACACAAAGAAAAAAGAATGCAAATAACCTTACATGCTCTCAGTTACAACTACTCAGTTATAATATCCAGATAACCTGATGATTTGAATGTTTTTTTTTTGTTTGTTTGTTTTTTCGGCTCTTCAAGGAAACCAGATTCCGAGAAAATGCATGCAAGAACAGGGAGAACATGCAACCTCTACACAATCATACATCAATGGAGATTTAAAGCAGGAGCCTTATTGTAGTGAGATAACAGTGCTTAACATCATACAGCCCTACATAAGTGCATATTCATCTGAAAGCTGTCAGGGCATTCTTAATTTGAAGAATGAGGGAGTCAGTTTAACAGAGGAGCCGAACTAGCAACTACTCAGTGAAGGGCCACACAATAAAGATTTACACTATTTGAAACAATTCAATTAACATCATGTTCCTCTACCATTGCTCTACCAGCTGTAGCTCAAGTCATAGAGCAGTTGTCTACCAACCTTCAATTCCCCTGACTACATGTCAAAGTGTCTTTGGGCAAGACACTGAACCCCACATTGCCTCCTGATGTGCCTTTTGGGGATATGAATGTGTACAGAAGCACTGGTATGTTCCAATATAAGTGCTGTATGAATGTGTGTGTGAATGTGACATGTAGTGTCAAAGCACTTTGAGTGGTCATGTGACTAGAAAAGTGCTATACAGTTCATTTACCATTGCATGCATGATGGCTGGTCAAAGTATCACATATGAATGAAATTTAAAATATTACATCAATCTCTGAGGGAAAATGCAATATTTTCACCAGTCTAATCCCAAAATACTATGAAAATATAAAAATTAGGGAAAATCTTCTGAAAAGAAAACTTATTTTTGTGTGTATTTGTTTCATTAAATTTTTTTCAGAAATGATGCCTAAGATATCTACATTAGAAACAACTCTTGGACTATGATGTGTTGGGCAGCCACTGTGCACTGAAAGTAACATGAACGTTCTTTGATATTGAAAACACTTAAGGTAAAGAGTCAAAGGAAAACCGATGTATTGAAAAGTCACTATGCTCTTCTATGGCCATGTTCTGAGAAGCTGTTAGCTTAGCTCCTCTATCATATTTCTCCATTCTGAGCTGTACTGTCAACTGACTACTCAGAAGTACTTCACTAAACCCTGCTTTAAAAAAATAACTAAGTGTTCTTTTATGTTTTAAAAAAAAGAAGATGTTCTTTTAAAATTGTTTTCATCTTCCAGCTTAGCCATGCATTGGTTTTCAAAGTCTTAATCCTTCCAGGCTAGCACACTGCTGATCTTTGTTTCTGAAGGACAGCAAATTAAATGTACCTGGTTTCCAACGTAAACTTCTTAATTGTCAAAGTGCCAAACTAAAAAAGTGTTCTCATCCCTTTGACAACCAAGATTCAGAGCAGTTGAAGTAGACCTTCGCTGAGTGCTGAGAGAAACAGCTGCAGCCTTGACACATTAAAAAAAGAAGAAAAAAAGAAAATGATTTTAAAAATGCATGTTGTGGTAGGACAAAGTGCTGAAATTGCTCCATTTATACAAGATACCCTTGGGATCCAAACTAACATTTTATTGCAAGCTTACTTGCTCAAACTCAGGCCCGTACAGAGACCTCTGAAAGGGCAGGTGCTCAACGTAAAAAAAGGGGCAAATCAAACCGGATTTTAAAAAACTGCTTGTGAGCCAGGAATCTGGTAATGAAACAGCTGTTACAGTTGCAATGAACAACATCTATGTAACACAATGTACTATTATATACTGCAATATGGATAGATTTTATTTTGACATGGACATCACAATTACAAACCAGAAAGAACCTGAAGAGGGGGAAGAATGGGGATGGTCATGGCAGGGAAGAGCGAAAGAAACAATCTGAACAAAAAAATCTATACAGAGGAGCCCAATATTTAACAGTTTTTAGTGTATTAAGGCCCTATACAAATGAAGCACCCTGGATACTCTGGTTTGCTACACTGCAGACTTCAGAGGTGAAGATACTCCTGGCCCACCCGGAACACCACTGTAGCAGGAAATTCTAACATGAAACTACAGACATTAAATAGAACAGGGTAGAGATTTTAACTTAGTGTTACATGCCCCCATGGCAAGATGCAAAGCCTGCTAACTCTTCTAGGAAGTGACTTACTGTGACTCACCACACTACATATGGAGTCACCCTGTGGTTTTTGTGTGTTGTTGCTGGTACCTATTAAACATCTTTTAACTCTCTGCCTCATGCAGCTCTTTCTTTTTTTGCTGAATGTGCCTCTGTATGTTGGGTGTCTTTGCACAAAAAAATAAAATATTATGACTAATAATAGAAAATGAATGAAATGTAATGAATACCAGTGTTGGGCACATTACTTTTAAATTTGTTTTATAAATTATATTTATTAGTTATTTTTCCAACTAAAAAATGAGAAGTTGTGCATTCCATAACTTCCCGGTTCTGCAGTTTTGCCATGTGTGAGCATTATTATTAACCTCATTATTTCAGATGCAACCCTAGTGGAGCTAAACTGACATGGGAACAAGTCAAGAACAAGAAGAAAAACATACTTGAAAGCGGCCAAGGACGAGGCTTTATTTCTTCATCAATTACATCAATCCCTAAAAACTCTTTCTCTCCTAAGTACTCTTGTCATGATCTGCCTGACCAACATCATCGGGATCTTCTAAAATTGTCCAATTTCTAAGAGAGCCAATTGGTCAGGCGGTGGTGCTTTTATACTTGATCTCTTATCCAAAACATAACCTGCTCCGGAGCAGGTTAGCTGTTCAGCGTATGTTGCCGCAGTGATACATCCCGGTAAGAAGTTAACCAGCATCGTAATATTATCCTGAGGTTACCTCGATAAGTGAAAATCTAGGTTTGTAGTACAGGCAACTGGTCCCAGTCTACCCTGAAAAATGCAAGACTGATAAAAGAAAATCAAGTCAAAAGCACGTCAATTAAAACCTAAAGCCATCTGCTTGTCTGTCTAAATGGCTGATGCACTTGTAATGACGTTAAGGGTCCTTAATTGTACACTTTTCTTCCTTTTCTTTTATAATGTATGATGAGTATATCCTAAATATTTCACAAACTGTAATATTGAAAAGACACTTAACTCCTTCCATCTATAATATTAAAACACATACAGATTTTTCCTGGTTGCCCACTCCTAAAAATTAATTCTTTATTTTAAGCTTAGACACTGTTTCTTTTTGCTTAAACCCTAATGATTTCATCTTGTCTTCATCACTTGTAATAATCCACTTTGATTCACATTCAACCTGAGTGAATTAGCCCACACCCATCATTACCTTAGCATGGGTTTCGGTGGAAGCCCAGAACCCAGAAAGATACAGATTTTTAGCTGTGATTTAATGTAACATCGTGACATTTTTTTACATGCACATGTCACATATATTTAAATTTTTCATACAGAAATAAAACTCTTTCCTCCTAGGCAGAGCTCTTTGACATTAAAGAGAGCTATTAGTAGGAATTGCATAAAGAGAGTCATTTTAGCACAGTAACCTGGGTTTAAGGAGATAAACGGTTTAGCAATGACTGTCATTAATGAAGACAAGCTCATTTCAACTCAAATTATCAATGCCTCTCAAACATAAAAGCTGTGTTCTTTCCTGCGTGTGCATGAGTGTTCTAATACTATATCCTGACATGGATTGAAAGAAGAGGGAAGTACTCAAATAGACGAAAATTCAGGCATTTATTCTGAACACTGTGCACTTTATTTTGATTTTGGCTTAGTTTTTTACTAAATCTCAAAAGTGGAAGATAAACTGACTGAATTTCAACAAATGAATGTATCATGAATTGAAAGGAAAATGTTCTCTTCATTTTTTTTCATGCTGTTATTATTTTAGCAAAATCTGCAAGGGTAAAGCTATTTTGTACAGTTCAGGCCTGTAAAGTTTAACAATCATACAGTACTAACAGGTAATAAAACATGGTGGCCCTGATTCTGATCAGACTGTCTAATCTCCCTGAAGGACGCAAAATAAAATCTGAAATTGATGACAGAGGTCAACATAGACCTCCAGAGAGTGATAACATTTTACATCACTGCAAAAGTGCTTCAGCACCAATTTACTTTCTCTGATTGATCCAAACTGTCCCCAAAGTGGAATCCATTTTGTTAAATCATTTATTTATTTATTTATTATATTCTTTTTGTTTATTTATTTGTTTTCATTACATTTTTCAATTTTGGCACATTATAGAGACCTCCTTGGTCAGGTATGTTGCTTTTACTGACTCTCCTGAACACATGTAGGAATGTATGAATGAAATAAATACAATGACACCAGTTCTTAAGCTTTTAAGCACTGATAAACATCCAATCAAATTTTTTTCGTAGAGCACTTTAAAAACAACACTGTAGACCAAAGTGCTGTACACAGCAAAGGTAAAACATATAACTATAACTTGTAATAACTTTAAACTAAGAAACATTAAAACATTAAGAGACAACAATAAAAGCCAGCATCTCAGGCTGAGTTAGAAGCCAATGAGAAATAATGGGTTTCAAGAAAAGACTTAGAAACAGGAAGTGAATCGGCCAGCCTGATACAACGGTAGATCATGGGGTGGCAACTGAAAATGCATGGTCCCCTCTGAGCATCTCTTGGTCTTATTGACAACTAACAATAATTGATCAGCTGACCTGAGAGAAGGGGAGGGGCAAATGGCTGGAGCAGATGGGACAGATACTGTGGGACATTTAAAAACAAAAGAGTTTTATAATCAATCCTAAAACTAACCAGAAGCCATTGAAATGAAGGTTGTTTTTTTTTATCAATCCAGTTTTATTTGTATTGCACCAACTCATGACAATGTCATCTCAGGGCACTTCACAGACAATCAATTCGAGCCAATCTGTTGTCATCCAATCAGTACTCATACAAGCCAATTCATAACAAATAATAGCCAGGAAAACCAACAGTTTGCATCGAATCTTGACTTTGATCCAATCCCCCATCCTGAGCATGCTAGAGGCAACAGAGGAAAGGAAAAATCCATTTTATCAGGAAGGAAAAAACAGACAAATATAAAGAATTATATTTCCCTTTTATTAATTATTATTTACAAAGCAGGAATCAATAACCAAGGACTAGCCTCTAATGACTTATCTGGTCATCTCTGTTGTAACTCCACAATCCCCACATGGTTTTAAGCAGATTGTCTGAAGATCTTTTCATTTTATCTTTGAGTTTAATACATTACATACCGCAAAGTACATTATAGTTTCAGAGAACTATATAAAGTAAGTAATCAAGTCCAATACAAATCCAATTAAATCTAATCTAATTCTAATCATTACAGTCTAATTCAGCTTTTTTTTTCATTATTTATCTAAATTTGATTGTCCTAAATCAAATTTATGGTCTGTTTTGATGTTATCAACACTGCACCACCTTATGGACCCACACACAAAATCACATTCCCCTACAGATTGTCTTTGATCTCTGAGACCCACACATGTGCTGCCATAGACCTTGTGTTAATCTTTCTGCCTTACCTCTAATTCAGGTCAGTTGTTGATGCTCTTTAACTCATAGCCTTTTGATCCTTGTCCCCCTTTATGTGATGTTGGTCCAGATTTGTCTGTGCCCTCAATTATATTGAGAAATTGTTTACTTTACGTCATAACTACAAACACAAAATAATGTCTGTCACTTTAACGTCTCAAAGCCGCTGACCTGTAAGCAATGAAATGACTCAGCTTCTGTCATAGTTTCTAGTCAAGGCATATTGCAGAAATTTGGCCCCTACAGCACACTCGACTATCAAACATGCCTGGAATTTGCACTAAAATTGCAATAACCCTCCCGTGCATTCTCTAACAAGATGTTTAATGATTATTTTCCATGTTAAAGAAAACAAATTTAGGGTTTTTAAGCATCTATCTTGTCCTAAAAAACACAGCCCTTACATTATAATCTTGGAAATGAAGAAATACATCTTTGATGCAGTCATTTTTTATAATTCAGGAACAGTCTTATGAGAAAATCTCAAATAAATATATGTGGGATATTATTGAAATTGCAACTATCACATATGGTAAACAGCAGGATTTTCCCATGGAAACTGACATCTGCATGCTTATTTATTTTAAGCTTACTTTAGGGGACTCATCTATTTTGACCCTTATGTTTATATTAGATTGGACAACTTTGGCAGGTTTTTTTACTGCACTGAGTGCATTGCAAAGCTACTGGCAGATTTAAAGCCTACCACTAACAAGGACATCACAAATCCTAATCTGTCCACCAACTGCTCAGCTCCAATGGATGCATGCACTCCAAGTAGCTTTTTACACATAATCTCTTCTGCTCTGCTGTCCTACAACTTAAAAGTCATCTCACACTCTCTAGTCCATGATGTGTTGCTGAAAGGCATAAATACCAAAGGAAGAGTGACAGTTTGTGGCAAAGAGCAGCATTTGCTGTTGCTGGCCTGTGAATTCCATGTGTGGCTGAAACGCAGGTTATCTTTTATCCTTTTCCTTTATGCTAGTAATAGAACTGTTTACAATAATGGTGCAGATGGAAAGCTAGCACAGGCAGATATCAGTTCTGTTAACATCATATGAGAGCGATAATAGTAAGCTGTGACAAACGTTCTTATAGAAAAAAAAGTGAGAGAGAAAATTGTCCTCCTGGCCAGTATATTCTGCAACGTTCCTTCATCTCCCATTTCTGCACTCTGCTGCCCTCAGTTATGATGCAGAACTCTGAAAATGTGCTTGATGTTTTAACAGCTCCACCACACAGTGGAAATTGCTGCTCTCTCAGCTGTGTCACATTTACATTTTGTGGCTGAAAGAAACCAACAAAAGTAATAAGCTAAAGTCTAACAACTAACACATCAAGAATTCTGTTGACAGGCATTAGACATTAGATTGAATTTAATTGAGACGGGCAGGACTTTTATGTTCTTGTACACATATTATACTGCGATATTCAGTATACATTAAAAAGGAGAAGATTGTTTATTCAAATGACAGAAATGGTGAATAAACTCTCCTACAATCTCGCAAAGTGCAACAATGGGGCCTGATTTGCCAGGTTGTATATGTCTCATTGAGGACAAGCAGAGGAAAAAATACTAAATTGCTGGCTAACAGCTTCACAGCTCTTTCTCTATATTGATCAAGGAAACCTGACTAAATGGTTAAAAAGCTAAGAGATTGTGTTGAAATGTTAAGTTAACACAAGTGTACATGAAACAAATGAGGACAATCACAGGACACAAAGGAAAGAATATAAAAATGCATGATGATAATAACACAAAGGATGATAACAAACCCCCAATGTGGTCAAACTAACCAGTTGACTGTGCGGTACTGAGTGGTGACATAGCAACAGAAACAAGCCTGTTGACTAGTGATCATCCAAATCCATTGGGGAGGTTATGAAACTGCTGCTCTGTACCCTTAAATCAAGTGTGCTGTCACTTTGATCTTCTTGTTGATTGAGGCACAACAAACCAAAACAGGATATTAGATTAAGAAAGAGTTGATCAGTCACTGGATGCTGAGTTATTCCACATCTGCCATTATTTATCTAATTACCAAAAAAATTACTGTATTGCTACTATTTCTTTAAATATACAATACATACACATTTTGTAATCTTGAAAGGTAAAAAAAAAAAAAAAACTACAAGATTAGATGTGAATTATGGAAAAGCGTGACAACTTGACATTTGTCATTGCATTATGTCATGAATGTACTTTCCCAGAGGGGACTTGCTTGGATCAGGGGTAACCAGTGAACTAATAGAATATGATGCCTTGGTGTCTGATGTTTTCTCTCTGCTGAGATGAGTGGATATTACTAGCTAATCTTATCTTGGCCTGTCAAAAAATGGCAGAAGAAAAGTATCATGAAGAAGAAAATGTAAAATACGCTGAACATTTGAACATTTATAGTTTAATTGTATAACACTTATTTATTTTATTTTATTGTCTGTTTTTAACCATGTCACTGCCTGCACACTGTGTCAGTGAGGGGCACTGTCTTATTAGTGACAGATACAAGAGCAATTCACTGGCCCTGGGGTATCATACGTTGTATTTGGTCTGAGGGAAGGTCCAGCATGAATCGGTTATGCTTAATATTTGGATTACCCCTATTCAGTGAACTGAGATCAGAATAAATGGTCAGAGAGAAAAGAAAAGAAGGCAAACGGAAAAAATGAAGGGGAGGAAGAGGTTTGGGTATGCCATCTTCTCTTGTCTTTTTCTGTTTATTGGTGTTGCTGAATAAAAAAAAAATAAGAAAAAGAATCTGTTCTGCTCAGTGTTACCCTATTCACAGTGAATTTAGATCAAAGTAAATGGTCAAACGGCATTTCATTTTTTAGGTAGTCGCACATTAACACAGTTGTTATACTTAAGAATAAGAATAATACATTTTATTTAAAAAGCGCCTTTCAAAGAACGCAAGGACACTGTGCATAGGAACTTCTAAGACCATTAAAAACACTAAGTAAAAACAATAACAATAACTTTAATGATCGTCATCGCAGGACCACTCACATCATATTTCAACAAACGTCTTCTCGATGCAACATAAACAATAAAACAATGGAGATTAACAAAACAAAGTCATTTTTTGTCTCTTGAAAATGGGAAAAGTATGTACCTCCTGGACTGAAGAAAATTGGAATTTCTATTCTTAATATATTATTTTCAAAACTATATAGGCTAATAAATATTATGCAATAAATAATTATTCTTATTGAAAGACAAGTCTATAGAAAAAGAAAAACAAGGGTTAAGATAGTGACAATGTAGGAGAAAGTCCCATGAGAGAGGTCTACAGGTAGAACTGTAAACAACACAACTGACCCGGGAAAGTATATCAAACGACACATTACAGTTGTAGTTACTGCGAATGATACGCAGAGCAGCCCAGTCGCACGTGGCAGGGCAGTTCTGAGGTGAGTTCTGAGGTTAACAAGTCACCTGAAAGCTCCAAAAATCCTCTGGACACTGTCAATGAGCTAACTGGTTTCAGAGCTGGGTAAGCAACGAATGATTTGTCTGACTGCATTAATTCAGGAGTTAGTTAAACCACTGCATCTGTCACGGGTGGTAGGACTATTATTTTGTTTATTGTGTTTATTTGGTTTTGTTTGGTTATTTATGTTTGTGAACTTC
>JBBBVU010000009.1:19489908-19501308 GCA_037177055.1 Atherinosoma microstoma | reverse complement strand
GGCTCAGCTAGCTAGAGGGGCGGGTCCATGGCTGCATCTACTTTGCCGGGAGTGGTTGTTTCCCTTCTCAACGTCACATGGGGAAAGATTTCAGGCACACCCGTTTGAGCACACGTTCGCTGAAAATTAGAGTAAGGAAGAGAGAGAGCGGTGACGGGATTTTCTAACTCTTGAGTCTCATACACTGTCCTGGGGACACATATGACTGTTAGAAAACCTTTCGAAAGTGAATTTTGCATAATATGGGACCTTTAATATGCTAAATGTATTTTCAGATTTTTTTTTTCAGGAAATTTCTTTTTTTTTCCTTTTTTGTTTTGTACACAAAACTGAGTAGAAAAATAACTGAAATTGACCACACTGACCTCACATATCAACCTTCATTTTATATCTAGCAGTTAATATTTGATAGTTATCAGATAATTCAATTGATCATGTACACAGCATAATCTGATATGTTTCATCGAATAATGGCAGTTATCTGATTATAAGAAATCAGATTAACACTCTTAGATTGTCTCCAATACTCTGATGTCTTTGTGCATGTAGACCCGTATATCAGACTTTTTTGGGTTATTTTACATTTAAAAATCTTTGTCCTCTTCGTCTTTTCAACATCTGTTAAAAAGAAGGAAGCGACGCAGACCCAACGTGTACAGTGGCTGACAGGCGCAAACGTGCTTCATATACAAAAACACGCTGCATATATGAACAGAAATGCTAGCAGGAAAAGCTGCAAGTACAGAGGAACGCAGCAAATACTAAATTTGTAATGTAAATACAGAAATGCACAGCAAATACAGAGGAGGGCTGCATGAAAACTGGATGAAAACAACTGGAAGAAGAAAAAATGCTGCATATTCACTCATGCAACAGAACTGTCTCCGGGCCTCTAGGGGCAGCAGTGAGTTTTCACCCAAGAGGCAGACAAAGGTGAGAAGAAGGTACTGGTGTGAAGTTTGAGCAACGTGAGCGCAGGGATAAAAACTACATAGAGGTATGTTTTTTGTTTTTTTGTTATTTTTAATTGGCCTTTATCTTGTACAATATTATAAAAAAGATCAGCTGATTTAAATTATTGACGAAGCATAGTAGAAACTTTGATAACATTTGCGTTACCGGAGCGTTGACATTGCAGCGCTTTTTTGTTTTCGCATCACATCTTTATATTTGCAGCGCTCCTCTGTATTTGCAGCGCTTCTCTTTTTTACATTATCTTTTTGTATTTGCAACGCTCTTCTGTATTTGCAGCTTTGACCGCTAACATTTCTGTTTGTATATGCAGCCTGTTTTTGTATATGAAGCACGTACGCACCTGTCGACCACTGTAAACATAAGCAGAACACAAAAGAAAAACACAGTGGTGTGCAGCAATGCGAAGTCAGAGTATAAACTAATCAAAACAATCACATGTAGTCTATTTTGCAGGCTTATTAACTCCTACAATAACACTAAGACTCTGGGTCCTGCCATGTTCAATAAAGTTTGAAAATGACAGAAAGTCACATCACTAATACTCTGAAAGAAATTCGAAAATGGATTGGTAAATGTAGACAAGGGTTTTTCAACTATCGCATTTCAGAAGTGCATAGGCCTGTCAGATCCAGTTATTACAATTATCTGATAACTCCCAGCTATCACATTGTGATGGTTATGTAAATGGGCTCATTTTCACCGCCTTAAAGGGGGCGATTAGAGGGGTCCATTTCACATCAACTCTGATAATTCCATCTCTTTTTCTTGTAGAAAAGCACCTTGCCCAATGCCTTGCACACACTATGCAACAAAATTGAGGTTGCATCAAAATTTGAAATAATTAAAAACTTTCACTTGCTTAAAAATATACATGGGTATCAGGATCCCTTGAGGGTCTATGCCTTTTATCTTAAAAACAAGCAAACAATTACAGCAAGCTGAATAAAACAAGGTACCTTTCAAAGGCTGTCTGAATAATAAGTTATATATTCACCACTCCACTGACAGATGAAGACAAAGTCATAGTAACTCGTCAAAACAATAAGCAAGTGACTCAATTGAACCTGTGAATTGACCTCCTGGCCTTATTTTGCATGACAGCTGGATTCTCACAATTTTCTTAAGATTGTGACAACAGAAAGTTCCTTCATGTGTCTTTTTGACAGGGGCACAGGTATTTTGGGCCATGAACATGTTATTATGTCAGTTATGGTGTTTCACCTGCCAGAGCAAGCCGCGTCCTTCATTTTCAGCTTCATTTCGGTTATCTTTTTCAAATCTTTAGCGTCAAGAGTGTGGAGCAGCTTTCACTAGGTGTGAAACAGACAAAGCAGGAGATTCAATGCTGGAGATGTGTTCTCAAAGCTGGAAATATGTGAAGAAACTTCTGTCTTGAGCATGTTTGTCAGGTTGCTAGACAACATTAAAACCTCCTCCCCCCCTACACCTATAACAACAATTGATCAAGTGTGAATTAGGATAATTCTTGTTAAAACCTTTCTTTGTCCCGCTCTGCTTCATTTTTCTGTCCTTGAAGTGTTTCCTCTTCAGCTTCAATACAGTCTGTCAATTAAAAGTGTGAACCCCTGTGGGGAAAACTTCAACTGAAATAGACAGTTTTCACTCTAAACACAGGCAGTCACTTTTTCCTTGTCACAGCTGTTGTGTGACTCCTGTACAAAATTCACAAACTGCATGAGACATCTCCCTCGCACCTGCTTGAAAACTGTCAAAATGACAGCAAAAACCTCACACATGTTCTCTATGTGATCAGACAAGGTCCACAGGGTCAATTTCAATTGCTAGTAAGGAAGTGTAAACTTACATTTGTGGGGAAGGTTTTCCACAAGTTACCAAATAAGCCACTTAAAATTTCATGATTTGGCATCATTAAAACTAGATTAAAGTTTGGTTATTATCAAAGTGCATACCATTGTGTGTAATACTGGAAATACCCTGCATTCTCCAGATAGATGTTTTGAATCTCAAGTCCAAACTTGAGAAGTGTATAGACAGGAACACGTGCCTGTTCTATTATTGGAAATTGGTCTAAAACAGCAGTGTTATTTTGAAAGAGGTTATGAATTAATTATCATACAGAATTCAAATTATAAATTGTGAAGTTCTTTTCTGAAGCACTTAGCTGATGGAGGAACTGATCCAAAAATAAGAGGGAAGCGAAAATGTATAATGGGCTCCATGGAAGTAGAACATTTGTAGGCCTTTTGAATAAGATTATGTTGCGCATGTAGGAGTTTCACCTTTTGCTTACAATTTTTCTGTGTTAGTGGTCGTACGTTTCAGCAACTGAGGTTATCTCAGAGATTTAGAAAGAGCCAGAGAGAAAGAATCAGAGAAGGAGCAATTTGTGTCATTACAGTAGCTGCAATAGGTCTGTAGTGAGTGCCGACGTGTGCATTTGTGAGTGTGTGTACTGTGTGGGCACCCTCTCTACAGTAATAAGCTTGCTGGTGTCTCCAGTTCATCTATCTGGCTCCATTCAGAATGACCTTGAGCTACACAGCCTGTTCTCAAACATTCTCCCGACTCTTGTACACCCCCACCCCCCACCCCACACACACACTTTAACAATTTAAGAAACACAGACAAAAACACTCAACACACACTATCTCTGGTACTAATCATTCCCACCACAATCAGATAATATAATTACTTATACTTGTTGTCTGAATGCACCTTGATACAATCTGTATGCAGGAAATATACATATGATGGATGCTATATAAAAAGAGGATTTGTCATCTTGGTTACTTTCAGTCCTTTTCCTTCTGATTTTTTTCAGTTTTTCTGCTTTTCACTGTTATGTAATTATAATTGGCCCATTTTTTATGGTGAGCAGGATAAGATTTATGAGTTCTGGTTTATGTGCTTTGCTTGGTTCAGAGAGACAGGAAATACTGTACATCATAAGCTACATTCAGAGCTTATCCAAAATTGAACATCCATTTAAATGGAGGGAAGCTTTGAATGTAAGGAACTTGTCTGAATTTGAAAAAATAACAATCTCAATGTCCTTCAGACTACAGGCTGTAGAGAGACTTG
Source organism: Atherinosoma microstoma (assembly GCA_037177055.1). Lineage (NCBI taxonomy): Eukaryota > Metazoa > Chordata > Actinopteri > Atheriniformes > Atherinidae > Atherinosoma > Atherinosoma microstoma. The sequence continues at coordinate 19,497,270 of JBBBVU010000009.1, read as the reverse complement.
AAAAAACTCACAGCCAAGACAGTAAGATTTATAAGCAAAGATGCGTGGCCTGTCTGGATTGCTTTGGCAGAGGGATTTCAGGAATTTATAATGGAACTAGAGACACTATGTAAAATCCCATGTTTTATTACTTAACACATAATCATCAGAAACTTACACAAGCCAGTACATAAGTTAGCTTCACACACAGCAGAGTAGTAAGATGCTCTTCTTGTCAGACTTGCTGCTGCAATCAGCTCACTTGAGACTGTATCCCACCATGGGTGACAGAATGCTGCAGGCACTGCAAGGCATGAAGGATGTTTAGGGTAATCAGGTCACATTCCCAATTTTATTCCTCATGAAACAGTTCCTGGTTCCATCTTGAGAGATTTTCAAGTTGTTTGAATGATTCTTATAACTTAAAAGTAAGTCAACGTTTTCTAACTTAGGTCCCAAACACAGCAGTATTTTATAATGTCCACCTTGAAATATTCCAAAAATAGTTCAAATTTTTCTGCAGCATGATCACAGCAAGTCAAGGTCCCAGGAATACAAAGACATCTTAGCCAACATAAACCCTGCTTATAAAAATCAAGTACGGAGCCCATTTGGTGACATCCACAGAAAAAAAATTAACCAGTGGCTAGGCGTTATAATGCGTGGCCACAAGATGTTAACTCATAGCCACGCATTACTAAATTGTTTGGCACAAGATACTAGATGGCCACGAGATAATTAAGTCATTGCCACAAGTTATTAATGTGTGCGAAGTAGTTGATTATTTCGGGACCACCTATTAGTATCTTGTAGTTATTATCATTTTTTTTATCGATGTCACCAGACGGGCTCCTTAATCAAGTGCTCTTAGTTTTTAGTTAAATTTTGCTGTGAATAATTTCATCATTGATTAGTCTAATATGTCAACAACATGCATCATGTGAGGGACATGCATACTGAATTACATTTTTTGTGGATGAATGTAGGAGTTTTTACTCTTGCACTCTGTGTTAAGACTAGGATATAGCTTTATCTATGGATGTGTTTTACCAAAAAAAAACTTTTTGCTCAAATATAAAATTCAATGGTTGTTATCATCTTTGTTCACAATGCATGAAATATTTTAATTCAACCCTTGCTAATTCTGGGCCATCTGCAGTCACCCTCTCTACTTAAGAACCAGCTATAGAGTGTCAGGTTCTCCTGTTCCCTTCACCTCAGCAACTTCTAGTAGGCTACTTGTTAGTGGTTGTAGAATTGACTGCATTGGTAACACCACGATCCAGAGTTGCTAAGGGAACAAAACACTTTAGCATCTGCACCTGTTATTGTTTCTACTTTCACCTCTTTATGCCACATTTTCTCCACTCTCCAGTCCCCTTTCTCCTTATTTACCCCTGTCTCTGTCAGCAAGTCTTGATCTTTATTCATCTCTTTTTCTTTCCACTCCCAGGAGAAACACTCCCTCACTCCTTACTCTACCTTTAAGCCTGATTTCATGGCATTATTTTATGTTGTCTAAAATGGTTTCTTCAGAAACTTGCCGCGCCTCAAGGGAGACGACCAACTGACAATCAGGGAAGAGGACAGGAAGAGGTGAAGGGGATGACTGACAGGAGAAGAAGCAGGAGAAATCACCATTGGCAGAGAGAAGGAAATGGGAAAAGGTGAAGGGAAAGGAAAAACAAATATTTTGTGAGACAGAAAATAGGAAACCAGGAAGAAAGGAGAAATGGGAAAAGTGAAATTTCCATCTATATTAATTCAAAACACATTTGGTTTTATGTATGTTATCACTAAAATACAGAAGGGTGTATTTGAAAGTGAAACATTTGGAAAGCAGGACTTTATTTGTCTAAATGCTTCCCATAAGGGACTTGAACATACTTGCCAAATGGACATATACAGCCTATACTAACTATGCAGTGTTTGAACTGTGTATTAGATACACCCCAACAAATGATGCATCTGCTCTTGAAACATTGTTTTCAGCTTTGTTTTGATACATTTTCTCTGCACTCTAGCAATTAATTAGTTCACTTCCACCAAAATGAAGGACCCATAAGAGACTGGTTAATGATTTTATGATTACCAGTGGCAGCTGAGGCTTGAAACAGTATGATGCAAAATGCCACCAAGCCAAGAAAGCAAGATGCAAAGAGACATTATCCCCCGGGGAAAAAAAAAAAAAAGAATCCCTTAAGTGATGCATATGGTGACTAATGGCCAATTAAAAAAATAAAATGAAATGCAGGTTCAGATTACCTAAACCTCACCATAACACAGAACAGACAGTTGATCGAATTAATTTAAAAACAAGGAGCTAGAGCGGAGGCAGGATATAAAGCACCTTCTTAATGGCTAATTGTTGGTAAGATTTACTCATCTATGTATTTATTTGACTCTGGCCTTTATTAGATAGTAGCTAGACAGGAAGTGGGTCAGAGAGAAGGATGGGTGATGATGTGCAGCAAAGTGCACCAGGTCGGGATTCTAACATAGACTAGCTGTACTGAGGAGTTGTCGCCTCCATGCATGTGGTTGCCTCTCATCCAGTCGAACAAACCTCTGTAAGATATTGATTTTTTTTTTCAGGGTACGACAAAATTAATTTTGTAACGTCTTCACACAACACTGTATAAATGAGGCTGAAATAGAGCCATACAATTATGGAATAACAGTCCAAATAAATTAGTAAACAGAATGAATAGTGTTCATGATATAGTGTGTACAGTAACATTTCATTACAGTAAAAAACAGACAGTGAGAAGTTCGCTCAGAGGTCACTTTTTGACTTGTGTGCTGTGGTAATAGGTTCAGAAATTCAGCCAGTCAGTGTGACCATCAGTGTGAGGATGGTTCTCCTCTTCCTGACTCTGAAGTAGGAGCTAAGAAAAAAGAAAGAAAAAGACTTACAAAAAAATTCAGTTTTATAGACGGTTCACACTTCCACCGTGTGGTACAAAAGAGAATATTGCCATCCACTGTACAAAGTATAAGACAGGAGTAATCCTCTTGACAGACATGCTATGGATTATTATCATGCTATGTGTATTATTAATTTCCTTTTTTTAATATATATATAATGTATATTCAAATGATAATACCACAGGGTTGGATCAGACAGTAAGGTCTGTCTTAAGGAAACATCTAAGCAATAGTGTTTGGATTAACATGCAGTCCCATCATTTTGGTCTGTGGAGAATTTGCATCTAGCTGAGGCCTCTTCTTAAAGATCCATGAGGGAATTACGTATTTGACAGGCCTCCTCCATGTACCTGCCAACAGCATGCCTTAGTGACTTATCTGTTTGAATACTTCACAAGAGTGTTTTCTTCTATCATACATAGAAGAAAACAATTTTTACAAAACTGTGTCATTTTCGCATTCACTTAAAAATGTTATGCTGTTTAATTCTACAGAATTAAACATCATCTTACTTCTTTCATACAGAATGTCTAATAAGTATACATAATAACACCTATCTCAAGGTCTAAAAGGTCTGGTGTACACACACACAAACCCCCACAGAGAAATCTTTAATGATGTGAGTGATAGAGACAGTTATCCTTTGATAGTTTTTAATTCAAACATGCAGCTATGACTTCTAAAAGCAGATATTTGCTCTGCTGTTTGAATAAAAAGCAAAAAAGCAAAAGAATCCAAAATTCTAGAACAGTAAATAAAATTCAGACTGGTAGGGAGCAGCCAAAACAGAAGGGAGTAGGACAGACAAAGGACACAGTAATGACCACACTAAGCCAGAATAAAACGTCTTTTATCAGGTGCAGAGCTGGAGGGTATATCATGCCAGGGTGCTCCACTCAATAACTGCTCAGATTGTTTGGTCATGTGTTAGTTTTAGATGTGAACACACTGTGTGCACTTTTATCTAGTGAGTGTATATATAACCAATTCAAAAAGAAATGTTACTTTTCAAGTATTCTGAACTGAATAACTTTCAGTTCTGAATAGATATGAGAATGTATCTGTCTATGCTTCCAGATTCATAATATCCTCATACCTGTAGCTCACTGTTGAGCAATTGCTAATCATACCAGGAAGACATGAATAGAGTGTTTGCAGAAACATATAAGCTAGACAAAAACTAGACATGAAGAGGTTCAATGCATACAAATGCAACTCTTTGATTTGAAAGTGGGGTTCAGATCCTATGTGGGCCATTACCAGTGTTTCCGCATGGTTGATGGATTTGGCTTGTCAATGCAGTCCTCTCAACCCCAGCTGTAATGTTATCTACCAATGCTCCGATGGGAACTAAATTTGATGCCATTAGTCTCTCCAATGTCAGCACATCGAGATATTTTGGCTTGACGCTCAGATGTCCTGGATCTACATCTGTCAATCTTTGCCTCTAAATAGATCAACACTTGGTAGTAAGTCTTTATTGAACTTACTTATCTTGTATTAACTTGTCTTTGCATCATTCATCTCAGTCTCTCAGGTATGGTGCAACAAAGAAAAGCTGAGGATAAGGTCCATTCTAAACGACACCTTAACAGATAGTAGAAAGTAGAAATAAAATGAGAGCTTATTAATAAATAACATAACTTAAATATCTTTGTTATCAAAAACATAGCGGCATAGATGTGGCATCATTTTTGGGATACAAATTTATCTAATTGCCTTTTTTTTCTAGTGGCTCTTTATGGGAAATATTGGTTGACATCTGTTCACTTAATATATCATTTTCATTGCTTGATTTGGTTTTTAAATTTTTGTGGTTTTGGTTGAAATCTTCAACAAACCTCAAATTAATTTTAGCTCACATGTTAAGAGATTGCTTGTCTTAATTCAACTGGCCATATTTTCTCCTTTTATATCTTTAATGTGGTAATATTAGGCTGTCCAAATGTGTGTACCAGAGAGTGATAGATATTCTGCATGAACTGCAGCAACTTTGCATGTCAGATGTCCCAGTTCTCTAAAATACTGGAAAAACTGTAAATCAAATAATTTGGCAGTTTTATAGAGAAGCTGCTGCTGACAATCTGTATGTGGTGTGTCTATGTTCCTGCTCTGGTGTGTGTGGCTGTTGTGGGCGGGCCTCTGTTGCCCTGGCAACCAGGATCTTCACCTGCACCTCGTCTGTAATCAGCAGCTGTACTTATTCCAGTCATCGGCAGATTGTTGGTTTACCCGGTGGTAACAGCACTTGGCCATTTCTGCATTTTGTCCGGTTTCCTTAGCTTCCTCTAATTATAGTTTTTTGCTCCTCTCAGAAACCCAGACCTGCCTGCCATCATTCCTCTGCTCATCTCTGGCCTGCTTCCCACAATAAACCCCTTTTTCACTTTACTCAGCTCTGTGTTTGCGCTTGGATCCTGGTATCATCATTTACACACAACAATATGGGTTTAGAAATAATAAATGGACAGGCTTAGCGCTGATTAATCTACTAGAAGAAATAACTGTGTTGATACAAAGAGGGGTGCACTTAGAATATTTCTAGATCTGAATAAAGCATTTGACACTAAATCATGATAAATCAATTAGAAAGGAAAAAAAAAGTATGGCTTCCTATACTGTCATTTTAGCAGATGCTTTTATCCAAAGCGACTTACAACTGCTTACACCAGTGATGCTAACACTGGAGGCAAGGTGGGTAAAGTGACTTGCTAGAGGACAGAAAGATAGTTGACTAGGACAGGAAACAAACCAGCAACCTTTGGGTTATTGGGCAATCTGCTCTACCACTTGAGCCACTGGTGGTAGCAACAGGTATGGAAGGTAAGGAATGGTTCTGAACTTGTTGAATATCTATTTATTTAAAAGGCAACACATTGTATAAATAAAACAATGTTAGTCTAGACTGAAGAATAATACATGTGGAATACCTAAAGGATCAGTTTTAAGTCCAAAAAAGTTTATATTAACGACAGTTGCAAAGTATCAAATGAATTAAAGTTTGTTTTATCGGCAAATGACAAATATTTTTTGCTCAGGTGTGGAACTGTAGCAGCATATGGAAATACAATTACAGAGGAACTAAATAAACTGAAAAAGTAGTTTTCTCAATAAATTGACTTAAAATTTTAATAAAACTAATATTATTTTGCTTGGGAATCAAAAGAGAGGTGTAGAAGTCAAATTAATCATTCATAATGTAAACATAGAAACAGTAAACAACATTAAATTCTTCAGTGTGATCTTGGACCACAATATCCGTTGGGAACCACACAATTATTTTTGGGGGAAGTTGGCACGGAGCAGCACCGTCCTGGGGAAAAGAAGGCACATACTAAACCTGAAAGTGCTTTATACCTTATGCTGTACAGTGTACATCAATTTTGCCATAAGTGTTACTGTGTAGAGGTGTGGGGGTAAAAAACACTAAAGTAATAGGGATGCACGATATATCTGCGTTAATATCAGTATTGTCATGTTAGTAATCTTATAACTTATTGGTATCTGTCTGATAAATAAAATTGGGCCGATATTAAAAACTGATATTTATTTCCAGCTGTTTGTGTAGGCTATGTGGGTCGGGAGGAGGAGGGTTGGCCATTCTGTATTTGTTTGGGCATGTGGTATTGATAGTGATGCAGTACAGTATTGTGGAGTGTTCAATGAAGCAGAGAAGTGATGTCAGCAGTGTGGTCATTTTTCACCTCGTCGAATGAAGATATTCCAAAAGCAGTACTCTTTGCAAAGTCGAGGTAATGTCAGGAGGATGCCACGTCAAATCCTTAGGGCTGGGCGGATCGATCTAAATATTGATAGTATCGATACCAAGGCTAGTATCAGTATCTTTGATACAAGTGATGAGATTGGTCATTTTTTTGTAGTTTCTCTTCTTCATTTTCCAGTGAAATGAGAGAGAAAACCAATCGTAGGTTTTGCTTTTGTTTAACTAATTTGCGCTGTTGACGTTATTTTTCTCATATAACTACGTGTGATGAAAGGGAACAACAGTTGTTTTATTATTTTGATATATTTTTGATGTTATTTCATATTGTTTACAAACAAAAAAGCTTAAATTCAAATTCTTCAGTTCAGTTTTTTGATAAAAACTATGTTGTATTTGACAAAAGTCTTTGTACTGTTTTATTATGACCATAATGATGTTTAATAATTAAAGGCAAAATCATTTAGTGATTGTGAAATTTCAAGCAAAACGTATCGCTGTCAGCGATATTTGCTCTGGATTCACTTGGTATCGGATAGATACCAAAATTTGGAGTAGCCCTACAAATCATTCAATACCATTTTGATATGGCATCTGAAAACCCACTATCCAAAGGTTCACAAACAATGGTGGGAAGCTAACGCTGCTAACACTAATTTTTATTTTGTACAGAGTTTGAGAACCTTAAAAGGTAAAAAAAAAAAAAAAAAAAAAAAAAAAAAAAAAAATATATA
>JBBBVU010000009.1:19438283-19476024 GCA_037177055.1 Atherinosoma microstoma | reverse complement strand
TTTATTTAAATCCAGGTTAAAGACCCTCCTGTTCTCTGCTGCATTTACATAGTTTTTATCTGAATTTGTACTGTTTCGTTTTAAGCTTGAATTTTAAACTTGATCGTGTTTTTAATCTGTTGTCATTTCTTAATCTTCATTTTAGATTATTATCATGATCTATTTTTCTTTTTTCTCTTCTGTTTTCTGCAATGTAAAGCACTTTGAATTGTCCTGTACATGAAATGTGCTCTATAAATTTGCCTTGCCTTGCCTTGCCTTACCATGACAGTGTGGTTGCAAAAAGCTATAACTTAACAATGTGTGAGCCAAGGCCTGCTAAACAACCGCATAATGTTTGATCAAAGACGGAGTGAAACATAGCTTGGAAGTTATGCATAAATAGCAGAGGAACCTATGGTTAATTAAAGGACACCGATAAAAATGGATTGGAACAGGAGGCACAAAAGTTTGAGGCTTCCTTTTTAATGCCATGTTGCCATAAAACCTTTAAAACCAACATGCTAAATTTTGCTGTAGCATTTCAGTGTTATAGACAAGGGTGTAGGTTTGACTCTGTGATTAGTAGGGACGTAAAAGTTCTTCTCAAAGGTCCCCGTAAGATTTGTTTTTTTGCACTTTTGCTAAATGTTCATTTGCTATATCAGCATTTAAAGTGGACAGAAAATCTGAACAAGCGAAAGTTTAAGACCTCACCTGTAACCCTGCCTCTCCAACTGCTCCTCCACCTGTCTCTCCATCTTCCTCTTCTCTCATTACTACCTGTCAACCCCTTCTGTCACCTGACCAAATGAACATATTGATACCACATGGGACAAAATGTGCCAAATTAAAAGTTTTAATTTAAAACATGATAAACAATTTTTATATAGTACATAATTATCCTTATGGTTATAATAAAAAATCTATATACTCATTACAATTGCATATGATTTGCTATATAACAGAAAATGTTCATTTTAATATCATTATTCTCATTTTAATTGAAAACATGTTAAAATGATTATCATCCTTTTTTTGAGGGATCTGAACAAAAAATGTCTTTTTAAGTCTGTAAAACATTATGTGAAGGTCAGTTAAACACTTTGGTATCAAACATTATGACTTTGACAAAATTTTTATTAATTATGTAGCCAGTCATATCTCTGAGTACTAAAGCTCACCTGCTGTGACCCTGCCTCTCAACCTGCTTCAGCATCTCCTCCTCTTTCTAAACTGCAGCTTTGAATCTGTCACCAGACAAAATATCACAATGACTCATGCTGAGGAAACATTATCAAATTAGTAACTGTTCTTATCATCATTATTAATAACACAATAGCAGCTGAGAAAATAATTTCTTTGTGATTTAAACTTTTACATTAACTCACTCTAAAATACTTCCTGATGACCTCCTTCCTTTGCTTTGCTTCGGACATTCTGACATTCTGAACTCTGTCTCGAGTTCGCACCGCAAGTGCTTCAACAGAGTGAGTGACAGTGGGAACAGCCAATCATGTTAGCAAGAAACAAAACAGCAGAACCAATCATATCAGTTGAAATACATGATGAATCTGATCCCTCTGCTATTTGTGGGATCGAGAATGGTAGGGACAACTCGGGACTTACCGCACATTAGTATAGACACGTCCCTATTTGTACACCCTTGTTGGGAACCCATAAACACAATACAAATTATCCTGCAGAATTCACTTTGAAAAATTGCAAGTTGAAGCAACATTATTCAGAATCAGCTCACATGATGAAAGATCACAATAGTCAGTGTGCGGGAGAAAAAACTTTCTTGTTCTCAAGAGTCTCTTAATCTAACAATTTACTCAATGATTTGGCATCCTGAACTCCAAATTAGCTGTCATGCTTAGTGTCCCATAACGTAGGTTAAATACAACACCACAAAGTACAAATGGCGGACATCTGAGATTTTATGACCACCATCATCTTAGTTAATCTTAGCTTGTTCAACTTTAATGAAATTGCAGATGGGCTCTGTTTGGATGACATTAAATGTTTGTTTGTTTGTTTGTTTTTTTAAATCATAATTATAAATAGTAAAGGTACAGAATCTCATATTTTAGTTGTACCCCATGGCAACAAACACATGATGTGTCAGGAGTTTCAAGACCTTACCGTTAGCTAAATTTGCATTATTTTCAATAGCTATGATCAATAATCATGCACTGCATTTTTATGTTGCGTCAGCTAAAATTATGTTAATTTCTAGGTGAGTGGTAGACATGGTCTGAATGTTCAGTTGTTCGGGTTTTCAAGCTTGATCAGAAAACTGTCTGACTGCTAGTGCATGCCCAAAGTCCTAAGAGCTAAAGTCTTTTCCAGACACTGTAATTAAGTGAATGTGGTTCCATCACGTTTGTCTATGAATTGGTGTTGAATTCACCATTTGGCCCATTAGTCTGGGAACTAAAAATGGCCACATCTGGATAAGGGATTGCAGCTAGAAAGAGAAATGGAAACAAATACCCTTCCTAGAGGTCTGATATTTACTTTAGGTGTCCATCTTAAAGCACAGTAGATTGACGTTTGGAAAGTGATGCTCTTTGTACAATTTTATTTTTAAAAAAGCATTTGCACTTTGCAATATTTTGCTTGATTTAAAAAAAAAAAAAGATCAGTATACAAAATGATGTTAAATAAATGCAACATTTGTTAAATGCAAAATATTTGGGGCTAGCTGTTGCATAACATTAGGATTAACTGACATTTTTGTCCCATTTCCATGATCTAACATCCTTCTTTTTCAAATAGTTGAATGCATTAATTCAAGTCCACTGTACAAATCTTTAATGGCTTGCATGCATCAGATGTCTGCCGTAGCTGATTTTGGAAGAAAGATTCAACACAGTTTCCAAAATGTGATCTGTTTTGAAAGGGGAGTGACCAACACAGCTGTGATCAGGCTAGTATCTCTATAACACTTAATATCTCAGATAATTTCACCAGAGGGGCACTTTTTCCTCTAAACTGTGCGATGTTAAGCTGTGAATATCATGATAAGCATATTAAGTTAAAAAAAAATTGAAAAAAGAGGTCTCCCTCAATTAACTCTTTAACATAGGTCAAAAACAATTGACAGTTTCTATGTTGTATATCTTTGTAATAAATGAACTGAATCTTTCAGTATTCCAGGTATTCTTCACAATATACTTCACATTTGTTTTTTATCAACATAGATAATCATTTTATTTTCTCCTTTCTTACTCTTTGAATATAAAACCTTTTTCGTATCACTACCCCTCTACTGCACAACATGGGTAAAAGAGGCAGCATCATGCTCCTCACAGCTTCTCCAGACCCTTTCACGTATGTCACGTGTTCAAGGTGAATTTGTACTAATCTCTGAAGAACACAGGGGGGCAATGGTGGTGCCAATTCCGGTGTTATAAGGCAAATACCAGTTAAGCTCCATGGTGCCGGGGAGTAAGCACAAGATCCACTAGACTAGGACATTGAGCGGTCAGGCCACCCTCAGTCTGTTTCTGATAGTTTAGTCAGAGGCCTTCACACCAGTGACCTGCTGTAGGTCTTTTTGTTGGGCGCTAGGAGTGCCCACCCTGTTCTTCCTTGCACAAAGAAACAGATACCGGTCCTTAGAAATCTGCTTAGATATCTGAAGGTGAAGGACCTTCTTTAGTCCTCTCCAGCTCTAACTGGCTGTCTCCTGAAATATCCCCGATACTCTTGAGACTGTGCTGGAAGACACAGCAAACCTTGTAGCAAGAGCACGTATTGATGAGCCATCCTGGAGGAGTTGGACTGCCTGTGCCTGTGTGAGCCTAGCCAAATGCAAAACTAATGAAAAACAGTCAGAAAAGATACTACACCTCCTGACACCCTCATTTTAAAAACACACATGTATATAATGATTTGTGGTAATCAAAAACTAGATGTTCACAGAATACTTAATCATAAAATAAACTCATTTCAAATGACAGAGTGAAGAAATACTCAGCCAAGATTAAATTACATAGGAAATAATGCGGGTCATTTTTGACCCATGTTGTGCATTAAAAGGGGTAGGCTAAGTCTATGTAGTGCATCAAAGGGCTATTTGTTAAACCTTGATTTAACTATTCCTAAAAGTGCTCCAACTCTTGACAACTCCATGAGCCTAAAAGATTCGAAGTCCACCTCTTCAAATATGCTCAACACCTTGTGATGACTTCATTTTGACAAGCAGTCTACTTTTCTTTTCCTCTCCAGAGATAAAGGTATTTGCCTTGCTTAACCACTTGTTTAAGCTTGACCTGAGGTTCTATTTTGTTTTGATTGCAGCTCTGCCGACAAAACAGAAGACGAAGCTGTTAGTGATGTCGTTCCAGCATATTTTGCTCAAGCATTAGCAGTTAATAGCTTTCTAGAGGATATCAAACCTGCCAGGCAAATTAAGTTCTATCATGGCTGTAGTTATCTGTCCTCATTATATCTACCCAGCTTTTTCCAATCTCTATCTTAATTGCGTTGTAAAAAAGTAAGTTGTTTCTTCAGGTAGTTACAAGGCTTTGTTTGAATTTTTCCCTGCTTTCTAGTTCCTCTCCACCATTGTTAAAAATAGAATGAAAAAATATAAATGAAATAAATGTAAAAAAATAGCATACTTTGCACTAAATGTTTTCAGATTAAGATTTAACATTCAGAAACACATAAAAGCCCTTTGGACTGTAAAGGATTCAAACTCAAATAAGTTGTCCACATGGGGGAATTAGAAATGACAACAATATATTGTTGTTTTCAACCCAAGAAATTTCTTCAATATTTTCTGTTTCATTTCATCTAAAGGTGAAATAAATCAAATTATCCAAATTGTCATTAAAGTAGAGCAGTCTGGTCATGAGTCAAGGTCATTAATGAGTGTAACTCTTGTCTAACTTGTAAAAATTGTGTGCAAATGTTGTTAGAAATGTCATCTTTAAGACTTTTTGATTTTTATACTAGTTTGGCAACCCTCAATTGTTTTGTATCTTCTTTTACTTCTCATTATCATTACTATTCATTATCATTTTTGTTACATCCCTTTGTTCATCAAAATTAAAAACAAAATATTTAGACAACATAATTGAAGTTTAATAATTGAAAAAAAAAAATTCATGACTGAGAACTTGCATAACAGGACCTTATTATTCAACGTTTCCATTGTGTGACCATTAAGTGAAAGCACAAAATTAAATAACAGAATGACCAACCATTACTTTTGATACACTGACTTTTAGTTGAATATTCATATAGTGGCATTTGTCATTTTAATTCCCTATGCTCCCTTTTTCAACACACCTGAATCAAATTACTGAATTCTCTCGTCCTTCATCTGGAGACATTCATTTGATTCAGGTGTGTTGGAGAAGGGATGCGTAGCTAGTTATTCAAAGCATTTCACTTTATTTCAGTTAGTAAATCCATTGAATTACACAAACGTACAATAATAAACACTTTAAGATTACATCCAGTTTGTTTCATATTCAAACACTGAAAACAGTACATGGGAAAGAAAAGGATGCAGCAACAAAAGTTTGAGAACCACAAATGTTCTGTTGTTTTTGTCTATCTGTCTTATCATTTGCATACCTTATTGTTACTATTAAAATAGGTTTGTTCCACATTCATTTGGTCACTCAAACAAATGTAATTTTATTTGGTTCAATCAATTTACCCATAAATATACTGACAGTAACCAATGATGGGTCTGTATTCAACTGCCTTCTTTATTCTTCCAGCGAAGGAGGATGAGGACTCCTCAGGCGAGGACTTGCAGGTTGAAAAACAGCTTCACTCATCAGACTGTCATGATGCTGAACTCTCTGCCAACATATTTTGAATTCGTCCATTTTCAAAAAGGCAAAACTATATTTCCCCACACATAAAACAAAAACAAACAGAAGTTAAGCTGAAAAATGCAGGGAAGCAGCCTTGATTGTTAAATTTGAAATGGGCTATCTGACATTTGAATTAGTTCAGTCAGCTTTCCTCAAAACAACGTTCTGGATTAATCATCAGCTAAATTATTCTTTTCCTGTTTTTTTATCAATTTTTCCATTTTCATCTTTTTAAGTTAGGCTACTATTTTCAAGATGAAATCTTTTTTTTTTTAAAAAGATCATAATCATCCACGATGTCTCTGTTTTACAGCTACACTGTTTTTTTTAATGTATTAATTATTTTCTAAAAATGTAATCTCAATTTCGTGCAGCTCAATACCCAATCATGGTTTTATGTGTGTTTTTTGTGTCTGACTTAATCAAAGTCATTCTCCGATTTTCGACGGTCTAAAATGTAACCCTTTTGTCACGTGATACAATATCCCAGAATCCTCCTAACAAGGAAGTGCTAACTGGAGGCGTTTATCTTTACAATGATGGAGGAAGAGGAATTTGAATTTGCTGAAGATTTTGAGGCTATTTTGCACCTAACCCCAGAGGTGCAGTTAGCAATTGAACAGGTAGACACTCCGACTTGTTTCCATCGCGTTTAGGGAAACGTGTTTTTTTTTATAACACCTAGCCAGCTGTTAGCCGGTTAACCATCCTGCGGGCTATTAAATGTGACATTGCTAGATAAGAAACATCTACAATATTATCCACAATACGAAGAATTCTCGGCTTACTTAGATTAGTTACAGACAGGTAAAAAGCGTGTCAGATTTAGGAATGATTCACAGGCTTTTCTTATAAAGTTGTCTTCACATTTTGCTCTGAGAAATTGATTCAAGTTTGATTAGCTTCACACGGTTCGTGTAATAACGTTGGTTAACGGCCAAAAACAGATAACATGTTACTAAGTTATACTAATTCTTGTTTTCTTCCAAGGTTTTCCCCAGCCAGGATCCACTGGACAGAGCAGACTTCAATGCTGTGGAATACATCAACACACTTTTCCCCACGGAGCAGGTGCCGTGAGTTTTTCGATGCCTGTTATTAGTTATTACACAAAAATTACTCTTTTTTTATTTGGGGAGCGACATGTCTCCCATTGTGTTATAGCTATGTAGCAATTACAGGCCCATAATCGATTTAAAATTAAACTTCCTTTGCATGCTCAGGAAACTATTAAAGTCACAGCTTCCTGGGTATTATAGACCTTTTAAGCCCAGGAGGAAGTCCCATCATTAGAAGCAGTTAGATGATTTTATATCTGCATGTATAATTTCACTTTTCTAAATATGACATATAATAATGTATTGGGAAAACTCTCATTTTTGTTGGTTTATAAGTGACTTAACTTAAATTTAAAAGCAGACGAATAAGAAAAGCTTGTTATCTCAGAGTGAACGAATGTTCCTTTACTTTCGTGTAACTGGAGTAATATAGGTTCTTGTCATACTTAATGTATTCATGAAATTGCAGGAGCTGATTAAATGTGTGCTGTGCCTTAAAAAGTTGAAGAGCATTTATTTTTTTCTAGTTTGTAAAACTAAAGGATAGAGTATAAACATTCTTAAAAACGATACGTTCCTTTACCTTCTGCATAGTTCATCCCAAACCCTTCCAATTAAAACACATGTGGTGCTTCTGACTTACTTATTGTGAAAGCTATTGTTTCAGTAAGTCCTTAGCATGACAGGCATTGCATGAGGCTAATGTAATAATTACTGTTAACAAATTGACCCAAAACTCAAAGATTTTCCAAAGTTGTAAATATTATGTGAAACTAAAAGAAACTAGTCACATACTTGCCCAGGACTATCATGATGATTGCATTGTGATGTGGGAGTATGACTTTGGGCTGCATAAGAGCAAAGGGTGTACTGTAGATGAGAATAATATATAATTTTGTACCCAAAAAGGTAACTCCTAGAAGCTTGTTTTTGCTATCCTAAACTCACTCTCTTATTTAAAGTTTTTGAAGAGGAAATACTGAAAATAATAATGTCCATTATGCACCCTGATCTCAATGTAAAAAGTTTACACTTAAGTTGAGCAGCGGTCATCCATGGCCAAGGGCATTGAGTTTGCCATCATAAAAAACAAACAAACACAGACACAAAATCTTTAACAGTGCAAGTTTGCACTCACCTTGGTTTCACCTTTTATTTAATTCTTTACCATTGATCAGTGATTAATTTATCAGCGTTTAATTCTTAGTTAAATGCTGTTCTTGTTCAGTTTTTGTAATTCCATTTGAGACTGCCATTTGGGAGTTATTATTGTAATGATAATTTACATCAGTTAGATCACTTGTATATTATGCATGTGCATGTATATTACATCTCCAAAAGGGGTCAGTGTAACCCTTTATTTTGTGTTTTTGTACTTCTTTGATTCAGCTAGTATTACCACCTAATTGCAATGTATTTAGTATAGGTTAAAGGCTCCACCTGCGCTGAATATGATGCATTAATGCACTACAGTAGATTTGTAGGATATGAATTAAATTCATCAGCTTATTTTTTATGCGGAATAAGTTTATTGTCATATCTATTAGAAACAACACATGAAACATCTGAATAATTGATATCATGATATGATATATATCAATGATATCAAATTAAAAGAGTTCTTTTAGAAAATAGAATTTTCCAGAATGTGTTCTTAAAACTGTTACATATTTTACTGACATTTTCTCTATTTTCATTTGTCAGTCTTTGGCCAATATTGATGATGTGGTAAGCAAAATTCGTCTCAAGATACGGTGAGTTTGCGTGAAACAATTCACAATAATTCTTTTCACAATAATAAATTCACCTTCAATGTGACAGAAGTTTTTCATTCCTTTCAAATTTGACAGACGTCTCGATGACAACATCAGGACGGTGGTGAGAGGCCAGACTAATGTGGGTCAGGATGGTAGACAGGTCAGTAATTGTCAAGCAATGTAAGTTTTACGTAGGAAAACACCTCAGTTTTATAGCAGAATGTGACAATTAGATCTGGACTTTTTCCACATTTGCTTTCACACGAGTACTAATATCTGGAACTTTTCTGCTGGCTATGCAGCTCCATAGCGGAAAATGCAAGAGAGGGAATGTAAAGGGACATTTGTCGAGGGTGCACAGGAGGCAGGACATGATGTAAAACATAAACTATGGATACAAGTGTGCTATTCAACAGCGTGTAGAGAATTGCAGATGAGGCTTTTTGATCACTGTTTTGGTAGACATTTGCATTTTCACGAGCTAGCCCTCTGGATCATTTCTAGAGAAGTAGGACTTGATATTTCTGTACTGAAATCTGACAGTCGTGGTCAGAAAAAAACGGATAGAGCTTTATTTATTTTACGTAAGGTGTTTGATCATTCATTTGCCAGCATGGCTAGAAAAAACAAAACAAAATAGAATTTTTGTTTTAGTTTGGTCCTTGAACAGTAATGTGGTAGAGAGCAATATACAGTGAACACTTAAATCGTCCGCAAAGTCAAATTGACATTTGGTTTAGTCTAAGTAAGAAATTTCGATGTGTGACTCTTATGCTGAAAAACACCTTGTTGTGCTTTTATTCCCTGGTGGGGAGATCAATAACCTACACAAGTTACATATATATTTGTCCCTTGTGCTGTTAACTTGTATAATGTCCTTCAAGTTAGAATTGTGCCTTTGGTTGTAACCAACACAGAAAAACAAATTTCTCTCCATCTCCTGCTCTTTCCTCTCTCTATATTGTTTCCATGGAAAAGGACAATATGACTCAGATCCATTCCCGCAGCTCTAACTGCCTCTTCATGGAAAATAATGTCTGTGAAATAGATTCTCATATGTACATTTATTTCACAACCCTGACTTGTGATTCTTTGCCTTTTTTTTTGCGGGATTATGATTTTGAAGCTCAGCCCCCAACTGATTTAGTTCTGGTCCATACTCTTTCAAGGTATTGTGCCTTGAAAGGAAAGTCCCACCTGTTTGGGGAGCCATGTCTGTTCTGATCAGTTGACGTGACGAGGTGTGTGTTGTTACAGTGTCTGGCTTGGTGGCCCCGTCTTTCCCCAGTCAGCTACTGTTTAGTAGCGGAAACACTCTAAATCCTGTCCAGACCAATAACATTAAACAGTCACACAATAATTTAGTTTGTTTTTCCAACCCCCACAAAGTCATTCCAACCTTTCCAGAGGAAAATCCGCTCTGCAGACGGAAAGATGGAAAGGTGTTCATTTCATGAAGGCAATACATTGAGACAGCAATAGAATAAAACCAACCAGATTAGTAATGTCGTCATTTCTTCTGTTAATTGAACTTGTGCATGAAGCAACTCCCAAAATAAAACCCTAGATGGTAATATTTATGAAGGATAGAAGGAATGAGTTTGGAGGGGAGAGTAAGTGGAGGTGGTATAGAGAATGATTTCTGTTGAGTTTTTCTTATTCTGTGGGGAGGCAGACTGATATGCATGCCAGCTGAAAGTGTGTAAAGATCTTAATGATCAGACTCTGGTGGCTACTAGAGCTTATATTTAGTGTGTTAATGGCTGTGTGGCATTCAACATTTGGCTTTTCTTGACAGACAGCAGTATATTGAGTTTAAGGGACATTATAATCACAATTTTTTCTTCTTTTTTTAATTGTCTCTACATTTTACTAGTTGGTAATGTAATTAAATTTTGATTTTAGAATAAGGAATCAATCCATTGTGTGTATATATAGTCAGAGCCACTTATATCAGCCTGCTACTGAGTTGTTATTTTGTCTTAAAATGTAAAGTTTTAAAGTTTGAATTACTTTATATGTTGTAAATTAGTATTTCAAAATGAAGAAAACATGCAAATCATATTAGTTGATAGTTTTCCAATTTTCCCGTGCAGTTACTTAAATCTATTTCATCGTCGTAAAACATTAGCTGGACAGTGATGCATTTTTCATAACTCAACATGAAAGGAAAATGAACCACTCACGAAAAATAATAGCAACAGCCTAAAAGTCTGTTATAGTTTATAATAGGTTGCTCTAGAAACTGTTGCCTTTGACATTAAGCTTAGCTAGGACAGAGCATTTTAACATGAGGAATGAGATATTCTCTTCTCCCTATAAATGTTTACATGAAGAGTTGTTTACGGGCAATATTCCAACTGTTAAAAAGCTTTGTTTGCTTGATCTGATTTATTGTAGTATTTAGCTCAAAATGGAGTAGAGGCACTTAAATCTGGCCTCTGCTTAAGAAAGCTACACTAATATTTGTAAGAGGACTAAGTTAGGTTGATAATAAGTATGTTAAACAAAGGTAAGAGGCTCGCCTTCTTGTTTAAACCATATAATACAGCCTCTGTGAGCCATGTAACATGTGCTGCTTATTGCATGTTAGAGATGCACTGGTTTGTGTGAATGCAGATAACATCTGTGGCATGGAGGCGCCTGCTGGGCAGTGGTCTTCTGAGCTTTCCTCAGGGCTAAATACAGGAAATGAGCACAAGGAAGCAAGCCAGATTGAATCAGTTGAATCTGCATTAGCGACAATTGCAGCTTTCAAGTTTTGGACTCTGCACTTTGTTTGCTCAAGAGCCCCTCCAGGCAGCCTTTTAGAGAAGTCAATGGATCTCCTATCCTCCCAGTATTCAGATCAAAGTGCTATTGCTTAACCTGCCTTAATTTTTTTCAATTAATCCCTCTACTCGCCAACAACCTTGGTGTGGTATGAAGACTAAAAAGAAAGCAACATGCATGAGTTGGAGGCAGCTTTTTCTCATCTTGACTGAAGGCTAATCAGAACCAGACTCTCTGTGTGGCTTTAGTAGCAGACTGTGTTGATGAAAAGCATATTACATGCAGTATACATTTGAAGTCAAAATGGTTTAGCTAAAATTTGAGATAATGTGGCAACATCCTCACTTTGACTGTGTGTCTCCACTGACACCACTCAGGACGGGAAATAATTGCTTGCCTTTCAGTTCAGGCTGTATTTATGTTTGTGTGTGTGTATGTGCACCCACACAGCCTTGTGCGTTTTGTAACCCAGTGTCCACTTGTTTGTTAGACGTGCCTGTGAAAGTGGTAAATTCCTCGGACAGCTGGTGCCGGCTGTTAGCATTCCTTGTGTGCATGTGTGTAGGAGAGAGTCTGAGGAGAGTCAAAGTTGTGTCTGCAGTGCTGCCACAGGAACAGGCCAAATGAAGCCAATTAGCGTTAGCATTAAATGTCAGAGCAAAATCTCTCTTTAGGACCATGAAAGAACAGCTGCCATGTCAGCTGAAGGGGAAATATTAGAATGGCACTACAGCCACCTTACAGTTGTAACTGTCTAATGTCATATAGACTGTTAAAATAGCTAATTATCTCTTTAGCATTAACACTGCCAGCCTCCACACTGAGCTTAGCCTTATGGCCTGTGTGTCAACTTAAGACCTATCAATGCTAGATATTTAGATAGCTTGTCAAGAAGAAGTGCATATAGTATGTTAACAGTGCCTCTGTTGTAGAGTTGGAAAAATATAATAATATTCTTTTGAAACTTAACCCAAATAGCCAGCACTAGAGCTTATTTTTTCAATAAAAGTGTAATTGTGGAATTGAATTTATGTTTGAATGCACATTTAATTAGGTTCAAAGCATTATAACATAGGTCTTCTTTTCTCTTCACAAATGAACACCAGATACTGTGGGAATATTGGGTACTTTGCCTTTGCTCTTCACAGCTGGACGTTCTCCACTGGAGACCAACTCCAGAGTAATTTCAGTTGTAATGTCCTACCTTCTGCATACAGAAGGGAAGACATGCAGAAAGCGTGCTCTGGTAATTACGGCATTTTGTTTTACAGCATGTTGAGAATGGCTAATGAGGTGCCCTGCATATCTGTAGTTGTGACTATTTTGGGGTTTATATCAATACCATATGTATTTCGACAACCCACAAGCAAGTGGGAAACCTCCGAGACACACGTGCTGTATATGTATTTGTATCTGTATTGCTCTACTGGTGGTCCAGTCAGCAAGTACTAAACTGTAGATATCCACAGTAGTATGTGATAAGTGTTTTTAGTGCATCTTGTGTAGTAATTGAAATGCTTGCGTATGTTTAAAGTTCTTTTTTTTTTTTGCACAGGCTTTGGAGGAGGCTCAGATTGCCATTCAGCAGCTCTTTGGCAAAATCAAAGACATTAAGGACAAGGCAGAGAAGTCTGAACAAATGGTATACACACACAAACAAAAAAACACATGTAAACACCAAGGTTACTTGCAGAAGCTTAACATGGTTATGACCCAAACACAGGGTAGAGGCAGCCTGTATTTTTCTTTTACAATAAAAGACATTTGGGCAAGTTATTTATTCAAGTCAGGATAAAGCACCTTCTGTGTTTCTGTTACAACAAGCAAAGCTTTCTGTTTTTTTTTGTCAGTGATCTCTGTATGCTTTGCTAGTACAGAAAGGATAGTGAAGGGATAATAGGAGTGATACTAGCAAGCACACCTTCTCTTGGGAGGCATTTTGAAGAAATTGTAAATTGTAAAAAAAAAAGAAAGAAAAAAAGAGATAACGAGGGACATAAAGCAGTTGGACCATGCCAAGCGCCACCTCACTACTTCCATCACCACCCTCAACCACCTGCATATGCTGGCCGGGGGTGTTGATTCTTTAGAGTGGGTATATTTTCATTTAACTTCAGACTCGGGCAGTTCTGTCTCTCATTTGACAAATGGGAGTCTGAGACTGTAAACTCTCAGATAAAGTTTGGAACTAAGGCAACACACTCCCTCAGCCCTTTTTCCAAGGATATTACCAAAATCTTGGATGCCATAGGGTCATGAATGCCTTGTTAAATCTCATACACACTTGGCACAATAAATGGTCATAATAAATGCTTTATTCTACTATATGGTATTTATTAGTTTCTGACTTTGGGGGAAAACAGTGAAATTACTTCAAAACTAATTTACCTGAGCTAATCAACCACATCATGAACATTCAAGTTATTATTTTAGTAAGAACTATTGTAATATTTCCTCACTGCGCTTTCACTGGGACTTTTCTTCTAGCCCAACAGAAACAAAATTATGAACACTACTCCTATAAACAGCAGGGCTCTAGAATGCGACCATTTTGGTTGCACATGCAACCAAAAATTTGTCGAGTGCGACTAACTTTTTTTTCTTGGTCGCACCGGTGCGCCTAACATTCACAGGTCTAGGTGAAGGACTTTAATTCTGTCTCTGAATGTCTGCCTGCGTATTCTGTGTTCATTTCCTCCCTGCCCGAGCTCAGAAAAGAATAACACTGTGATAAAAAGCAAAGAAAAAGGGTGGGTCTTCACCTCTGATCCACAGCTGTACTCAGCCTTGTGTGTTGGTTTTTAAATTAAGAGTGGCTCACATTAGACATCCGGTACGGCGAAGAATAACACCGGCGAGAATCACAGTAACTGGGATCACTTGTGAAACGTATAATATGGTGGAATTTGATCATATGTGGTTGTTATCTATTTTCAGCATCTCTGAGCAAAATGAAGCAGAAAAGCTGGATGAGAGTTGCATATGTTTTGACTGTTGCAGGCCCCCCGTCTGTCACGTCACCTGCACTGACACAGCTCAAGTCTCCCCCAGAAGTTCATTGGTGGCTAACAGCTTATTAAGAAAATGAAGAAATCCAATGCTACGCAGCTCTAGAATATAGATAACGTGCCGTAATACGACTCATATTGCTACAATGACGGTAGATTCCGCTGGTTCAGCTATGTGCATTCCCATGATGGACATGAGGTTCTTGGCGTAACACCAGAGCAAGAGAAATATTCCGGCTGCTCCTTGCTGGACCTCAAATGTTTCCATCTTCACCTCCCTGGGAGAGTTAAAAAAAAAAAAAACTCTGATTTTTATTGTCTGATTTTCAGCTGGTCGATGTGTTTTCTGCTGACGGAAGTGTGGTCACCTGTGTGTGCCCGCACGTATCGTGCGTGTGGCATCGGGGTGGAACTCTGGGAGCAACACAGAGAGCAGCTACGACATGCCGTCAATGTCTTGATCATAACACGTGCACCAAAATTAAAAAGTTAGGCGCACCAGTGCAGTGCAAAAAGTTAGTCTGGAGCCCTGAACAGAACATTAATATTTTTTCTATGATTGTACTGGTAGTATGTTTTGACATGTTCCCCTAGAGTTTAGATGAGGCTTGAATTATGGTAACCTTTAAATGGAAAGACATGTTTATGTTGTTAGTTTGCTCAACTGCCTGGCAGCTGTCATCACAGAGAACATAAAGAAGGATCATGAGAAAAATCATTAATGTGTGTGTTTTGTTCTAGAGCCATGACCAGAAAGAGGCAGTATGGGGAAGTGGCCAACCTGCTGCAGGGAGTGGTCAATGTTCTGGAACATTTCCACAAATATATGGGCATACCCCAGATCAGACAGCTTTCAGAAAGGTATCCAGCTCTCACACACACACACACACACATTCTCACATTCTCACAGGGCTGTTTTCAGCATAACTCTGGAGCTCATTTACAGTAGCCAGGGGGTGATCTCTTCTCTCTGCTGAAATGTTCCACAGTTCATCCTCTGAACTGTTGAAAAGTGGTTCCAGTATTTGTTGAGGTATTTTTTGTGTGTTACATCCTGTTTATGCAGATATATACGCGTTCAAGCCCTGCCCCACACTTGCAAGAAAACACAGGAAGGAAACTGACTGAATAGGCTATCGTTATGCCAGCATTTCTTCCATTATAACAGCAGGGACACACTCTAAAGAGGGTGTGTTTGTATCTCCATGTACATTTCCTCTTTTGAGAATGACATGCATTTATCGCTGTATGTTCTTAAGATTGTTGTTCATTCTTGCAACGTATCTCTCAGTCATGTAACCTTTAGTTTGTTCACTCTTGAGTCACTAATGCAATTGCCTGTATGTAATCTTGTTGAAACACATGAGAATTTACTCAAACAGTCACACAGAAAGTCTTTGTTTTGCTGTGTCCATTTATACTAATATTTTCCAAGAGCAGAATGGGCCTGCTCTTCTGTTTTGACTGAGGTGTGGTAGATGGTGCTCATACTGAGTAACAGCTGCATGGACAGAAGTGACTGCCCTGAAGAAAAGGATAAGAGGAGATACAAAGAAGGGAACTAAATGAAGGCAGGGCTGACAGCTGGATGTAAACAGTGAATAGAAAGTATCTCGGCTTCATGCTGAGATACATGGGCTGACTTAGGGTAAACCTGACTCCCCCAATAGACATACAATCACTATGTATGTGCTTGCAGTTCACTTCAACAGCTGTACAGATTTACATAGCACTTGATATTACAAGACCCTTTTGGACAGAGGTGGGGTTTTTTCCACTTTGCTGGAACTTTTGTAATAATTTAGAACAAAACCTCTCTTTGCATCCTGAATGATGAAATATGATTAATCTGAATGTGAGGGTGACATTTAAACAAAAATAGGAATGTTTCATGAGTCAGTGCAGTGTACAGTAGTCATATGTTAAAGATGGATTTATGATTGTGACATCAGCATCTCTTAGTTTGTGGATGTTTTGTAGCTCAGAATAAGCATGGAATGACGCATCTTACTGAGA
Organism: Atherinosoma microstoma; assembly: GCA_037177055.1. Taxonomy (NCBI): domain Eukaryota; kingdom Metazoa; phylum Chordata; class Actinopteri; order Atheriniformes; family Atherinidae; genus Atherinosoma; species Atherinosoma microstoma. Next base: position 19,459,588 of record JBBBVU010000009.1, on the reverse strand, counting down.
ATCAAAGAATACCATGCATGTTGGGTAACCCACCTGCATTGAAGTGAACCCACTGAGGAATAATGCAGTTAGATTAGAGAGGTACATGAAATTACCCATACAGTTGTTCCAAAGATACAGTATAAACACCAGTGACATCTAAAACTTTTTTTCTACCAGACTGCAAACATGTTAATGCTACAGAAATAAAACAAATTAATTAAAATTAAATAAGATAGAATTAGACGAGCATTAAGCATACACTTCTTTATTGTTTTTTTCTCTCAGCCTCTGTGGTTGTCACTTGGTTACAGTTAGGGATGTTCTGATGCCATTTGTTTCTACCCGATGACGATTCTAATATGTGGGATTTAGGTATCTGCCGATACGAGTACTGTACCAATACCTGTGTTTTTTTATTAAGAAGTCTGTTGAGTTACTTATTTAAATAAATTATATTTACTATAGACTATTATTCAATTGCTTAGCATAGCTTAGACTGTAAAACATTGATTAAAAAATGAAAATAAAGCTAGTCACTGAACCTTTTTTAATTGAGTAGATAAACTCAGATTAAGGAATTTCAGTTAATTGATCGACTGATAAAAATCTATTTTGGAATTGGACTTACTGCTAACGTTTTCCAGGACAGACGGGTTGGTCATCCAGGACAAGAAATTCTAAAACTTTATTGACGTGGCTTTCTGGCATTCCTTTACAAATTTCTGTATCTATCTGTATCAGTATCTGTTTTCAGCCAAATGTTTTTTTAAAATATCGACATATCAGATATTGGCAAAAAATCCAATATCAAGCATCCCTAACAGAGCCGAATGACAGCCTCTGTTTCACTTCTTTTTATTTAATCCATAGCTAATTTGACATTATGTCCATACAGCATTTGTAACCATGATTAAATGGAGATAGTGCAGCTGCCATTTAAAAAAAAAACAAATTTTACTGTGTGTGGGTGATAGGGAACCAGATGGAAGTGGGCACCTGCTTATTTAATCAGTATTTGGTATCAAAATGCAGAGATATTTCCAACTCTCTCCTGATCGTTATAAATGATTGTCAATGCTTTGATTTGGTCCGCCTGGCCAGGAAAGCTTCGGGGCAATAATAGACTCATCAACAACTGTACATACTCAGCAAAGTTTTGTTTTAGTGATATTTTATGATGGTCAAAATGTTTTCTACATTTCTTAATGCAATTAAATGATCTTTAACAATTTTTTTGTCATGAAAGCTCCAAACTACATCGGCTAGTGTCTCAAAACATTTAGACTCCAGTTTGAAAATACTGTAATTGCTGTGCAATGCCCCACTGCTTGGAAAATAACTATTATCAGTGGTTTCTTTTTTTTAAATTCTGTTTTCTTTTTTGTTGCTGGCAGAGTAAAGGCAGCACAGAGTGAGCTGGGGACTCAAATCCTGGCAGATTTTGAAGAGGCCTTCCCTTCTCAAGGCTCCAAGGTAAACATCTTACATAAAACTCTTCATTTAGATCAGGGATCCTCAATCCTGGTCCTTGAGGGCTGGTGTCCTGCAAGTTTTCGAAGTATCCCTGCTGTAACACACCTGATTCAAATCAGTGTGTAATTAGCAGAGTTGTGTGTAGCTTGTCTGAGTCAGTTGTGTTGCAGCAGGGACACTATGAAAACCTGCAGGACACCAGCCCTCCATGACCAGGATTGAAGATCACTGATTTAGATGGTCTACTTTTCTAACTCTCTTTCTCTTTAAAAGAATAAAACAAAAAATCACTTCATGAAATAAAATTTCAAATCTTGACTTTGCCATTCTGACGCAGAGACCCGGTGGACCGAGCAACGTGCTGAGAGATGCCTGTCTTGTGGCAAATGTGCTTGACCCACGCATCAAACAGGAGATCATCAAAAAGTTCATCAGACAGCACCTCTCAGAGTATCTGGTTCTCTTCCAGGAAAATCAAGATGTTAGTATGAATTGTTAAAAAAAATTATCCAATAAATATTTTTATTTATCATTAATTTCTTCCTTATTGAAAAGGAATGTGTCTACTGTAGTGACCTAATTCAAAAGGGTGATGTCTATTAAAATTATTGGGCCCTCTTTGTCAGGTTGCTTGGCTGGACAAGATTGATCGGCGCTATGCCTGGATCAAACGGCAGCTGTTAGACTACGAGGAGAAATATGGTCGAATGTTTCCTGAAGAGTGGTGCATGACAGAGCGCATTGCTGTGGAGTTCTGCCACATCACAAGGTAAAGCACACACAGCATACAGTCTACAAGCCAGTCAGGAGATGTGTGCTGGCACAAGGCTTAGGTTATGAATCACATGGTTTATAATTTGTCTCATTTGTTATCATTATTATTGTAATCTCATATTTTTTTTATTTCAAGTCTTTGTCTTACAGAAGAAAGAAAAGGGGAAAAGATAAGATAAATATAATTAAATTAACCATGCAGAAATTCTTAAATTAGTTTTAAGGACTCGGCTTTATGAAGTGAATACCTCAGGTTTTAGCCTGCGTTGACTGCGTTGAATTGGTACAACGTGCTAGTAGGTGGCCTACATAAGCAATGACCCAGAGTCAATATTTTTCCATGTTTTCCCTTGTCTGCTTGAAAGCACCCAGTGGAACTGTGTAATGCTCCTGTCTGTGACTGAACCCTGCTTCAATCTGTCATATTCCCAGTTTACCACTCATTATATCCTACAATTCATTTCTCATGCGAAGTCAAGAAAAGGGGTGTAATCCCACCCAGTTGTGTATTAACAGTCAATATCTTGAAATTGAAGACATGATGTATAACACAGCAGCTTCTGTGTCATGTATATGTAATGATTTCCCCTGCGAGCTAAATGGTTCAACATCAGTGTGTCACGATGTGGTCTTTGCATCTTTCAAACAGAAAAATAAGCGGGAACGTTAAGACTTTGAACCGGCCTGTGAAGGAAACATGAAAGAATGAATGAATAAATTGTGAATATAATAAATAAAGCTAGTAAAATTTGAATTTGAAAATATCTGACAAAACACGAAGGACTTTTGTAAAGCTAAGGGAAAAAATGGAGGCGATGTCCTTGGATTGTCTCTATTTCCATGTTTTTTTTGGTGTGTGTGTTCCTAAGGGCGGAGCTGGCCAAGGTAATGCGAACCCGGGCAAAGGAGATCGAAGTGAAACTGCTTCTATTTGCTATTCAGAGGACCACAAACTTTGAGGGTTTATTGGCCAAACGCTTCACAGGATGCACCTTGACGGACACACCTGGCGTGAGAAAAAGCAAAGACACACACAAATGCAATTCTCTGACAATTTAGGTCTGTTGACTCAAATTACTTGAATTTCTGCTAGCTGGAAATGTGCACAGTTCAAGGTTAAAGATAGTAAACTGATTCAGAGAGCATATTTATAAATGCTCTCCTTGCTGACAGCTTTATTATCTAGTTAAATATGTTCCAAATACAACAAAGACAGTTACAGTACTGGTCAAAACCCACTTTCCCATTTGATTTAATGGAAAAGTGTGTAATTTACACAAAAAACTATCATGTGTTTAGAAACTTATTACTACTTGGGTCCACTGCAGTTGCTGATTTGTGGTTTTTACTGTTGTCTTCTCTCATGCACATCCTTGATGTGCCAGCCTGCAGGGACCATTTAATCCAGGCCATGTTTGTGCGTGGAGGTGGAAGTGAAACATGCAGAATGGACAGATAACAAGGGGCATGATTAGTTATGTCGGGGCAAAGTAGGCCAACTTCGTCTTGACATTCATAATATTTGGGCCTAAAGCCTTTTGTCTGCAAATCAATTTACACTCATGCCTGCTGAGTTCTGTAATTCAATCAAATTTTGTTGATTGGAGTTTTATAATAAATGTTTAATCAAAGCTTTGTATGAAATGGGTTACACAGACATGGAGGAAGGTGATGAAACCTTGACTTTATTTTATTATACGTTATACATACACAGCAATGACCGAGTAACAGTCAAAACTTTGTGCAAAACTAACTGAGCAATGTAAGTCAGTATTAGAATTGTGCTTTATCTTTATTTAAGAAGCAGAAAAAGCCAGAGAGCCCGCTTGACTCAACTAATCCCTTTCTTGAGGATGAGCCCGGACAGGGCTCAGAAAAAGATGAAGATCTTACCAAGGTGAGCAGACCAAATCTGGCATTTTATATGGCATGAAGGGACTATAAGAAGAAGCTGCCTCTTCTGATGTGAACCTCTCCTGAGGCAGATAAAATTATCTTGAGGTAGTTAATGTGCTATTAGATCATTGTGCTTTTCTCTTTAAGCCCAGAAAGCCTAAAGCTCCGGACAACCCTTTCCATGGCATTGTCTCCAAGTGCTTTGAACCTCATCTATATGTCTACATAGAATCCCAAGACAAGTAAGCAGCACACACTGACAGAAACAGAATAGATCAAACTGGGTCATGGTACACAAACCCAGATTTAGGAGGAGGTTGTATGTAAAGCTGGCACATGAATGCTTTTTCCACTGCCTACTCATCAATCAGTACCCCCTCCTCCTATTCTGCTTCACCTCCTCCTGTCTTTCCAGCCCTTGTTCCTGTACATACTTCTGTCTCCACTGTGGCAGAAATGTTTCCCATTAGCTGCACAACCACAGACACTGAAAGAGAGATGGAGAGGGAGGCTGAATAAGTGCTGCCACAGCAGATCTGCCTGTTTTCTTTCCCACCTCTTTATTTTTTATTTATTCATTTTTTTCTTTCTGGTAGCCTTTCTCTTTTTCTGTAATTGATGTTTAAGTCTGTCTTTCTTTCAAGAATCTTGTTCTTTATTTATTTCAAGCCTTCTTAGTTTCCATTCACTTTTTCTTCTTTCCTTCTGTCCTGTTTTTTTAACCTCCCCTTGCCCTGATTTTACCACCAGACTTCAGCTTTCTGTCAATCTCTCCCCTACTTTAGAAGTGGGGATGTTTTCTGAAACCAAACACAGTTCGGGGACTACTGTGCTTGCATGCAAAACCTTTGGAGCGTTAAATTCTGTTTCTTGGTTTAAGGAGGCAGGATTGACCGATACTGCAGCTTCACCTCATCTCAGTTCAGTCCAAAGGCCTTAAACAGGCAGAGGCCAAATCAGCTTGTCCCTAGTGGGACATTACTGAAGAGAACAGTGGCCTGCTTGTTTTGTCCTTGGCTTTAATTCCTTGTTTCAGTAGAATTGGGCCACAACAACTGGCTGTGGACTTGTAGACTGCAGCACTGAGGATTTGGCACTTGGAATATCTTCTTCAATTTGTCCAACTGGCTCGCTGCCTGTCTGCTTGTTATTTGATCCTTTTATTTATTTATTAGGGTTAAGAACTAATAACATGTTTTCTGTGTTTTTATATAATCTGTTTAATTCATTTAATGTGCCCCCAACTCAACAACCCATGTGTATTTAAACCTGTGTTGATTTGACAATATGATTACTCTGTATCCGCAGGAACCTTGGTGAACTGATCGATCGGTTTGTGGCTGATTTCCGAGCACAAGGCCCACCCAAGGCTGGCAATGAGGAGGGTGGAGCGGTACTGCCCAGCTGCGCTGACCTCTTTGTGTATTACAAGAAGTGTATGGTGCAGTGCTCTCAACTGAGCACTGGAGAACCCATGATCGCTCTCACAACCATCTTCCAGAAATTCCTCAGAGAATATGCTTGGAAGATCCTCTCTGGCAACCTGCCAAAGTAAGACTGGTTTAAGTTTGGTTGTTTAGTAATCTCTAAGTTAAACTCCTGAGGTGCTTTTCATTAGTAGAACTGACACAGAGGTCAGTTATTGAAGGAAGTATGTAAGACGCATAATATCTTGTGTAATTGCCAGTAGATACAGGCTGTTAGACAGATTGGCTAATTGTTACTTGCTAAGTGTCAAAACCATCAATGAAAAAAAAGTGCTTTTATTCAGACGAAAGTGTGTTTATAAGAAACTTAGATTTTTAGTTTTCTAACTTCAGTATTAACAAATAGCTTGGTATTGAGTAGATGGATGATAAACTTTTGTTTTTTGGATACATGGAATATCTGATCAGTGACAATCATGCCATGCTTAAAGTATCCTGGGGTGTATTTAATGTATATGTATGCTTTCCTGAATAGGTCCTTCAATCTCTAACAAACTGAATCTACTAGATAATGATGAGATAAATAAATGATCTATGATCCAGAAAACCAAAACAACCATAACGTGTAAATTGAAATAGTATAATATAGCATCTAATCAAAACTATTTGAAATGCTGTTGTTTAAAGGAACAATGGAATGACTTGTTTTCAACAAATTCATCCATGAAAATCATCCCATTTCTGGACTGTAGATTTGTTTTGGATTTTTTTTTTACTAAAAGGCCTGTCACACCGACGATTGTTTATTCATTTGGTTTGATAGTGGGTCTTTTCAGAAGTTTGAAACTAACATCTTCTGTCTTCACAATGTTTTGATGGATTAGGATGGCATGCCATGAGCAATCTGGAGTTAGTTATGCTGTGGTAAAGTCTTATATGCTACTAGCAAAAACATCTCTGGCTCATTGGCCACATGAGGACTCGTCATTGGCTGTGGTGCATACACACATGCACGCAGATGTGCTCAGATATTCATGCATGCTAAATTACACATTTGGATTTGATGGCTAATGTATACCATACTCTGTGCTGTAAGCAAACACTATCATGGATGTATTCACACTCATTGCAAGTGTGTACTCTTAAAGACACGTGCAGACACCCGTCCATTGTGGTGTGCTGTGAACTAGTTTTGTGAGGTTTTCAAAGGGGCCTTCAAAAGGAGCTTGAGCTATGTTGTGGTTTTACCCACATGTCTCTGTAATGATGGTTATTAATGAATGGATCGCTGGTCCCCACTGTTGTATCTGTTTCTACTTATGCCAATTGTGTCTCAGTTACTAAAAATGACCTTCTTTACCTGCTGTAGGAGATCCTCTAAAAGAGGGTTCTTACTAGACATACTCAGGAAAAATATACAAACTATCTTTAAATTTATCTCAAGCACTTCTTGTGATTTACTGTGCAACATAAAAGCTTAAAGTACTCTGTGATGCACCATGTCCCATGAGTACTTCAGTCTTTCTTTGATAGCAGCAGAAAAGAAGCAAACAGGAAAAGCATGTAGAGAGATGGTGTGACTGGAAAGATCTTACTAACACGTGTAAACATTAAATATTGCCACAAATTCCTAAATGTACACCAAGCCTCATTTCCTTCTTGTTACATTAAGCATTCATACATTCAGTGAGTGTCTTTCTCTCTTTAACTGTGATTTGCCTCTGCTGTTTTGTCAATCTCTGTCCAGATCCAGCAGTAACAGCGGGGGTCTCACCATCACCAGCCTGCTGAAGGAAAAAGAAGTCTGCGAGGCAGCAAAGTTCACTGTAGACGAGCTCTGCCTCATCTGTAGCATTCTGAGTACTGCAGAATACTGCCTGGCTACCACACAACAGGCATGAACATACACTTACTCACATAAAACACGTGCTGTGAATATGGATTAGATGTTTGGAATTTCTACACTGGGGAAAACACAAAAAGGCTCATCATCAAGTTCCAAACATATTTGATCAATGTTTGACAGATGTGAATACAACGGATCATGAAATGTTCTGTTTAAAGCAACAGAAATACAGCAAGTTTTAAGTCAGAGTTTGCGCAATTATACTCTTGATAACAAAGCTTTTTTTCCTGTGGTATTCATGGTCTTGTTTTTATGTGTTTCAGCTGGAAGAAAAGCTGAAGGAGAAAGTAGATAAAGTGCTGGTAGAGAGAATTAATTTGACTGGTGAGATGGATACTTTCAGCACGTAAGTGACAATTGCAGACAAGCTTTTTCTTTTTTTTTTTTAAAACATTCATATGACTTCAACGGTGTCCCTATGATATTTTTATAGAGTGATCTCAAACAGTATCCAGCTGCTGGTCCAAGATCTCGATGCAGCCTGCGATCCCGCTCTCACTGCTATGAGCAAGGTTAACATTAATTAAAAGTCAAATAAACATTTTATTTTTCCCCTCAAGTTAGAAATGTTAGAAAATGCTGTTTCCACTGAATTCCTGCTGGTTTTTAAGCAGCGTCTGACACTCAGACTCTGTCTTTATTTCTCCCCTTTAGATGCCGTGGCAGAGTGTGGAGCATGTGGGTGACCAGAGTCCTTACGTGACATCGATAATCATGCACATCAAACAAAATGTGCCAATCATCAGAGACAACCTTGCCTCCACACGCAAATACTTCACACAATTCTGCATCAAATTTACAAAGTACATTGCACACGTTCACATTTCTATGTGTAAATCAAATCTCAAAGTTCTTAAAGCTAAATTTAACTGTGTTTTTTTTTCTTTTTTCTTTTTAGTTCTTTCATTCCTAAATTCATCAACCACCTGTTTAGATGTAAGCCTATCAGCATGGTGGGAGCCGAGCAGGTAGGTTTAAATTGCTATAAATGCATTGTGTGCACTGTTATATGGCTTTCTGTATGTTTAGTCTTCAATGTCATGTTATATTTGCTGTTTCTGTCTTGTGTAAACTCCTCCACCAGCTCCTCCTCGATACTCACTCCTTGAAGACAGTCTTGTTGGATCTGCCCTCCATAGGCTCTCAGGTGCTGCGAAAAGCACCTGCTAGCTACACAAAGATAGTGGTGAAAGGCATGACGCGTGCGGAGATGATACTGAAGGTGAGGAGTTTGGCAGGGTTGTGCAACAGCTCTATTCAGACACATTTTGACCCTGTGCCACTTCCAAGTAAAAAAAAAAGATCTAACCTTCTTTTGATTTTACCACTCAAACATTGCTTCTAAGGACACTTGAGGTTGATATAAACTGTTTACATTTCACATATACACTCAGGATAAGCTTGCATTGTTTTAACTGATGGATTCTTATTGGAACTTGAGTATGACTCTAAATACAAGATGGTTCAACTTAAACACAGGATTAGTGATACTCAGTCCTTATGCACTTCACATTTTATGACATTTAACTTGGGTGGCTAAATCCATGCTGGCCTTTTCTTTTTTTCTTATTTTTTTTACAACCAAGCTTCAGTTGGTGACCTTTAAAGGCTTGAAACTTTAGATAAACCCTTTTATGTAAGTGTGGTCTGAATGGGGGTTTCTTTATCTTTTCTTCGCTCTTTAACAGATTTGGTGTTGAAGCTCTGACATATCCAGTTAAACATGAGCTTTAATGCTCGACCGAGAGTAGTTGGACACAAGCAACCCCTAAGTACTTTTCCTTCAATTGATGCTCCAACATAAGGGACAACAATAGATTGAAAGAAAACACTCCTCCTGTGAGTGTTTGTGGTTGGACTGGCAAGCCAGCTTGAAATGTTTGTCTTGAATGAGTCTCTTAAGCAGATTATCCAGTTTTTTTTTTTGGTGGGGGGGGGGGCAGAATAGCCCTTTAATTGTGTCTTTATCCCCACTCATAATAGCACTTTATGAGCATGCTTCCACAAAATAACCCATCTCAGATGAGGTGAGGAAAAAACTGGAATGGAGTGTGACTTATTTAATGAATGAGAGACGGGCCAAAACAAGACATGTATCCTCAAACACAGCATGTGGTTGAGGCAGTGAAAAGGTGCAAGTCAGTAAATGGATGAATGTGTGCAGCCACTTGTCTACGCACCACCACACACCCACACAGGCAGCGTACCATGTTGTATATTGTATGTTGGAAGTTGTTTATGGTGAGGAAAGTAATCACAGGATTCAGCCAGTTGGCTTCTCCTCAAAATTACCTCATGATACTCCAGAGGACACTGGTATGTAGCTGCCAAAGATTAACCCCACCCTAATTAACTGTCTCAAGAGTGCAGAAAAATGCACATGCAGTCAGAGTGCACGCATGCCTGTCCCTTGATTTCCACTGGACTCCCTGGAGGCCTCCTTTCCTCCCCCATGTCAGCCTGTTTGCAGCACTGAGTGTGGTCTGCTGTTATTGTGCTATCCCAGTCATGCTTTTACAGTGAATACAGAAGATGACTTGTATTGGGAACCCCACCCCCTTAAATACTTGACTCTGTTGTAGACACAAGGTGCGTTTCCAGTACCCCTAGAATTGCGCAAAACTTAAATATCGCAATAAAAATCTGGTAATGGAAACACCAACATTTCGAAAAAACTCTCAAATATCGCAAAAGGTTTTTAGACTCCCAGGAGGTGGTTTTTCCAGACGTATCGATATAGAAGTATTTCGCAAAAGTGTAATGGAAACACCTTTTCCACATTTTTACTCCACTGGACGTGACGTGGGGGCGTCACGTGACCAGTTTGTTTACAGTAAAGATGGCTCAGAATGTATGAATGGAGTTGGAGACGGAAATCTTTTTACAAATTACTAAACAGAAAAATATAACCGTCATCCTTGATAACAAACAACAGCGACATCTTCCTCAGAGTGGGGACTCGCGGGACGAGATTGTACGTGAATTACGGCTTATGCGCGAAACACCGGCATATCGCAATTGTACTTAGTCGAAATTTCAGAAATGTCGCTTTTATTTTGCGAAAAACTGTAATCGAAACGCACCTACTGACTGCCTAACAAACCCTTCTCACCATTTCATATCTGATTGTCTCTTGATCTGCTCCCTATGAGGTTGCTCTCTTTTCCATGTGGCCTGTGGCTTGTCTGTGTCCCCTGGAAGACTGCCCTAAATGTACATACACAAATTTCCACTCATCTGCCTCACATTAACAAGCCTTTAACATTATAGGATTAAATGAAAGCCTTCACATCAGCCCACTACTGTCTGGTTTTTCTGAATTTGACTGCCAGCGGGCTCCTTCAGCTGGAATGGATCTATGTGGCTTCTGAAGAACTCTCAGACATGGATAACACTGCATGAAGGCCTTTGATTGAAGTGCATTACTGCGACAGCAGGGGACACAAAAATCTTTATAAAGGCTAGACATTGTATACTAGAAAAGATACTGGCAGGGAAGCCTGGATGCTAAACATTTTGTTTGAGGAAAATTCCCAGTAACAGTTCTGATCTTAGCAACATTTAAAGTGAGTGACAAAGCTGCAGAGCAATATAAATTAGATACAGAAACGGATATAATCAGAAACAAAATTTACCATGAAGTAGAATAACAGGCAGGTTCTGTGGACTATGTCAAAATAAAAGAAACAATTAGTAAAGAACCCCACATTTTAAATTTTCTGTCACCATTTTGTTCTGCATGCAGCGTTTTAGACATGGACTTTTTGTAACATCGCGGTTCCACACAGGTAATTGTTTCCACCTTGGACTGAGACTGAAGCTTCTGAAAGACAAACCCATTGAGAGAAGGTCAGTAGAGGAATTTCTCTGACTGGCCTCAACAATTGTTTTAAATTACACTCATGATGTCATGGCTTGAAATTAAATCTGACTTGCCCCCACCAAGAAACTGCAGTTTAGTGGGAGAGCTGAAGAAACTCTTCAACTGTTTAAAGATTATTTTGAGATAGCCCATTGCACAAGGTTCTTTATACATTTTAATTAAGTGCAGACTGAGGTCTTAATCTAGAAGAGTATTGTTTAACAAGTTTGGATTAAGGTAACTTATATGCATATTCCAGAGGGATAAATCTGATTTGTCAAGTTTCTTTCACCAATCTTCATATTTAAATGAGCTGTTCTTGAAATTATGTAACATATACACTGGTTATCCTGTTAACTCACACTCTATTGCCTCATTATTCTTCACTGTTGTGTTAATGTGCCGTATTGTCATCAGTAATATTCAGCACTTTGTAATTGTTGTTAGGGAGACATCTGCATCTGTGGCTGGTACATGCACTGCAGTGTTTACTAGGTGGTTGGTTGCTTTGTTTCTCTCCTGGGTAATGCTTAGCAACAGCTGTGTAAAGTAACCACATGAAAAGAGCAAAAAGACTGAACCAGAACAATGAATATGTCAATGCAAGTATAATGATGACCTGAAAAATGCTGGAATGGAAGCTGAGTGGAACTGGAGCCTTGGTTGACAGTGAAATGGTCTCCCAGGATCAGGGGCCAGACTATTATGGGAGGCCTGAAATTTACCTGTTAAATGTGACAGAAAGTGACACTAACTTATGGAACTCTAAAAAAGAATGTCCCCAATAAAAGGCTACAGAGCCTTTAAGAATGACTCTCATGCAGTAAAAGAAAGAAACCTGACAAATAGAAAATAACTTAAAAAGAATTCCACCATTGATGCAAAATGACACACAAAGGCTGTCAGTAGATCCAAAATGGCTACTGGGAGGGACAAACGGATAGAATGTGAACAGAAAACATCCACAAAATAGCACAAAGACCAAGAGAGACACAACTACAGAATGCTAAGTGGCTTTGCAACTGTACAAAATGGATGGAAAGTAAAATGAAACATCATTTTGCCTTTTTAATTTGGGGCTCTTGTCTTTTCAGTAGCAGTAGTGGTAGTAGTAGGGGCCCCTCGACAAATTGCTGCTCAGTGGCATATCATCTTGCAATCATTCCATATTTACACAGTCATGTGATTCATCTTTGAAATGAAATAATAATGTAGCTTACACCCCAAAGAGTTGTCAGAAGAGAATAATCACATTTCTTAGCTTTTCAGCAGAGATCCCATCTCTCTGTTGGAGGATCTGCTGAGTGCATTAAAAATAAATACATTTGGGCTGTATGTCTGAGGCAGCCTCTCCTTGCCTGTACAGTGCCTGTGAGATGTGGCTTTTTTTCTCTCTCAGCTTAGCCCACCATAGCTCCAGCTTTCTCTCCTTCTGAAGTTCTCTTCTGGGGAGAATTTCAGACAACCCCCATCCCCACCCGTGTTTAACCGAAATGTTTCTCCCCTTCCTCACTCCGTTTTTATGCCCATTTCATTCTTAGCTTTCTCTCCTCCTTTCTTTCTTTTATTTTTTTATTTTTTACAAGGTCCCTGCAGGCTTTCCCTTTGGCCTGGTTCCAGGACAGTTGCTAAGTAAATCACTCAGTCAGCAGGGCTAGTAAGAAAGCAAGGAATTCCACACAATCCTGAGCCTCACATGCCAGCTCTTCCTCTGTCTCTCCTGCCTTAGATTCCTTTCGCTCTCACTCTATATGCAGCTCAACTTATGTATTTTACATTGATGTGTAATATGTTCTTTTTGAGCTGGTGCTTTAGTGGGTGAATATGCATGAGATGGGAGGTGGGGGGGGGGGTCAGTCAGCCATGCATTTTAATTTGAAATCCCATCCAAACCTTGTTTTCCACCCTGTCTCTATTACTGGGAAAAAAACCACCAAGAGAATTCAGTCCTTAAAGATCTGCTCCCCATTAGGCTCGTTGCCTGCTCTCGACTCGTTTTGCTTTTTGCCCGAACTCATTATGCCCCTCAAAATAATTACCGTTGAAGCTAATTCTTGCCCATTTATGCATGAAGTAATTGCTGTGTAAAAAGGAGAAAAGCTCTGATGACCTAAATATACACAGAGTCGTAATTGTGACTTTGTTTGCTACTACAACTACTTTGTTCTATCAGTTGACCCCCAGTGAATAGTGATGGGGAGGGCTGTTAAACTACGTTAAACTCCAAACTTTTTCTGCAGGTGGTGATGGCTCCTCATGAACCGCCAGTGGTGTTTGTTGATAACTACATCAAACTCTTGGCTGATGGCAATCCTGAGACCTTCCAGAAGATTCTGGATATGAAGGTCAGTTTGTTTCTGTGATGTAAGTAAATAGTTCAAACTGTGGAAAGTTGTAAGTGTCTGTGTATTTGTGTGTGTGTGTGTAGGGTCTGAAGCGCAGTGAACAGAGCAGCATGCTGGAGCTCTTCAGGCAAAGACTACCCACTCCACCCTCTGGGGCTGACGGTGGCCCCTCTCTATCCTTCAGTGCCCCAACCCCTGAGCAAGAGTCCTCTCGAATCCGCAAACTAGAGAAACTCATCAAGAAGAGACTGTGAACAGATTGACATCACAGCACTGATGTCGCTGCTGTGGCCTTCTGCTGTCTTTCAGAGACTCATCAAAGACTCCATTATGCTCTATCAGTTAAAGTGAAGAATTACAAAAAAGAGGAAAAGTTGACGGAGTTTTCTGTCTGATGGTAACATGAAGCCAAGCTGCTGCTGGATTATGAAGAAACTTCCTCAGTGGTTAGTTGCTGTGGTTACATGTTGTGTACTTCTGTGATTCTCCACCTTTCTTTTCATGACACTAAAGTCTGATCTCTCAGAAGCCTGAATGTTGTTGTAGATTAAGTTCTGCTCTGAAATCCACTGGCTGCTTCTCAATATATCTAATCTAGAATGATTATAAGAAGCCTGATCTTCAAGTTGGTGTTGTCTGGATATATTCTATGTTGAAAATAATATATATCCATAAATTAACTGGTTTAATTAAACGTAGGAAGAATGGGTTGAAATGTATCCTCCATTAAATTGGACACGTATCTGAGGTGCTGGCACTGTTTATGTGAGCGTTGGCCTAAAAATGATCTGACAAGACTGGACAAAGGAGATCTAGGATTCTCTGCATTTTTAGGATGAGGCCATTTAGACCGTAAACCCTCTGTACAAAGTCACACCTGTACAGTAAATAATCTTTTTTTGTTAACAGTCCATAATATTCTTTGCTAAATTCTCTGTCTCTGCACTTTTGTTTAGCGTGTCCACAGCTTTGCAAAGTTCTCTCTGGGCGATGCAAAATAATGCAGCGCTATTTCTGGAGGAGAAAACTTGTAATCCGTCTACTGGTTATGCTCATTTATTTTCATACCTGTGCTTCTCATTCTCCATGTTGATCAAATAAACACTTTCATTAGTTTACACACATCTCTACCATCAGGTACAAAATGTTATTTTGATTGAATGGTATGCTCCAACTCTATTAAAACTTTGCCACAGATTTTCCTCTATGCTTCAACAAATGGGTGTGTGTAGTTTTACTCTGCACAATAGCAGGAAAACCTATCAACCTGATTTTTAACTGGGTCCAATTTGAAGGAAGGTCTGGAAAAGTTCCCACTGCTGGCCTTGTGTCGTGTTGCCAATTATCTTTTAACCAATCAGCAACAAATAGGCATTGAAAGGCGTTTCCTTTCCTGTGTTTGTGGACGTGAAAACCCCATTGAGGGACTGGAAGCTTGAAGAAGAGCTGCAGGTGACTGGGTTTACTCATTTTTCCTAAGACCCTACAGAAGTATAGTTGATCCTTTTATAAAAATGTGGCGATAGTCCTCGAGTCGAAGTTTTTTTCCCCGCCTTATATCAAAGTAGAAAATCCGCCACAGGTTGCTTTTTTTCCCATCCTGCAGTTCTGCGTGCTGTCCGGAGGAAGTTTGCAGCAACGCGAGGGACTTCGCAATCAAATCAAGAACACGAGGAGCTGCAATCTGGAAGTCTTTCTCTTTCATAAGCTCGCGCTTGCTTGTTGAACTTTTGCAACTCTTTAACCAGAAATGGTTGGCAGGTTGAACTTGCCAAATGTTTGCGAAGGAGAGCCTCTGGATATGAGCTGCAGCAGGGCTGATAGAGGACTTGATAGCCCGGACTCGGGGTTACCACCCAGCCCGAGCCCCGGCGCCTGGTCGCAGCCTGCGAGTACTGAGAAAGCTGATGGTGTGAGCCCGGTGTCTGAGGACGAAGGAAAAGGGTCCCTGGTAAGTTATACTGCTGCACCTTTTGCATTAAAGTCTGTTTTACAAAGTGGTGTAGCATCCAACCATTGATTAGGCTACTTCCACTGTGGGAGGAAATGGTCCAGCCTGGTTTGTCCATTATTTAGATGTTGGGTTGGATATTTCTGCTGCCTGCCAGGCTCAACATGTGTGTAGTTTTACTGCAGCTAGATCTGGCCAAGTGGGTCAAATTGGCACTAAAGTGGGCCATTAAGTACTAGCAGCCGCATCTTAATAAGCAGCTTATTTCATATTATAACTTTTGCATTGCAGATTCCAGTTTCCCCAGCTGAACATTTCCCACAGCTACAGCCACTCTCCTTTGGAGAAGGAATAGCACTTGATCCGTTACCGTCAAAGGAATTACGGTGGGCTGACTTTTTGATTTTGTGTTTTGACACACTGTGCACAAACTGTAATCAGTGCCGGGTGTCAAGTAACCGAAAATGTCAGTTACTTGAGATTTGCTACTGTCATTTTCTTTCATCCACAGATACACGTCATCTGTGCACTACGACTCTGACCGTCACTTCATCCAGGACGTGGACCTGCGGCCATCAGGCCAGGGCCTCAGACACTGCAAGCAGACCATCGTGGCAATGTCCCAAAGTACATGGCGCCACTACAAGACGCAGCTGGAGTTTGAGCCACGTCTGCGTCCTCAACGCTTCAAGAGTACCACCATCATCTACCCCAAGAAAACCAGCACAGCCTTCACCACAGAGCTGAACTACGACTCCCACCGGTTATCCAGACGTTTCCTGTCCAGTGTGGAGTTGGAGGCAGCCAGCAGCAGGAGGCTGCCTCAGTGAGATTGGAGGGGAAGAGATGGGGCAGATGGCAGGGGGCATTTCCATCGCCTTCACATTGATACTCTTGTAAGGTTACACTGAAGCTAGTTGGGACGCTTCAGTGGTTCCTCCAAGGTTAAAAGGCTCATTTTGTGTCATGACTCATCAGCACATCTGTAGACTCCTTCCTTTTTGGCTTTTACATTATTCCCACTTCTGTGTATGCTGCAGAGGTGGCCTCCTCAAACTGAGGCTCATCACAAGTTGAAAGGACAGTGACCTCCTTCAGCCTCATCAAGATGTATCACTGAAACATCAACTTTGTCTTCCATCTTCAAACATGATGTCCTGCTTTTTTGTAGGTTTTTTTTTTTCTTTTCTCCTATCTTTAATGATGTTGAGGGACTGCCATGAAGCCACAAGTGTTTTTTTTCTTTCTTTTTTTTTTCTTTCTTTTCTAATACTCACCCCCTTGACAGGAGAAGGGTGGAAGGAGCCTATTTAGGCCAGGAGGATGATGTTTACCTTGGTGCTTGATGTGGATGCTTAAAAGGCTATGTCTTGTTCTTGCACTGACCTGCTGTCTATTTGTAGTTGTGTGGCTTCCAATTTTAAGTGTCTGTCCCAAGTTGTGGACGGGAAGTATCTGCGCTGTGATTGTACAGATGGTAGGTAAGAATTTTATTACAGATTCTTGACCTGTATAGTATTTATGGCCTAGTCTGAGTATTTTTCTAGGTGTCATTTGATCAGATCCCTCAGCTACAGCTTATTCCTTAAGGCATGATATTCATATTTTTATTTTATTTTTATCAGCTGACACAAAATGACAAACCCATTTTATTTTCTGTGTGTTGTGTTTTTATCATTGAACAGGTTACCTGTGTTTTGGAATGACTTGAAATCATTTATCCACACTGTTTGGTATTGAACGTGTTTCCACTTTTTTTTTATTTTTAAAGATTTCTTTTTAAAAACCACAGGGTATTGTATGTATTTGTACACAACATAAGTCTTTTTGGTGATTGCACCTGTATTTTAGTGTGTGATGTGAGTGATAGATGGGTAACTTGGCTGTTCATTTTTCAGTTTGTAAAGCTCAATCTGACTCTGTTTTTATTAGGTAAGATAGATGGCTCCTGATGAATTTAACTGAAATGTGGATCATTTATTTGCTTTCTGCATTTCTCTGCTGAACTGTAACTTTGGCATGACTTGGGTTGAAACTATTTATTCTGTTTGAAGTTTTAGGATCTGAGATTTCAGCAGCTCATTAACAAAAGTCTCTTCAGAGCAGTGGCACGGGACATTTCTAACTCCTGATGTATCTGTTCATGCCCTTTTTTGTTGGAATGTAAATCAGTTTGAAATAAAGTGATTGCTTATTCACAACCATTGTGTTTTGTTTTTTTTATAGGGGGAAAATGTTGCATAAATAATTGTTTACAAACAACCTAATGAACTTTGTTCATAGTAATATATGTATATACTTGGAGAGGGGGGGGAGATTGAATGTGAAATATGATTTTCACGTCACACATGGACAGTCATCCACACAGAGGCTCCTCACATGTTTTAGTTCTGATCTGTATGTTCTCCTTAAGATGCTTAAATTTAGGTATTTTAAACTTTGCTTCTTTAAACACACTATTTGTATATCGCCACCTGTTCGTCCATACTGCTATTCCTCTGACAAATGACCAGCCTATGAATTTAGCTGTATTATCAAGCTATTTCATAGTTTGATTTTGGGTGAAGCATCTCTTTAATCAAGCAAAGGTTTCCTAGTTGTATTGCTGCAATGCCCTCTTGTGGCTATGAAGGGAAGGTGCAATTGAGCTTCATAATTTCCATCCCGTGAGTAGGATTTTTATTACTCATCTAATTCAAGGCTTCTCAAAACCAGTGAAGTAATCAAAGTATAACTTGAGGCATAACCGACTGACCTAAATTTAACATAGCACTATATTACATATCTTACACGTATCTGAATGCTTCGTATTTTTAGATGAATATGTTTTAGGTTAAAAATGCACATTTTATTAAGAATGAAGTATATTGAATTACAATCAAACATTTGAGAAACTCGTGAAAACGGGAAAACTGCACCTTTTGTGTGTATAATGACTGCTTCCGCTACAATCTGAAACCGAGTTTCAACAAATCTTGTAGCACGTTTCCCCCAATGACTTTAGGTTTCCCCACAGAACCTGAAGGCAGCATCACGTTGACGTATCAGCGTGACTTCGACTTTTTTTTTTTTTTTTTACGTTTTAAAGAAATTTAATAGTCGTTAAAAATAAAAGAGGAAAATGAAAACCGAACCCAGTTACGTTTGGAGTTGGATATTTATTTAAAAAAAAAAAGTAAAATAAACATTGTATTATGACGTAAAGATACAAAGGTCAAAACACGCCCACGTTTCCTGTAAGCGTGCTACGCAGAATCATTTGAAGTCTGCTTGTTCCCAGCAGCGTGAGGCTTTTGTAGACGTATTTGTTTATAGCAGAATTGTGTTTTAATGTGTATAGAAACGTTGGTTCAAGTCTTGAAACATTGGTGTAAATGATAGACGACAGACATCATTCTTTAGAGAGTCTTCCGGTGGTTTTGTGATAGTTAGCTTGAGGCTAATAACTTAGTTGTAAAACATGAAGACTGCCAGCGGCAACACCGGCAGCATCATGGACATGTTTGAAAAGGGGAAAGTGCTTAGACTTTGTGCACCAATGGTACGATATTCAAAGTAAGTCAACCTTGTTTTCTTTCTCTAATTATTGCTATAATTTTATTTTCTCCCTGCAGTTTCGTTATTGTGAGCACACTTTAACAAAGTCTCGTTGTCAACAGGTTGGCGTTTCGGTCATTGGTTAGGAAGTACAATTGTGATATCTGCTTCACCCCAATGATAGTTGCTGCTGACTTTATGAGATCTGTCAAAGCCAGAGACAGCGAATTCACCACCAATGAAAGTGAGTAATGGGCTCCGACTGTAATTTTACTGTCTACCAGCTTGTGCACAGCTTCTAAGTCAGATAAGATTATGATGAATGTTATTGATTGCACAAAAATGATACTATTCTGCCATAACTTGGAGAGATGATGATATAAAAAGAAGTGTTTGTTGTTCTGCAGGTGATCGACCCCTGATTGTGCAGTTTGCTGCCCATGATGCCCAGACCCTGGCTGATGCAGCCTCTGTGGTGGCACCTTTTTCAGATGGAGTTGACCTCAACTGTGGTTGTCCTCAGAGGTACAACCAAGAACAATAGGGCTCTTCAATTTTGGCTAATTGTTATCTTTTTTTCCCTTTTCTGTTATTATTGTAGTTTGACTAATTATACACATCTAATGATCAAGTGTTTTGATCCCTGTTTTTGTTATTAATTCATAGTTACCGGGATCGATTATTACACTTGAATCTGCCTTTAGAACAGATCTGCAAATCTTCCAAAAGTTATTTGAATGGCTTTTTTGCTGTGTTTGCAGATGGGCTATGTCAGCTGGGTATGGTGCATGCCTAATCAATAAGCCTGAACTTGTTAAGGACATGGTGACACATGTCAGAAACCAAGTGGACAATCCAAACTACACAGCTTCAATTAAGATAAGGTAAAACTGTTACCAGTTTGTAATTATACCTCATAGATAGACTGATATTTGGTAAGTGTCTGTGTTGGCTTGGGAGTAATATTGCAGAACAGAAATGGCTAAACCAGGTCACACATTATTTTAGGTTATGTGTCCATTGTATAATTTATTCTCCAGAGAATGGTAATGTTTATTTCAGAAAATGATACTGACAATAATCATGGTATTAAAAGGACATAATATCAGTATTGTATTGATATAATTATATTGTGAGTTTATCTCAGCTGATAAAATCAAAGTATTATAAAATGCAGATTGTTCTATTTTTCATTTTAAAATTCATTATCTTGAGTAAAATTCAAAAGGAGATCATCAACAACAAACAAACAAAAAACCCCAGATGGATTATTATAAGGATTGCTGTTTTAAAGAAATAACTTCTTACACAGGATTCACAAGGATTTGAGGCAGACAGTGGATCTTTGTCAAAAGGCTGAATCAGCAGGTGTATCATGGATAACAGTCCATGGCCGTACAACAGATGAGCGCCACCAGCCGGTCCATTATGATGCCATAAAGACGATAAAAGACAGTGTATCTATCCCTGTCATTGCCAATGGAGACATAAAATACTTCCGTGATGTGGAGTCCACTCACCAGCTAACTGGTGTCGATGGTATGCTTGTTGTCAAAAGAAGTGTCTTTTTGAAAAGTTGCACCAATGACAGATGCATGTTTTTCTTTTTTTAATTACTACTTACTTGTTTCTGATTTTATCTGTAGGTGTGATGGCTGCACGGGGATTGCTCGCTAACCCTGCCATGTTTGCTGGATATGAGGATACTCCTTTAGAGTGTATATGGGACTGGGTGGACATCTCCATAGCACAGGGCACACCGTTCACATGCTTCCACCACCATCTTATCTACATGCTAGAGAGGGTTAGCTCCCAGCCTGAGAGAAAGATGTTCAATTCTTTGTCAAGCACCTCAGCTGTAATAGATTACCTCCAGAATACGTATGGATCAGTTCAGGATCTTGGAACATAAACATATTTAAGTGTGATAATTGTTTTTTGTTTTTTTTTGTTCCTGTGCCAAATAAAAATGGATACTGTAACTGTATTCCATGTTTTTATTGCTATGTTTCCACAATTAAAGTCTTAAGTGTGATTGTGTACATAACTAAATAAAAAATATGCATAATAATAGTAAGGCAAGACAAGTTTATTTGTATAGCACATTTCATGTACAGGACAATTCAAGGTGCTTTACATACAAACATTAGAA
>JBBBVU010000009.1:19368765-19379257 GCA_037177055.1 Atherinosoma microstoma | reverse complement strand
TTTTTATAGAATATTAATATTATAGAAATATGAAAGGTATCTTTCATAAATTATTTTTAAGAATATATCAAAATACATCAAATGAATAAAAAGTAAAATATGATAAATAAATAAAAAAGGATCACTGTATAAGTGGAAGTGGATTATTGTATGTAAAAAAACACATGTGGTACTGTTTCTTAATAATTCATGCATGAAAGGGATATATATATATAAAAAAGAAATAAAAGCTTAAAAGTTAGAATGAAACATGGAGAATAAGCAAAGGCTTTGGTTCACAGGCTTCCTGTTTCATTGTACAAACAAATTCAGTTACTGCATCCTTTTATAAGTAAAGGCAATAAGCAGTCAAAGGTATTAGTATACTGCAGGGTTTAGCCATCCTCTGCACAATGGGCATTTTTATAACAGTGCAATTGATACAGATGAGGATTTATACAGTATTACAAGAGTATTAGCAAACTCTAATTGAGAAAATAAATTTGGTCAGAGAAGATCAAGTCTCGCCAATAGAAATAAGCAAACAAGCTTGTTTAATAGATTGACTAGCCTGTTTTCATCCAGCATATTTGAATAATTTTCTGTATACTTTAGTGAACACTTGCATGTGTATGTCTGTCTCCTCATATTATGTAATTACTAGAGTGATCAAATGTCACCTGCCCTTTGCTACTTGCATGGCTTCAAACAGTCAATAATTGTGTTAATTTTCTGTCATCTTGCATCTCAGCTATTAAAGGACTTGCAACCATATTCTTGAAAAGTTCCCTGCCCGCTCCAGAGCTGAGGCAGAATCACACATCACTGCTGTTTAATTACTACAGACATCTAATACCACTGCTTATATAACTGCATCATATTCTGCTTTGCTTATGTAAGTCTTCGTTCACCTGTTGACCCAGCTTCAAGTCATAGGCAGTTTCTACAAAAAGTGCTAAAAGAGTATTTCAGTTATATTTGATCAAAACTACCTGTAACAGATTAATAAGTGAAGACACTAAGTATACTTAAATATCTAGATTTGAATCACAGAGGGTCCCTATTACTTTTTTGATGTCAGATCAAATACACCGTAATGCATGTCTCTGTAATACGTTCTGCAACCTTGGAAACAGATAATCACATGATTATGATTCCAACCAAACTGGCTCATCTTCAAAGAGTTACATCTGGAAGAATCTGCTGAAATATGACCCCCCTAACTCTTCATAAGCAGCTACATGTAATGCTAAAAGTGCTCTCTCATCCACCTTCCTCTGTCATTACTAAGCCTTTATTAATAAGGCTGTTCACTGTGTTCACACTGTCCTCCATCACCACCAATCTGAATCTCTGAGGACATCAAAGTAGAGCACAAACACCACCTGTTTAAGCCATATGTTATGTCATAAAAAAGACTACAAATTGTGGCCCATGATCAGATGTTATTTCTTGGAACTTTCATCTACTTTACTGCACTTTGTCCAAAATATGCAAAGTGACAGCATCAGTGAAAGCTTTTGACAAAGCTGTTAATGCTCGTTCTTCCCTCTCTGGATTGTGTCAAATGCTTCCACCATTCATTCTCCTTTTTCTATTTGCTCTAGTCAACTGACTCCCTAAAGAAGTTCCTTAAAATCAACAGTATCACTCACACACCCACAAACAATACTGCTTCAGTCCTTAACTTTGTATTCAGAAATGGTTAAGCAAATTATTCCTGCATTATTTTCTTTGCCTTTTGAGGTAATAACTGTTTTGTAGACTGGCACACCTACAATGTTTCTTGTGGGAAGCTGCTGGATGTCAGCAGGCTTAAGATATTTTACTAACATAAATTTTGTTGGATGATTTGGAGCTATGACTCAGTTCTGGCCTGCAATGGTGGGTTACTAAATTTCTGAAACATGTGATCTAAATACCAGCCGATAAATTAAACATAAAGAAAAGAACATATTTTTGCCATTAGTGACTACATTTACTGTAAAAAAAAAAAAGAAAGAATAAGCATCAAGACCAGGCAAATATGAGACACAATGCAATGCCTTATTACATAATTTAGTGTCTTTCAAATGAATTCTAATGTAATTAACATTAATGTGAGTCTTTTCTTTTGTGGTTAATAGCATTTCTCCAAGATAACAACGGATTAGTAGTTGGAGACCTCTGAAAGCAAAAAGCATTAATAGTGACATGTAAAAAGGACAAGGACACTGGGTGTCCTTTGTGTTCCTGATTCACTACAGGTTTCTGCCTTCCTGAGTCGTCCAGTCTTGAATATATAGGTGTACTGTGCTGAGTAACAAAAGACAGGGAGAAAATCACTGCTAACATTGTTTGACATGGACAAAACACTATTTTGTATGTTTTTCCTTGAACTAGAATAAAGGTTTTTGAACAACGGGGTTCTTTGTCAAACTTCCTATCTGTTTTCAGCATGGAATGTGTTTCTACTGTAGCACTATGTGTGTATATTTGTGTGTGAAACTTGTGTGGGTGTATGTCTGTATACACAATGCACTACTACTGGCTCTTTCTTCAATCTCCTAATATAATCTACATGGCTGAGCCTGAGTGGACACAGCTTTTTCCCTGGCTTTTATCCCATTGTCCTCAAGAAGAGGGGCTTGATACACATCCTTTGGCCAGCTGGGTGGCTGCACAGAGTGTGATAGCATGGGATCAGCAGAAAGAATGGGGTGCTGAGACAGAATGTTACTCAGTGTTGGAGGGAATCTATGAATCAGCATGGTTGGCCCACAGTGCAGGATGGGCAGTTTGGGTGAGGGTAGGGCGCCAGATCCAGACTAAAACAAACATTAAATTTAAAAGAAACACAGTCCATCTTCTGTATTTATCACCTTTTTCTTTTCTTTTGCTCCTTTAGTCGCTTCTTCTTTTGCACATCTAACGTCTTTCTCTACGTCAGATGCACAGGTAATGCATCATCCCAGTCATCAACCATGTTTTTGTTAGGCACATTTTACCCAAAACGTCTTCTACAGTGTTGTGTCAAAGTGATGTGCTGGCTACCATATCAAGAGTTTAGTTAGGAAAGAAACAAACATTTTTAAACAGTGTTCAAATTCCTTGTTTAAGAGGAGTTTCAAAGTTTAAAATCTCACTCCGGCTCTTGCTCTTTTTCTGCTGAAGTCTCTGACTGGGGGAGGATTTCTTCCTCCTCTATTGCTGGCACATCTTCCCTTTCATCCAGGTCGTCAGCTGACTCATCCTCTTTGCTTGCTTGCTCTTCCTCCTCTTCACGAATTGCCGTGATTGGATCAGTTGGACTGCCGATGCAGTTTGACTTCTCTTGCTGGGCTTCTTCTGGGGATTCTGCAGCAATCAGACGTTTCCACATTTCATGGTTTTCCAAAAGGTGCTGCATGATCTGGCAAAACACTTTCCTCCTTTGCACCTTTTTGGTTTCTTGCCGCTCTGTGAGACAAAAGACAAACAATTACACAAACCCATAAGAGAGAACCTGACCTCGGATGAACAGCTTCTTTCTTGGAAGTCTAATTCACTAAAAACTGTTTATGTTAATAATGACTACTGCACAACCTGAGGTGTACATATATGATTTGAACTCTGACAGAAAAAAAATACCCTGGCATTGGCACATCATAAAAGTATCAGTAACTTTTTCTTTGTGGCAAATCTCTTGTCGATGTAGCTACAATAGATCAACATGTTGCAAGAAAGTAAAGATATTTCCCATTTTATATAAAGACAACAGTCACATTCTGTTAGATAAAATATTTACACATCAGCACATCTGAAATATTTTTCCTGGAATTGACATCTCCCCAAATCCCACCAAAGGACAATAATCTCAGTTGTCAGTAACATCTAAACAAGTATTCACAGAGGTAGATTTTTTCATTAAAGGCTACACAAAATCTAAGTGAGATATTTCCTGCAACATTAGTTTTAAAGAGGATAACATACGGGAGTTGTCAGAGCCCGTTGATGCTTCTTCATCTGCTGTGTCCTCCTCTTCTGTGTCTTGTCCTTCCTTCCCCGCTTCTGGTTCCATCTCTTTCTCATACGGGTCAACCCAAAGTCCTGGCATGAGAGCGGCAGAGTCGTAGGAGGAGCACAGCGGGCCCACTATGTGAGTGATGAAAGACTCCTGCAGTTTGGCGAGCTGTGGGGCAGACCGGTCCATGAAAGGGCTGATGGGAAGGCCCAGGTTTGCTTCTTCATCACCCTACAGGGGTGTACAGAAGAGTACACATGTAAGGGGAACAGAAAAGGCCAAATACAGATGTGTGTTAAAAAACTAAACATTTATATTGTATAATAATGGGATTTATAGAGACAACTTTTTACTAATAAAAATAGTTTGATTGAATGAATATTATGGCAGTACGTCTAAATAGCATTCCTATCCAAGTTATTAATTTCACACATAATCAAAGAGTGTTAATGACACATTAGGTGATGGGGGTCAAAATCAAGCAGGATGTAAAGGTCACTCTCAACAGCCATAATTTAACCTGAACATACATGTATGGAGGTATTTGATGACATTTGGTTCATTCTATGTGCAACAAAGCAAATAATACATGAAAGGGAACAAGAAAATATCACATTATATAGATAACACAACAGTTGTTACTAAATATGAAATAAATCAAATTAAAATCTTTTCAGGCAATCATGGGTAAACTTCATCACTCAAATTTAAAAACTCAAACTATCAAGCACTGAGAGTCCCAGACACACAGCCCCTGGGTACACTCGTGAAACTAGGTCAACAAGACTACAAACAGAAAATCATCAGCTCAAACTATAGTTGATCTGTAGGTATAGTTTAATCAAATCATACTGTCTGAGGAAATTTGCCCCAGTTGAGTGCAATCTGTAATTTTTGTGCCCATACAAACACGATGACCATTCATAGAGATAATCTGACTAGTTGTCTATTGCAGAGATTCTCCACATATCAGATACATTTTAATCATATTTCTTGAAGGAGCATTTTGTGTGACTCATCCAGTGTAAAAGTAGGGCAGATAAAAATTTTAGTCAAAGAGGAGCCATACTGTTCCCTTCTTGTCCCCAGGATAATTGTTGCACTTGCATTTCCCATTTTCCACCCACAAAGACAAATGGATATACATCTCAGATGCTGGGAATGTAAGCTACAGATTGAATTCCAGGTATTTCGAATCATTTTTAAACAAACTGAGATCATTTATGGAAACTTTCAAAATGGGCCGGGTTATGTTTATATGTTTTTGTGTTGCACAGCCCACATCCAAAATGTTTGTGTTGTGCTTTCAAATGTTATGACAGTACAGGATTGTGCTTTTATGTTTGCCTTCTGATGTTGGGGCTTTCAAAGCTGTTGAAAAAGAGGACGAAGGGCAAGAGCTCCAATTGCTATGGCAACAAAAAACTAGGATTGCGTCAAAGCACAGCACTGGTTGTTGCTGTGAGAGGGGTGTGTGCATATGTCTGTTGAGTTACAGCCTGACAGAAAAAAAAGAAAATCTACTAATGATCTGATAATTCATTTCAATGTGTAAGATGTTAAAGATGGATGTTAGTATATTGCAGAGAATAAATAAATGTCTGTGTTAAAATCATGACTGACTCTGTTGTCTGAAATCCTCTGCAGTAACTGTGAATGAGTGCTGTCAAAGATGGCACATTTAGGTCATCTGTCTCCTCTCTGAAAAAAGAAACCACACGTCTCTCGACACCCCTCACCCCACCCTCAGATTAGAGCACTGCTGAATACTGTTTTGATATCCTTGCTACGCAAGTTACCTTCATTAACATAGACTAAAACAGATATATCATATGCTGACACCAAGTTTGTTGACTGACAAAGAAACCATATGATAGCAAAGATGCACATTAGTAAAGCTGTTTGTAAATAAATAAATGATGAAGTCTGTGTGTTGGGGGTGTTTGCAAGCTCAAAAGCTCAAATTGGGGGCAGTTCTGTTTACCATATAGTTACTATCACTATAGTTAAATACTTTTAATATTGTGGCTAATCAGATTCATATGGTCCCGGTATTTCAGAGCAGGATGCGTTGCAAGGCATACATTGGTCTCTGACAAATTCATGAGCTATGAAGTGTTCATTCAGAGTACTCAAATTTCAGTTAAAGGGAAACCTGCAGTTGCACACAAGAAGGGTCTAAAAGCACAAACATGTTTTGCAGATATCCTTGAACTGTGACCTCTCTGTCTGTCATAGAAGGCATGCAAAAATAGGAATTATCCAAAGAAATCATTGTAGTTTTTAAATGGTTCTTCTTAAACTTTACAAATATTACAATTTCAAGTAGTGAAGATACTGTGGGTGTTGGGGAAATTCCAGTGAGGCCATAAGTAACAGTCTTTTTATTTACTTTGAAAAGTCACAGCCTGTGGCTTTCATGCTCTCTCTGTAGTCTAATGCTTCAGATTAGATGTGGAAAATGTGTCTGTTGAAGCTAACAATAATTAATGAAGGACCAGTTATAAATGCAGCTATCTATGAGTTTATTGTTTTTTTGTTTTTGTTTTTTTTGATTATCTCTAGAAATGTTGGAAAGAAACAGTCTTCCTGATAATTCAGCAATCAGCAGATTAGTTTGTGACAGGATAGGGTGTCAGAATTGGGTATAAAAGTACAGCCACCAAAGTCTCAGTATGTCCAAGCAAAGATGGTTTGGCTCACCATTCAGATTCAAAACATTAAAGAGACTATGTAACTGAAACAACACTGACTTTGAAAGGTACAAACTGTAAATTTATTAAGCCAAGAAACCATCGACTTGATCTGATCAGAATGTATACACTTGTTGAGACACTTACTTGCTCATAGAACTCATTGACGATCCCTTCTGTCCATTGCAGGTGCAACTCTTTAGACTTCAGTGGTCCATTGACATCAGCCAGCTTGATGCACATCTGGCACACAAGCAATCGATCATTCTCATTGGTCCAGTCAATAACAGACACTCCCTCATCACCCACCTGAGGAGATATGAAAAAAAGCCTAAAACATGTCTACAGATTATGACGGTCTCTAAGGAGAGTTTATTATTATCATTATTATTATTATTATACAATATATTAAGCAAAAGCTGAGAAAAGATTACCAGTGATGCACCCGTTATAACAATGAGATGATGGATGGTTACTCTTGAATTATTTTTTAAACAAATTGAATCTTTACCTTTGCATTAAACTCTGCGAGGAAGTCAAAGTGCTTTTTGAGGTCAGTCGCCAGGATAGCTTCAATGACAAGGAAGCGGAAGCGTTTAAACTCCACATGTTCAAGGTTAACAAGGAAGTTGTACTCAGGTCGAGACATGAAGAGGTTCCAAGCTGCAGCTGCATGATGGTTTTCCAAAACTGATCTGTCGTTGTACAGAAGGGCCTACATTGGAGGAGGGGAAAGTGAAATTTACATGCATTAGTATTCAGTTGGTAACCTACATGAGCTTCTTTGGCCTTATTCAGAATGGTGTGGCATAATTTAGAGGATGGCTTGGTTTAAAAATCCTAATACTTGAGTTTTAAATTGCTATCATGAACAAAATATTTTCAATCAGGTGTCTTCACTCTTGACCTGCAAACTAACCGGCTACTTAAGATCTGACTGTGGGCAGTATGGATTCTCCTGACTGCTTGTTTTTACAGTAATATAGTCAAGCTTATGTGCACTGGCAGTGAAATCTTGTTTTCTAGCAGCTGACCTTATTTAGCAGGTGGCTGCTGGTTTGCATTTGCAATCGGTTCATTTTATTGATTCGTGAATTCTAACGTTTGAGCATTATCAATGTTTACATTTTTTAGTAATGCTTAAAATACGGTTACATTAATTCAGATATTATTACATCTTATCTAAAGTTAGATACTTTAAAGATATTCAGAAAAAAAAGCATTAAAAGGTACAATGCATCACTTTAAAAAATTTGATAAATCATTTCAACAATGTACGGCTCTGCTTTTCGATCAGGCTTCACAATTAACCATAGAGAGCTTTGGTAAACCAATGAGTTTGTGGTCGATTCAATGACTTCAAGGTGTCTAGGCCTTTTGGCGGCAAAACAAGCCCATACCATCACCCTTCCACTACCATGCTTTACAGTTCTTATTAGCTTTATGTTTGGATATATTGTGTTTGGTTTTCTCGAAACATGGTGTTTTGCATTATGGCCAAACACTGGTTTCATCTGTCTCAAGGACATTGTTCTAGAAGTTCTGTGGATTATTCAGTTACAACAATGTAAACCTAGACTGTGCTCTTTTTAGCAAGAAAAGGTTTTCTTCAGACAACACTTCCAAGCAAGTCAAACTTGTTTAATCCGGCAAAATCTTTAAACCAGGGATGCCAAACTCTGGTTCTTGAGGCCTGCTATCCTGCAGGTGTTGTTTCCCTGCTCCAACACCTGATTCAAATCAAATGGACACAAAGACCCCTTAATTTCAGTCAGGGGTGTTGAAACAGGGAAACATCTAAAACCTGCAGAAGAGCAGCCCTTGAGGACAGGAGCTTTGACATCCACGCTTTGACATAAGATGCAGCTATTTGACTTTTGTGATTTCTCTGAGCATTGCATAGTCTGACCTTTGGGTGAACTTGCTGGGATGTCCACTCCTGAGAAGACTAACAACTGTTTTGAATGTTTGGAAATGGCCTCATAAACCTTAATAGATTGTCGGCCCACAACAGTTGCTTTTCTTACTGTTGCTATTTCTGATGTCTTTCCTCCTCTGCATTGTGTTAACCCACGCCTAAGTGCTGCAGACAAGCAAACTGCCAAAATCAAGTTTGCCAAAACTGCCAAAATGTCTGCTTATAGAAGCACAATTTTAAGATTTGCTCATGACACGGAGATTTTTTCATTAAGCTCTAATACATAAAAATCTCATAATGGATGGGTGTCTATTTTTCACTTGATTGCAATTACATCTAGATTTTTTTTTTAACCTTTTAGGCCCGTATTAATAAAAAAATAAATAACTCACTAACAATCAACTCTGCTGAACATTACATAATCAAGACACTATATATCTCAAGTAGTAACAGTTCATGTTAGCTTACACAACAAATACCTGCCATTAAACTAAAGCATGCAGTCTTGTTTTTCTGATGCATGGCAGGTAATAACCTGCCTTACACCACATCATGCCACAAGAAAAACAGTTAAATGTTGATGGTTACCATACAGTAGTTGAAGTAGCATATACAGTTTGTTTGTTGTGAATACAAGAAATACCAGCTGAATCTGTGTAACAATAAATTAAATTCATTATCCTTCTCTATCACCTTTCTGGTGATCCACCATAAGGGATTCTTTTTTTACCACTGCATTTATTTACCTGTGGTGCACTGGTAGCAACCAAAAAGGCATTGGTTCTTCCAGGGTGGTCATAGTCGTGCATGGCAGCAGCTACATACAGGGCCATGAGCTCCAGGCCAGGGATAAGACCAGCTAGAGAACCATAGCCCTCCTCAACCACAAAGTTCATTTTAGACTTCAGGAAGCTTGTTGCTCTAGGTGCAATGCTATTTGCAGAATCTGTGAACAGAAAGAAATACCTACAGTGTTATTAGATGTGTTTACTTAGGTTGGACTTGATGGTAATTTTGCTAATTTCACATACTCTTCATCTGCACAAACCAACAGACAACAGGAAGCTATAATAAAATAGATAATTAATATGAAGGGAATTGATGTCATACAATGATTAAAAAAAATATGAGTGACTATAGATGTAGGAAAGACTTTTACTTAATCCAGAAATGCTAGCTTTGGGTGAAGAATTTATTACATTTTGGACTGTTTGACTCACAGCAGCATAAATAAGTCATGTTATGCTAGATTTTCTGTTAATGCACTTTTGACCCCTGAATGAATGCTTGGTCTGACATGCATGTCTTGAGTTCTATTGATGTTTTTACCTCTTTGGGTATCTGATCAAAACATAAGGTTCAGATTGGAAAACACATGATAACTGAAAAGGTTTTAAGGTTAAATGATAGGAAATAGCTGTATCAATAAAAAGCCAGCACCAGTGTGTATTCCGTTCTCAGTCAGCAGCGTGGGCAAGCCTGGCACTGGCTGAGTGGTGAGGTACCAGACAGCATGCAGCACGTCAGTGGCATGAATCCGGTTGTGATCTGGGGAGAGTAAAATAAAGCGCTAACTCACACAGGCATGAGCTGTAAGAATGCAGTGATGAAATTCGATAGAGGTATCACCTTGTGGTACCATAATGCAAGCACTGTCTGTCCTTCTTAAACATTATTACATTACATTACACTGGTGAAGTTTAGATAAAGATCCTAATGCATATTTGAACTTTTTTGATAGATTTCAGGCAACTGTTTTTTAAAAGATAGAATAGTATTACTGTCAAAAATTCCGTTTTAATTAGAGAGCACGGATTCAAAATGTCACACTAATGGAGAAATCTACGGAGCCCGTCTGGTGACAGCCACAGAAAAAAAAATTAACTCGTGGCCACGAGATACTAATGCGTGGGAACGCAT
>JBBBVU010000009.1:19339636-19357184 GCA_037177055.1 Atherinosoma microstoma | reverse complement strand
CACACACACACACACACACACACACACACACACACACACACACACACACACACACACACACACACACACACAGCCGCCCCATGTATTCTCAGGATGGGAGATTAAATCAAAGAGAAGATTCAATGCAATCTGTCTGTTTCCTTAACTAATTATTTCTTTATGAATTGGCTAATATCAACATAGTTATTATAAACTGGACTAATGTGGATAATGCCATGGATTTGTTTTAATTGGGTAATAAACCTAAACTGAAATGGATTTAATTGGACTGTGTCTGTAAAAGTGCCTTGAGATGACTTTGTCATAGATTGGCACTATACAATTAAAGCTGAATTGAATTGAATTGAAATCAATCTGAATTAATGAGTTAAAAAAAAGAAGTTTTACAAGATTAGTTTACATATCAGAATTTGGACATAACTCATAAATCCTTCAAAAGTCAGTTCCTGGGAGGATAAAATGTGTTTAAATTACTGTGTTACAAATTTGTAATCTTTTCCATAAATTACTGCTTAAAATGTGTAAGTCAGACTTATACAATCTTTGCTAATACATGAAGAGCATTTGCTTTTCTGCATTGTGTGATTGACTCCGGTCAGTAACTGTAATAATGTCTGATCATTGTGTTCAGTAAAAATGACAAGGACAAGACACCATACACATTACACATTTTTAATAAGAGGGGCACATTTTAAGCAACTACGCTGTACACAGATGAGTACATACTGAACATCTAGTGGTCTTTGAATAGGGAAACCTCTGAAAACCTTGCAACATCTGTGCTACAACAAAAAAGTGTTTTAATTAACAAAAAGACTTTTAAAATGTTGTCATGATATAAATTTTGTTGAATTTCCTAATGACAATAAAGGATCTGAATCTTCATGTTATCCCAATGTAAGCATCAACACTAGAGCTTTGTTGTCATCTCATAGTATAGTAGTAGCTTTTCTTTTTGTTTTTGCTTATAAACACATCTATCTTACTCCAATTATTATACGATAGTGATGTGTGCATTACAAAACCCCTATGTTGACTCCTATAGGTAATGTCTTCTTATAAATAGTACTTTTACCTCCTCATTCCTATTCATTAACAAATTGATACTGGGTGTAAGATATGTTGCGAATAAATACCCTTCCTATATGTAGTAATGTCATTTTTGTAACAGAGGGCGAGTGTTATGTTGAACTATGAAATGCTGTTTTTTGTTATCATGTTGATATTTAAGTGCATATAACAATATAAGAGTAATAACTTATCATCCTTATTATAATTCTAAATGTGAAATATAATGCGAATGTATTCATTTTTCATCATATTTGAAATTTAACAATAGCCAAGCCTATGACACACCAGATTCTTGCTGTTGAACCAAAGCATGTTTTCCGCTCTCCACTTCTGCTCTCATCCTGCATCTATCTGCCCCACAGTGCCATGACTTGAGCTCACATGATCACTCCAACCATAAGCCTCCGATCAACCATCTGCCTGCTCCCCTGAGGCTACAAAGCTTGACAACTGGCAGCAACCTCTGCTTTTGCCACTTTTCTTGTATAAATGCCAAACTATCATAATGTTGTTATTTGATTTTCTTTTCTTTTACATACTGAGCTTTTGAGCTGTCTACTTTTTACGTTGTGTATGTTTATTCTACTTTCACTCACACACATATTTGTCTTTGGAAAAATTAGCTTGCAGCAAAAAGAAATGACATACAAAGTCACAGCAATAACATCCCTCCTGTGTTCTGAGAAAGTTACAGATGATTCCCACAATTTGCCTCTTCAAACAGATAGTATTCGCTCCTCAAACATGTCAAGGCTTGGGGCTGTGATGTGATGAGTAAATGCATCAAGCACAGTTTCCTGGAAGAGCATGTGTCTTTATGTGTGCATTTAAGAGGGTGCATGTGTCACCTCAACCTGAACAAAACCCATTAGACCACTCCAGAGCTTTATGACATCCTGCTATTGTGACATTCACCTATTACCTGGCAGTAATGGACTCTGTTTAGCTAATGTCTGGGAGAGAGTGGGACAGTAGAAACATGAATTTGTGTGTGGCTATAGACACCAGCCTGCCCACACACAGACACTATGGTGTGGGCATAGCAAGTGTTTTATGGCACTATCCTTGCTCTTTTCACATAATTATACTTCCCAGATTTTTGTGGAATTTAACATTAGAGTTTAAAACACAACCTGCAGCATCTGGGTTCATTCAGTACAACATGCAGCTGATGGTGTGCCACTCAGTGCTGCTCTGGTAGAAACACAGTGGAGAGGCAAGGCAAGGGAGAAGGTTATTGATTCCTCCCGGCACAAAAGCCCACAGGATGCAGCAGGGGGAGTGACGGTCAATGAGTAAATCAACAGTGGGCAGAGGCAAATGTGTGTGTATGTGTCTATGTACACACACACAGGCATGAATGTACCAGAACCGCCTCTTGGGATCAGTCTATCAGACTTTCAGGGGAATATAGTGCATGGTACACACAGAAAAATGGGTCGTAATCCTTCAACAAATGCAATCCACTGTAACAGAAGACAATTTCAAACTCTGGCCTCAGATGTACACTGATAAATGAAACAAGATTTGTGTATATTAAGCTCCTAGGAGTAGAAAAACTGATTTGAATCACTTGTCAAGCCACAGCAGCAATGTCAAAAGGTAAACTTATATCAATTTACAGTTGAGGAGGGTTTAGCTTTTATACTGTCAACACACCGAGGATGGCCAAAAGAGTTAGTGTGCTTCTTATATTTTGTGTAAGGTTTGGGATACTGTATTGTACTTTCTAGCATTAGACTCACTTAATATCAACATTAAAATTAACCTTTGAACCAACAGAAACTTACCTGAAGTCCACACATGTGCAACAAGCAGGTAACCGAAAGTTAAAAGACATCCTGTTCATTTACTGTAGTATAAGATATATTATTATTATAACAATGTTGTGTAACATTAATTTCAAGTTTAAAGCAAATTCCATGCTAATTGGGATTAAAATAAACACCTAAGACAATTTTCACTATTGACAATAGCATTTCAACCTTTTTTTCCTCCTCATCACAATGATTTTTCCTTTGGTTTCCTCTTGTCTGCTGTTGCCCCATTTCTCAGTTTTCCCTCTCTACCCCCAGCGTTCTCCTGAGAGACAGTTAGGAAACATGGAGGGAGATCAGGCATAAAGGCAGATGGTGAGAGCAGAGAGGGAGAGATAAAGAGAGAAGCAGTGACAGACACACGAGAAGAGTGGGAGCTGAGTCCACAGGCAGGCCATGGCCAGTCAAGTGAAAAAGAGAACAGCTTACTCTAGCAGAGCAGCTGAGCTCCTCCATAGTTGAGTCTACAGCACATCTACTGTAAATACAATGCTGCAGTAGAGAGATGCCCATTCTTTTGTTTGCAGGAAACCTGTACGTCTTTTTCAGCTTTAAGAACTAATACCAAAGCAGTGGAAAAAAAAACCACACCAGGGGCCAAGTTCAAGTTTTATCAACCATTAGTCCCTAATTGATTACTCTATTAATTTATTATTAATGAAAGGCACATTATGAAGGCATCACACAATAACTGAGATGTTTATCTTTGAGCTGGACATAATGAATAAATACCGGGCAAAATTTACTTATAGTTTTAATTTCATAATCCATTTAACTCAAAACTGGTAAAGCTGATGTTAACACCACATTTTTAGATATTAATCATTCATGTTTGATTCAAAGATAAAAGAGGTATGCAAGCCATTGTGTTGGACTGAGATAAGAACCAGAATACACAGCCACCCTCATATGACAAACCTCTCAACAAATAGTAGGCTACCCAGCTAAGAACAAAAGTGACACTCGCTCTTCCCACAGTGTCGTCACCGGTCTCTCACATGCGCAACTGACCTAAAAACTACAAGCTGAATTTAGACATTGCTTCAAGTTGTCCTATTTAAACCATCACATCATTACTGATTAAATGGCTTGCACACACTCTCCTTTGTTCATGCAGACACGCGGAGCAGCGTACAGCTATAATCAAACCAATACTGGACCTGTTTGGGAGGATGTGCACTGTCCTGATGCCGTCCCATGGTGCTGGCTGAGTGCCTCCTCTGCATCATTTGTGTTCAATTTGAACCTCTCAACCCTGATACAGCAGTCTAGATTCCTGTAGATATGTGTAGTCTCAGGTTTTCCTCCCCTCTTTTAACTCTTGTTCAATATGTAACCCAATTAAATTCTCACTTCAAATCCGTTGATATTCAATGTAGCACTTCCTTCGCCTGTTCCCTTTCTCCTCTCCTTTTCTCTTCAGTTGCTCTGCTGCTTCATGAACCTCCCTCCATCCTTTCTCCCGCCCCTGCCTCTGTATCTGCCAATAACAAATGTTCAGCAGTAGCTTGGGGAATGAGAAGACCTGCAGCACTTAGAAATCAGATGTATTGAAAATACCTGGTTGCCAGGATACAGCAGGACAAAGATCAAAGTGACTCGTCTGTGGACCATAAAATAGTTGTTTGGGGCTCAGTTGACCACAGTTGCACTACGCCTACAACTTGTCAAGTGTTTCCGGTCATAGCAGCTGATGCTTGACAACCAAGCGGTGAGTGAGGTGCATTATTGGAAAAGCCCTTTCTACATCAGGACACTGAGATGTACATTGATTTATTAAAAGTCTGTTACAATAGGTATGCTGTTGAATAAGCATCAGTTAAATTTGAGGTTGCTGATGACAACGTGATAATTGAGTATTATATGAAGAAATGGGCCTTGATGGGAAAAATTTTACCAAAAATATTTATGATGACATTTTTTTAAATACAATTTATAATGTCTAATATACCTCCATTTTCTATTAGAAGTTTCATAAAATATCTCAGGATCCAGGAGCAAAGCAAGACCATAATATTAATCTTTAGATCAGGGCTAAAAAAATAATTCAGTTCTAGTTGTACAAATATATTACTGATGCATGCATGTTTCAGAGGTGTTGTATTATTTTAGTTGCTTGTATAAACTAAAGCCAAGACAAATAAAAAAAACACACTTGATTCCTGTTTGTGCTACTTCTAGCACTGGCCACGTCTTATGTGGGATTAAGACTTGGCCAGTCTTAAGCGCTATATAAATAAAATTTTATTTTATTTTATTTTATTTATGTGGCACAAATGTTGTGAGCCTGACCTAACTTGGATCATGGCACTTGCCATACGCATGAACGTGTGGTTCAAATGTCATGATCCAGCTTTGACATGGGCATCTTGCCAAAGATTCAGATTGAGGGTTTTTATTGTGTATATGTGGCTGTCAGGCAAAATATGGGCCATCCCATAACTGCAGCTGTGTTCCACGTTTTTTGCCAAGAAAATGGCTGCTGTCAGGAAAAAAAAATCCCAAAAAGCTACAAATAACATGATAACATTCAAGCTCACAAAAAAGCATTGTATACACATCACGCTGGCATCATGGCTCAAGTAGTGAAAGTCAAGTAGTGAGGACACATAAAAACAAAAAGAAAGACCATACAAATTTAGGCATCCCATCATTTCTTCTATGTGAGATTCATTTCCTTCATATTGTTGATTTATATACCAGGGTTGGTTCAACATTATAGTTTATTGGAAATTAATAATGTGATCTGTGAATGAATTCAATTAATGACTCGCAATTTCTTAATGAACATTTGTTACTGGGTGGAAAAAAAACAATTTCACTAAGCCTGTGCAGTCGGTAAGAGAGAAGAAAGTTAAAAGACTGTGACCTTAATGTGGCCTCTTAGACAAAAACCTACTTTCCAGCGAGTGAGACATTAATCCAATCTTTAAATTAGAAAAGAGCAATTATGCCAAAGGCACACACACCCACACACACAAATAGCTCCTGTTCCTTCCCTATGGTGTGCACTGACCTGGGATCTGCTCAGAGGTCTTTTGTAGTCCCACTCTGGTTGGCACATGATCTGGAGATGGAAGCACACAAACAGAAGCCACTGTCAGAGGCCTGTTCACCCCACGACACTATACAGCAGCGTTGTCTCAGCGCAAAGCTACTTTTCTCTTCTTCCACTACTGTTCCTCCTTCACTTGCCCCTCCTTCATCCCCCTCTCCCATCAACTCATCTAAAAATAAAACAAGAACTGGCACTGCTGATGAAGAAGCAGAAAAGGACACATCACCCATCAGTGCTGGAGGGCTGATCCACATATGCCTTCTCACCCCTCACCCACAACCTCTATCTCTGTCCTCTCCACAATGACTTTTTAATTTTCTATTATTTTTAATTCAGTGTCAGATTAAGATAGCTTTGAAATGGCTTAGTCTAAACAGGATTTCAGTAGTGATGAGCAAAAGTAAACACAATTTTTTAATGATTTCTGTATTAATAGCAGAGTTTAATTAATATTATTAGCCTTGATTAGTACAGTAAACATATTCTGTAAGGGAGTTCCTTTAGAAATGGATTAGACAACTGGTGTTCCAGCAAGAGCTTCTGCTTGAATTGAATTGACTCTTGAAGACAGCACAGAAATTATGCAATGTGACAACAGTACAGTAAAGTGTACTCCCCTGACCTACATTTCATGTTGCTAACAGCTGGTGTAGCCATGAACACCTGATACTTTATACCAACTCAGAAAGACTGCAAAACAGAAAATTGCTGTGTGGAATAAAATGTTGTATTTAGGGTTATCTTAAAATATTTTTTAAGGGCACAACACTAATATTGATAACATATGTAAGACTTTATCTAGTCCTAATCAGATGGCTATTAAGAATAGAAACAGATAAATAATACACAATAATATCAAAAGAAAAAAACCACAAGAAAAACAATGAAATAAATATCTGAATAATAAATTATCAATAAATATAAATAAATAAATTATAAATCCCATAGTACAGAAGCATGGGTCATAATAAATATTCATTGTATTTAAATATAAAAAAAAAAACCCTGATAATAATAATCTGTTTTTCTAGTTTTAAAAAAGCACTCTGTAGCATCTTTTTTGACTCTCGGGTTGTTCCACAGTTGTGGAGCCCTTATGTCTCATGCCCTGAGGACTGAGAGCAACAGATGGTCTGTAGAACTGAGAACACAAGCAAGAGTGTAAAGGACGAGGAGGCTGATGATGTCAAATGGAGTACAGGCCAGTGATTCAGAAGCGAGCTATGAAATTTTAAAGTCAGCACTGGACACAACAGGTAAACGGAGCACTGAGGAGAGAATAGGGAATAAGTTCTCATACTTTCTACACACAGGATGGTTTGACAGCTCCCATGTGTAGTTTGCGCACGCTGAAGGGGGTTGATGGTGCTCTGGGAAGGTTTAGTAAATGAAGAGCATGGATTATGCTATTTACACCATGGAAAGAAAGAAATGATCTAATATCTTTAATATTCCTGATTTGACCAATAGCTGACTTGGTAATACTGCTTAGGAAAGTTGAAGTTCAAATGAAAGATTATGAGCATTATGAGCTGCATATTGTGTGCATTTGAAGCAGGAGGTTGTAAAAACATTATCTGGCTGTTTTCAAGGATAAACATCAGAGATGTTCAGGAGATTGACAGTTCGCTCAAGGATTTTTTCTTCAGTTGCTGTGACACTTCACAGCGGAAGGCTTTCTGCTGGAGGCCTAGTCTCACGGATGAAAATGCAAGTGAGGGGTTGCAGGGGAACATCTGTCTAGAGCGTGCAGGAGGCAGGATGTGATGCAGAGTATAGGCTGTGGAAATCATTGTGATTTCATGACAGCGTGTTGAGAATAGCAGAAGAAGCTTTTTGTTGTGTTGCAATGGATAAACAGCATGCAGGAATATTTGCTGCTTAGCTATGCATTGTCTCACCTGCTGATCTTCTTAAGATTTTACTACAGGGCTTGGTGAAGAATCTCCTCAAAAAGTTCCATTTACACATGCCACTGCTCTGAAACAACTCAAGAATATTTCAGGAGTCCAGTGCACATAAAAACTGGACTCTAGATTTTGTAAACTTGTTCCACCCACAGCCTACAATACACAGGACATTTTGTACTACAGAGGATATGTGTTAGGTTGTTTGAAAGAGCACTGTGTACAAGAATAGGAGCTTATTTTTCTTATTCACATTGTGCATGTATTTCTGTGAAGTGCCTTTCTGTCATAGTTTGTAGGCTGATGTCATAGAATGGGATGACCTGACAGTGCTACCGTCATCCACAGGAGATGAGTTTGCATCTTGAATGGCAGATGAGATAATCTGGCTAATACAGTGGATTTGTGTTTAATGTGAATCCCCAGGGGATTGGTGCAAGGTTGTTTGAAAGAGTGAAAAAGCAAGATAGCTGAATCACACAAAACATTTTCATCATGCATACTCAAAAATTTATAAAAATGAATAAATTGATTATGATTGATAAAGAGAATAGGTACAATATCAAAGTAAAGTGGCAGTTTGGCCAGCAGTAATCAAGCCTGAGAAAAGCCCTGCTCTCTCTATCACAAACACTTCTAAGCTTCCATCTTTTCGACAAGCTATTAAATCCTCTTCTGTGCTGTGCTGTCCCTTGACAGCCTCCATTACTGCCCAAATACACTTCTCCTGTCAAGTCTAAAAGAGGTTGGGAAATTAGTGGCCTAATGTACTTCTGAGCCATATAATCTTTGACAGCTCCATCATTCAGTCTAATTAAACTGCCACTAATTTCACTCATACAGTTTGTGCTGCAAAAAAAAAAGGTTGTATCATGTATAGGCTGGGATGATTCACACACCCAGCAAAGCATTCTTATTGCTGGGAAAGCAAACACACACATGCATCGACACACTGTACTCTGCAGAGGGAGCTCTTCTTTTTTTTTTTTTTACTTAAGCAGATGTAGTCTGTAGAACAGGGGTGCCCAAGTCAGGTCCCCGAGATCTACTATCCTACAACTTTTAGATGCATCCCACCTCCAACACACCTGATTCAAATGGCTGAATTCCCACAACCATGTGTCATTCAGCTCTGCCGAGTATTAAGCCATTCATTTTATTCAGAGGGGAAACATCTTAAAGTTATAGAAGTTCTGCTCATTCTATAGAATGCGCAGAACTTGAATCTGGTCACAGTTAGTTTATTTCTTATTTTATCATATCTTGTGCATGGCAGTGACAACAAGATGCAGGGGGTGACAACAAGAAACATATAACTGGATCAAAAGCCTCAAAGTTGAGCTTATTATGTATTTTGAAAATGACTGGTTTTGTCCACCACAGACACAATATGGAACTGCAAAGTGCTTGACATAATCCCTGCTTGTCTCAAACTTTACTTTAAATTTACTCTGACTATGTGAAGCCATTTGGGACTGTTAACAGTGAATGTCTTTCACATTCTCTATCACAAACCCTTACACTAACAGTAGTGTGAACTTTTATATTGCAATGTACTGCAGTATTTAAAAAAAAAAAAGGGGGGGGGGGGTCTAAACAAACACAAAAACAGCAATAATTAATGTTCCTGAGTCCACTTTTACACATGCACACCCACACACTCAAACGGCCACAGAGCCCCAGGCACATACGGTACACAAATTAACACACATGGTCAGTGTCACGACTCA
The DNA here is from genome assembly GCA_037177055.1 of Atherinosoma microstoma. Taxonomy (NCBI): domain Eukaryota; kingdom Metazoa; phylum Chordata; class Actinopteri; order Atheriniformes; family Atherinidae; genus Atherinosoma; species Atherinosoma microstoma. The sequence goes on along the minus strand of JBBBVU010000009.1, from coordinate 19,347,601 downwards.
GACACTCCAGTCCCAAAAAACCCAGCAAGCTAAACCAAAACCCCAACTGGCAAGCAACTGTTCTTAGTAGATCCCAGAAGAGGCAGATAATAGGGAGTGTGGAGAGACTCAAGCAGAAGTATTTGAAGAAGTGAAAACATAAATCCTTTCACTGTCATCCAGTGAACTCTTGTACAATGTGAATAATCAGTGTGAAATTGAGCAGAACAGCCATCATTTATCTATCTATTTATTTGTTTACTTTATCTTTAGCATTGCACAGTTTCTGTGCTTTTTGTTACCCAAGCTTTTTAGATACCTGACATCACATTCAAATACAGCAAGCCTCCTTTTATTTTTTTAAGAAAATGATCAAACTTTACTATATTCTATTCGAGTTCAAATTACTTGCAAACCATTGCATTTTGTTTTTGTTTTTTTTGTGCATCTAACACACCTCTAACACACCAGCATTACTTTTTTTTGGACCACAATAATTCATCTCCTTTTATCTGATCATATCTAATCTGGAAGATGATCAGTTCCCTGTTGTAGCTGTTCAGCTTTCTGGATTTAGTTAAAGACTTATTATATTTTTGAATTATTTGTTTTTGCTGTCATTTTGGTGGTCATTATTCAAATTGTATTGTATCCCAAGCAGTGCAGTTTAAACAGATGGTATTGTCTGTACGAGCTGGTTCATTTGGACTCTGAGGATCCCCGTTTACCCACTCAACAGACCTAACTCACCAGATGGATTTGGAAAATCTGCCTGTGCATGCATGGCTTGCATGTGTGTGTTTATGACAGTGTGAGTGCGGGTGTAAGCGAGGGAGAGAGCTGGGACTCCTGTGGCTGAATGATGATGACTCACCCACCCACATACGCACACTTGAATTCAGACATCCAGTCATTATTGTCATCACTCAGAACCCTGTTAGTGCTGCTTGCTGATGCTAATTGTTCCCAGTCAGCACATCAGGAGTCTTGTCAATGCACTGTGAAACCAAACCACACCAGCGATTGCTTATTGATCTCATTACAGGCCATCACGTCACTCCATCAAGCCAGTGCTTGTGTGTCTGTATGTACATTGATGTTTGATGGACTGACTGAAACTGCTGGAAGTATTCAAGTGAAAAAGGACTAAAAGTAATCTTCTGACATGTGACAAAATGTGTGAAATCCGTTATATTAACTGGAGCAAAACTAAGTGATCACCCATGCTAACAGTTATTGTATGTGAGACTGTTCTTAACCATAAAATTTTATGGCAATCCATCTGGTAGGTGTTTTCCACTGGATACATTTTGGGATGGAAAAAAAATGTTATGCCCAAGACAACTAAGTATGGGTTATATCTAATTTTTCACACACTGTAAGTGAAATAATATAAAGTGAATTGTTGTTCATCTGAGTTTGCTTTGATACAGATTTAAGTCCTGTAAAAAGGACCAAATTATTTTTTGTGAGTCTACATGGATCTTTAAATAGAACCAACATGAAAAGGCCAAGATAATTTAAGAAAGTATTGTCAGGTGATTCAATAAAACATCTGTCGATAATTAATTGCCTGATGTAAAACCAAGACATTCCTGTATTTAATTGGTGTAGGTTTGATCCAGTTCTGCCATTTGATCAGCCTGCTTTGCAGACAATTCCTCACACTACACCCGTCCAGCAGGTACTAGTGCAGTAGTACAGTGTTCTAACTGATTCTGCTATTGACATGAGAAGATTCTTAAACAAACAACCAAAAATGAATCTGAATCTGTTGCTGCATAGAGCACTGGCATGTTGTTGGCATCCAGTCATGTTGCAATATTTTGTGACTCTCAGCAAATTTGGAACAATGAGTCATAATGGCTATTTGACATCGACGGCACGACACAGAACATTACTAATTAGTTTTTCTTTAAATTGATCTTTTTTTAATGTTTGTTTAGTATACAGTGAAGTCATATGTAATACTAACATTTAAACGTTAAAGATTTGTTTAAAACTGTATTCATATGTACTGATTGCATTACTTTTATGATCAGGACAGAGAAGGGTAAGCAGCAGAATAGAGCAGAGAAGGCTAGGAGTGCAACAGTCAGGCATAAAAAGAGCTCAAGAGGGGAAGAAGAGGACAGTATAAAACAGAAAGACGTATCTCACTCTGTCACAATGTTGAAGTAGCCCTTGCCCACAACAGAACCACAAGGGTTAATAAAGTTAAAAAATCTAACATAAATGACAGTAAACAATCACAGCTGAAAGCACCTTCAGTAATTGCACAGCATTTCACAACTGATATCAGTCTTATTGATTCTTACTAATTATCAAATAAAATCTAAATATTTCTAAGCTGAGCTAATACCCGTGTTTCATCCTAACACTTGTGTAAAATGTCAAAGTTGAAAAAGGCTATGCTTTCTTTTCCCCGTGTCTGTAAGTGAAAATTTAAATAGATGACAGCCACAGAGAAAAAGATAGGTATAAGAAGACAAAGCACTGTTTTCAAGTTCATTATGTTATTGAGAATTGACTAAATGAATTAGCTCTTTTCACAGTCTGTTTCATGGCAAGACTGAGGGACCTTCACTGCGAATCCCTGTCCTGTGCAAGTACAGAGGTGGAATCGAGGGTAGAAGTTGATGCGCTGCTGATGCTCTGAGCCAACGTCAGAATTAGTCACAGAGCCGAATTGGCCAGTATGTATTAGGGCTAGCTGGCACAGCAAAACACACTGCTCTAACCAACATCAATGTTGTCACTCAACTGATTCTGTGGTTCAGCTGGTTTGCTGTAAGCACACACAGAGGGGGCACTGAGGCACTTATATTTGTTCTATTTGAATAATCTTTGCTGCATGTCCCCCCATCTCTCTTTGACCCCATTTCCTGTCTACCTACCTAATAAAGGCCACTAGAGCCAACAAATTTCTTAAAAAATAAAAGACTAGTCAACTTCAAAAATCACTTACATTGCCCATCCCTTATATACACATATCACCTGAGTACCAGAGTAATAGGGGCCCATATCTACCACACCAAGCAAGATCCGAGATGCAGGCTGCAGAGAAGTGCCAAATATCCGAGTAGTTGGCATAGGGTACAGGAGCATCTGTGCAGAATATGAACTGGAGACCAATAGGTCAAAATGAGAAACACCTCCCAAGTTGGTGGAGAATAACCAAAGAAAGATCCTGTAAGACTTCCAGATACAGACTGAAAAATAGTAATGGTCAACCAACTGGGCAGTGTAATACAGCAAAGCTGTTGTGATTATGTAGCCATCCCAAATGATGGCAACAAACTGGAGAAATGCAGGGGCACAGACTGGAAATGGACAAAGGGAGGCATATATTAAATGAAATAGAGATATCCAATATTATTGGCCGATATTGACATTAAAATGTAAAATCAGATATTATCTGTATCAGCTTTTACTTTTTTAATGACACAACTTTTACACAACATGCACATATATCAAACTTTTCAGCTACTTCTCCTCTCACTCAAAATGTCAAAATATGACAGATGTGTTTGAGATATTTTTGTTTGTTTGGCACAATACGCAAATGTTGTGTTATTTCCAGGACAGGAGATATGTGATGGTGGTTACCTGAAATGATTTAGTTTTTCTCTTTTTTTTTTTCTATGGGGGGACCCCAAATATATTGGTATCGGTATATCGGATATCAGTAAAAATGTCAATATCGAAGATTCCTAATATGAAATGTATGCCACCGTTCATAAAATGTAAAAAATTTGGTCATTTAAATATAATCAACCATGCAGGCAGAGATGATGCTGTATGAATAGGTGATTTGTGATATTGTTTTTTTTTTATCTCAAAAATGCTTTTCTGTCACAAAAAAAAAAAAAAAAATCAAAAACATGAATTCAAAATGAGTACATAGTAAGAAATTTCAACTTTGGGTGCCTAAACCTTATTCATGACACAACATTAGAGGTAAAGACAGAGGGTTAAATGTACAGAAATATTACTCCTTGTTAAAGCTTTGATTCCTCTTTTTAAATAATAAACAATTAATAACCATCTCAATGTAACGCTAAATCACTGTGTTCCCACAAGTCAAAGTGAGTTGACTTGTTTACATTTGAGTACAAGCAAAAGTAGGCCAGAGAGCCTCTGGGGAAGGCACTTTCAAAAGTCTTTCTCAATAAGTGCTTCTAAATGTGTGCTACAAACAAAAGCCTGTAAATACTCATCAAGTATCAACCCAATCATACAATTTTCTGACTTTAATCAGGCAAACAATAGTAACAAATAAATAAAATGATTACTTCTATACATCATTTTATTCAAATCTCCTCCCCCTTTTTTTCCCTGTATATGGCCCGTGCTGATGGCAGCCACTAACATTGCCTCAGGCTGAGAGTAGAGTTGCATGACTAAGCCTTTGCATGTACTGTCAAGTGAACGAATGCATGCATCTGTCAGCAAATTTAGAAATTTTCATATTTGATGCATGAACTGTCACGTGTAGCTTGTGAAGTTGCATGGGATCCTATGTAATGTAGCAGGAAGCTTTGTAACCAGTTTTGGCTTTGATGCATAATATAACTTTTCATCTCTCTGCTCTTTTTTTCTATGTATAATTTCATGTATATTTTCCACTGTCACCCGATGCCCCGTGCATGGTCCTATACAGATAAAGCTGAATTGAATTGAACTCAGTGGGTCCAAAAAATGTAATCCTGTAAAGAAATTATATAGGCATTGGGACATTTGTATAAAATGATTGTATGTTTATCAAATTTCAAAGCCAGAATGTGTAACGTAAATGGGACAAGCCAAAAAAACACCTTGTGTTCACAACCATTGGAAGATTTTAATCATCTTGCACTACTGGACTGCAAAAATGCAAGTGGGAATTGTCACAGTAACATCCACATGTGTGCCAGGATGCAGGTTTTCCCTGCAGAATATTGCACTGGGTTTTAAAGTTATGAGTGATTAGTGCGCCGATTAGCCAGTAATATAGGAAGATCACCAATGACAATACGACATACGAATAAGCTAAAACAATTCTACTTCTATTTTTGGATTCATATTTATATATTTTTTCATGTATTTATACCTTCTGCCATTTACATGTCATCTTTAGTTGCCTAAGTAAGCTGCATCACACACAAATGAGCCCTTGTGTGTTCAAAAATATTCATCTGAAACGCACACGTAACATTTCATTGTATCAACCTCCTCCCTCCCTCTTCTCTTCAAGGCTCCTAAGTGAAGTGGTTTTTCCCTCGTGTTGTTGTACCCACGTTTGGCTACTGACGGCAGCTTGTCATTCTCTACTGCTATTACTGTGAGAGGTGTGTGCGTCACAGCTTCCATGACCCCCCTCTTCTGTCAGCTTTCTGCTCTTACTGATTGACGCTGACATTGCTGGGCATTAGCATTTCCCGCTGAGTCCCCGTGGGAACAGTTGGGGCATCCACACTCCAGTCTTCCATTTGAGCATGCATGCATAATGACTTACATCCCATTTTGTGCCTGTGCCTTTTTAAATTAACCTCTTTCATGATTTTCATTTTTTTAGGAAAATAGCTGTGAAGAAATCTTTCAGCTTCAGGTTATCTTTTTGTCATCCAACTGGATAAGATTCGTCTGATCAACACAAGTTTTTGTCGTTTACTGTTTTCTATCACACCAATCACTAGTTACTTTATGAAGACATGGAATGATAGGAGGGCCATAAGGAAAGAACACATCTGAAGAAAGATAAATATATATGGAAATATAAAAAGGGAAAACTAAATTTGAAAAAATTCAAAGCAAATGTAATATAAAGATAAAGCAATGGAAGAATGGAAAAATGGTATAATACAGGTATGAATTATCTGAGAAACCATCAGCAAACAGAAGATAAGAGAGTGGAGCATGGGTAGTCTTAATTTCAGGCTAACTCACAGGCTGTATGTTTCATACCTGAGCAACTTCATGCCATTCACATCTATTCATTGAAAATAACTGAGATGAGAATAAAGTCTAGTTCATTCTACAAGATTTTAAATAATTTTTTTCTCAGTGAGGTACAATAGCTGTTAGAGGTCTGTGCAGGAAAAATACTAAATGCATGCAGAATGAAATGCAAGATACCAATCACCACTTTAGAACTGATGGTTTGCCAATTAAGGACTACAATGAGTTAATTCAGGTACTTGTTTTTTTTTTGCTACTTCCATCTTGGTCCATTATCTGTTGCTTATCCCGAATCTGCTGGTGATAGCAGCATATAAGCAAGGTAACCAGATGACCCTCATTTAACAAAGTTTCCATCTACTTCCTCTTTGTATTGTTCAATGCCAGCTCAGATAGCATACATTGAGGAGCTATAATGGATATCTTAACTCTTTAAAGGTGAGCCCAACTAAACTAAACAACAAAGTAATTTTGACTCCTTGTGCTCCCACAATATTTCATATCTGTTGGAATGTAGATGGCACATAAAACTATATTCAAGCAAGGCACTGTGATTCACTTTAATTTGATGTTGTTAGATAACCTGTTTCTGTTGTTAAGCCTTACCAGTGCTTGCATCTAAATGACCCCTCACAACTGGATTGAATAAGCAATTCTTATAGATTTAAACAGACCATATCCAAACATACAGAGATTAAAATCAAAACAGGCCACAGATCTATGGAGCTGAAACAGGCCTATAGTTTTCATTTTGGTTCTTTGTGGTGAGTGCGACTTCAGAGGAGGCCTATAACGACTGAAGGAAGGCAAAGACGCAAGCACACACGTACACCCATTCGTGTTGTCTTACATAACGTAGTGAGTGATGGCAGCTGAGGACATGATTATACTGCCTTTGGCATTTGTCCTGAAAGTTGGACAGAGAGAAGATTGGGTGAGTGGAAGATGTAACAGAGTGGGACAGGCAGACTAAAGAAACACAGGAAGTTAAAGAGAGAGGTAGAAAAGACAGGGGTAGAGAATGGCTGTAGGAAATGGAAAGGTTCAAAGAGAGGAAAGACAGTTTTGTCTATGTTTGTCTGCTCAAAGTTGCTCATGGCCAGCAGGAAAAAAGCCTGAGGGCAAATATAACCCAAATTTATATTTGTAATCAGAATTACTAGTAGTTAAATGAAATGCACCCTGAGTCACAGTACATGTTGTACCGAACAAACCATAACAAACCTTTTGTCATGGTTTTAATGTGTGTTTTTGACACATTTTGAGATGTTTATTTATGTTAATATCATCAAAGTGCATATGTGTTCAAATACTGTGTATAAGTACAATAAAAAGAGGTGAAGAAACTGTTTTAGGGAACATCTCCGCTCTATTAAAACTACTAATTCATCACTCAAAACATTCTTAATGTATATTGAATCACAAACAAAGTGTACAGTAAAAATTCTATCAATCAACATTTCTAAAGCTATGCTAATTTTGAATTTAACCCTTTGAATCCCAACCCAAGAAAAACTGGGAGGAAAAGTAAATTATTTTAATCTGAGTCTTTTTTTGGCCTTTTAACAAAATATCGAAAAAAATTGAAACATTTTGGGGGGGTATATCTATGATTTATTACCATACAACATGTAACAATTATTGTAGTTTAGTCTTATGCTTCCTGGTAACCATTACGGGGAAGAAGACAAGTGTCATACTGTGTACAACAGGGTTTTGAGCAAAGTTTTTACCATAAAGTGATGCAAAATGTCTCGTTGATCAACTTGTTGATAGAACGATGTTGCCCCACTAAAAAATAAGATAATCAATCAGAAGACTCGGGCTCCTTGGTCTAATTCCCAGCTACGAGCATTGAAACAGACATCAAGGCGACTGGAAAGGAAATGGCATTCATCTAGTCTAGAAGAGTCTCAGTTACTCTGGAAGGAAAGTTTAATCGTATATAAGGAAGCCCTGCGTAAGGCTGGAACAGCTTATTATTCATCATTGATAGAGGAGAACAAGAACAACCCCAGGTTTCTCTTCAGTACTGTAGCCAGGCTG
>JBBBVU010000009.1:19323681-19334407 GCA_037177055.1 Atherinosoma microstoma | reverse complement strand
CAGACGTGGGCTCTTCCGATCTACCACCCCCCCCCCCCCACCACCTCCAGTCTCACCTCTCACTGAGCATATTTGGGGCTAAAACACACCATTGAATCAAGTAACAAGGCAATCCTTGTCCCAGGCCACCAAACCTCATCTGGACAGCCAGCAGGGGAGCCACTGTATGTGTGTGTGTGTGTGTGTGTGTGTATGTGTGTGTATGTGCGTGCGTGTGTGTGTGTGTGTGTGTGTGTGTGTGTGTGTGTGTGTAAATGTGTGAGCATGTGTACAGTATACAGAAGTGGCCAGGCTAAGTTAAAATTATTTGCTTTTGCCTTTCAGCAGCAAGCTTTGGAGGCTACTCTCCCTTTTTTTTCCTTTTTTCTTTTTTTTCCCCCTGCATATGGCAAGGAGTCATATTCACATTACATGGAGGCAAATACACAGAAATAGTCACATATGCAATAGGCTATCTGTCGAACAAACTAGAGGCGACGAACACAAACTTGCCTCGACAGCACGTCTGCGTGCAGTGTGAGACCGCGGGGTGTTGGTGTGTTTAGAACAGCAGCAGAGAAGCTGAACGCAGGGATCAGATAGTTGTCCTTTTAACATCAACACTTCGCCTGGGCTTGGCAGCAAACCTCCTCTTGCTCCCCCTTTTTCCTCACCCTCCCCAGCAAATCTTTCAGCACTCGCTTTGCACTCCTCTCACTCCTTCCCCTCATCCTCTCTCACATTGCTACAGCATTAGGTCCCCTCTCGCTTGTTTGCCCCCTGTACCCCTAGCTCTTTCTTTCACACGCACATACACACACTCAAACAGTAAACACGCATACACTCACCCAGTTTTGGCTATGTGAATCCTGCGTAGAGCTGGGTGCAACAGTCCAACCAACAGCATGTTTGTTCCTTTAACCTTTTGGTCATCCTCCCCTCATCATTTCATTTCACATTTGTATCTTCTCTCTGGCTACCTGTGTTTTGTTTTTAATGAAATTATCCTTTCAAAAAGGCTACAGCTCCTCCAATGGCAACACAAATCTAGCTGTTAAATACCTTATTTATGGACATTTGCCTTTTTTACCCTCTCTCTGCTAGGCACCAGTATTTAAAAGCTCTTTTAACAAGTGATATTTCATTCTTTAATGCATTGGTGGTTTTGACCCCTGATTACATTTGGGGATTACAAATGGGGCTGTCTCCATCATTAAGTTTTCACACTGAGAAATGATTGTCCCAGGAATTTTTTTTTTAATTATTGTTTCTTTTATGTCAATTAAGTGCGATTAACAGTTTCAGATGAGTGAAAATTACAACAAAACAAGCGAATCACTGCCTTCTGTGCTCTCCTTTTTATTTATTGAAAACCAAAGTGTGCCTATAGCAATGCTGTTGTAGGCAATTTGTAATCCACCATGGTAATGTTAAAGATATCATCATAATGCAGTGACTGTGAATTATTGCAAGTTTATCACCTTAGGATAAACAGCTGATGCCATTAAACTATGGCAAAAGAAGGTGCAGCAAAAATACTGAGAAATGACATAGAAGTAAATATCACAAAATGAATCTATACCCCTCCCCATGTTTTTTTGTTTTTTTGTTTTTGTTTTGTTTTAGTTTTTCTCCCCTGGTTGAATTTTGCTCAGGTTGTTCTCTGCTTCTTAATCCAACATTTCCTCAGGAGCAGATCACCACTTCAAATAAACCCATGTTAAAATAAGGCTTGTCACATATTTCCTTATAATTGCAATAATCCAGCAACCCACTGCACTCATGATGTCAGGATGTGTGTGGGAGGCTGCTTGCCAGAAAATACTCTTTTATGCTGATGAATTATCTACTGTTACTGTTTAATCAGCCGCAAATAATTTCCATGTCAGGGTTTTAACTGTAATTTACAAGATATCATATTAATCTGCTATGAATTTACAGCTATTTATCATAATGAACCTTTGAATTCTGGCTTCTTTGTATCCTGTTCTACAGTCCACTTATTATAGAGGTGGTTGTGCTTTTTTTCCGATAAAGCACATGAAAAAAACTCAACGAAGGATGAGAGATGAATGTCATACGTGAACATAAATTGTTATATCACCCAACAGTTAGCTAAAAACTGAATTTTCCATTCAGTCAGAGCTTCATTTAATGTTTCCTCTTTGAATATGACTATTTAACATTGTGTTACTCACCTGACTGAGCTTGGTTATTTCAACTGATAATATTGTATGCCAGACCATAATCCTGTCATATATTCACTGCACATGTTCTACAGGTCAAAAACACTGTAAAAAAAAGCATCTTATGTATAATAATCCTTGGTACAGTAGAATCAGGCTGCATCAATGTTCTTTCTGGCAAGCATGCAGAGGTTAAAACCTCACCGCGTCTGTCCATTAGAAATGAAAACAGAATTCTCCATTATCTTAAAAAAAAGATATATTAAGCCTGGATCTCATTCAAAGTGAGATAGCTCTGGTGACTGGAGTAGGTTGTGTGTCTCCCTGGAAAAATATGTGCGTCAGTGAGAGAACATGGGCCTTACCTCAAATAGATCTGAGAGCACATATTTCTGCTTTAAAATCTGTCTCTCTCCTCTCCCCTCCTGTCTGACACAAATACTCAAAGCAGTGATAACAAAATGATTATGCGTATTAGAGAGTATCCTTACTCATGGTCTGATACAGTGAAGCTCATCTTTACTTTGCAATGCCTCATTGACCTTGAATGAAACTAACATGACAACATTTGTGTGATTAACTTTTGTCACCGTGTAACAGAGAGGGAAAGGAATCTGCAAGCTGAAGTATCAAAACTCAAAGCGTTGTTAAGTGTTGCTGCTTTTTTTAGACCTTCTATTTATGGCTTTTGTTATCTTGTAGACAGCAAGTGCTTCTCAAATGCATGTGACCCAAAAACGACTACTCCACAAAATCTGCATCCAAATGAGGCCTTGGCTAAGAGACAAACAAACTTTCTTAAAACACAAGCAGAGCTGTATAGTGCAAACAAGAAAAATGAAAAAAACTATTATAATGTAAATTTTATGCCAAATATTTTAATATCAAGACCCCAAACAGCTTCAAGTTGACAGCAAGTAATATGTTAATACAGTCACATAAGGCTCTACAGAATAGTTCATAAGTGAAACATTAAATCCCATTCACCAGAGAGAAAAATACAGAATTAAAGCCATGAAGCTGAGCCAACGCTACTTCCCAGCTTCCAGATCAGCAGAGTGCGTGTCTTGCCTCTGGCTTGGCAGGCTGCACCAGCCTGCTTCATAAATACTGCACAACCAACGCTTGATGAAAACCCCCGCTCCTCTCAGGTACAACTGCACTCTAGAGAGCTTCATTATCTACAGTATGGATAAACTGTACTGGCAAACTGTGCGTGTCTGTGTCAGAGAGTAACTGTGAGATAAAGGAGGTGAATAGATCATTTAAAATTCAGCATTTAGTGTTTTTAAAAATGTCTTAAATTTGTGCACATGTCTGACAAAGATGAAAAATCTTTTCCTAACATTAGAGTAATTACAGATGAATATCTTACTCTCTTCATGTAGAGGTCTTTGATCCCACATAAATCAACTGACTAGGTGCCATGTCCAACTCTCAGTCCCTTGTTCAGTCATTACTATTATAATAAACTAACCAGGGAGTTATTTCAACATGAAAGAATCCTTATAATTCTTAAACATGTCCTTGAAAGCAAGAGTGCAACATGACCTTTCTTAAAGTTGTTCAAGTGAAGACTTAGATCTTTAAATTATTATAATTTCGTTCACCACACCAAACAAAACACATGGCACAGGTCCAAGTAAAGTAGGCTATGTTAAGTACTGTAGGTCTAATGCACTCAATGATTTCAGGCAGCCTGAGTTACAGACTAACTCCAGGTGTTTTCATGACCTAAATCAAAATGTTGCTAGTTCCATAGATACTGCATGGCTTCAGAAGATACTTTCTGATTTGATGGCCTGTGCTCATAGAAGTTTTGCAACCCTAGTTAGCACAGCAACTGTTTAACCATCACTGAGCATAGTGTATTAATGTGTAGATAGGGCTTCATATTCAACACAATAATAAGAATCGTGACCACTTTAGTAAATGTGGTGATCATTATTATTTAACTCAATGACTCACTGACTTTGAAAACATTCATATAAATCATTTATGGGCAATTAACGAAGAAGCAAGAGCCACCAAAAAACAGAAAATGTTTGAGCTGGATTCATAACTCAAAACAAAATGATAGCATCATTGTGAACTGGAATATTGAACAATCATCAATCTAAGATAATTATAAAAAAAAGATTTATGGAAGGGATGTGCTAACTGATCTTTCACCTGTTTTTGTTTGCCTGTGAAACCTTTTAGTATTTCTTTTAGCATTTGCTAATTTTTGTGGCCTTTGCTTTCTTCAAATTTTCTCTTTCAGATCATGCTCATCACTATTTGCATTGTCAAAACAAGGCAAAAAGAAGAAATAGAATTTCTGTTTTATTGTTATATTCTATAATTGCTTTATGTTCAATCACACTGTCTAGTCTAAATAATAAAACATTTTGTACAGCCAGAATGAATGATTGATCTGGAAATTTGACCATTTATTTACTTAAACAGTCTTTCAATTGTTTCTGTTTCTCTGTGGCTCACAAAAATGTCTGTTCTGCTCATTGGTCTCACAGATTACACAGGACAGAGTGGGGGACACGCTGTCCTAAGCATCTGGTCAGCTGAGAGCCTTTTTTCTCAAAGTTTTAGAGTTCAATTTGTCATCATTCCTGTTTCAGGCATGATGAGGCAGAATGGGTAATGGAGCTGTTCTAATAGTACAGATAGTGCACTAACTCAGTGTTCCCTGGATACCAATTAGCAATAAACAACCAAGGATCAGGAATCAGACAGCTGATGGACGAACAGCTCAAGCTTCCAGACGACAGATTGAAACTTGAGGCTTTGAAAGGTGCATGTGGTCTTTTATAACAGGGCATTTGGTGGCTTGCATGACCACAAAACAGAGTTGTTGCCTCAAAAGTACGAAAATGTCTTATTTTGCAGAAATGAGGTATAGAAGAAAAATTTGAGAAGACAGTTTCCAAAACTATTTTATAGCTTGTTGCGAATTACTACCTCCTATGATGACAAGCACAAGTCAGAATGACAATCATACTGAAAAAAAGAAAAAATGAGAGAAGTAAAGAGAAGATTATAAAGTGGCTACAAAGTACGAAGGCAACACTGTGCAAACACAATGTATTGGTCTGATAGAGGTTCATCATCCTACTGAGTACTGAAGTGTAAGCCAAATGTACTACATTCTGAACAACATATAAACCACAAATCAAGTCATTTAATTAGAGCATTTCTTTACATCTTTACTCTGAAAACCCGACTTTAACCTGACTGAAAGATTAATACTGTTTAGCACAGCCAATCATTACACAGGATCCACTGAAGGTTGCATGCATGTGGATGAAACACCACTTCTCTTTCCAATGATAACAACTCTAAAACCTAGTGCTTGATCTGTATACATTATTCCTGTATTTTGTTGTGTATAGGTCAGTTTATCAGTAGAAAGCACAAAAACAAATGAACACAAATACTGCAAGAGAACAGCATTCGAAGCAGCCAGGTGGCATTCATTAGTGTAAAAGAAAGATTGGTGAAAGCATCAATTATAAATAAGAATGACACACATCTACCATAAACAAAACTTATCTTAATGGGATTTTGCTAAATTTTGCTCAACTTTTTAAATTCTCCATCTACTTTTTGATTGTTTTTACTACATCCACTGTCTAACAAAATATAATGAAGATGACAAAAGGATAATGTGAGGCCAGTTCTGCCAAAATTGCTTTGAATTTGGTCTATTTTTAGTCAATGCTAAACAAAACAAAAAAAAAACAACAACTTAGAAGTGTATTGAGGCATTGTCATACCTGTAATTTCAGAGTAGTTTGGTGTCTTGGTAGAGGGTTTTCGGGTGAACAGATGGGATTTGAGAGATATTGGAGGCCATTGATCATTATCTTAAAGTGTCACTGAGATCCCTAACAATGTTGCACTGTTCATGGAAATATATTCAGAAATTCAAAATTGAAAACAGGCTTCCATTTATGTCACTCATTGGTATTTTAAAAAAAAACAGCACATTTTTATAATTCATGATTTTGCAGTCATCTACTTCATTTACAGTATGGTTTACCATGTAAACATCCCCCTATATCCATACCATCCTCTTTATCTAATAGCCTACTCTGCATTGAGGATCCCCCCATCCAAATGGATGGGTCATGGGAGATATAATTTAGATCAATATGACCACGACTTTCACAGTCCACTCAGCTGATATTGCAACGACAACAAATGTATCACAAGAGGATCCATGACGTGTAAAGTTTGGCAGCAGCACTAGCCTGCAACCAGGATTAACTGAGGCTTTCAAAATATTTAGATGAGACTTCACACCTATTCACATACACCTACAGGCAGCCTCAGAAACTTGGCATGATAAATGCATCTTCCATTTGCTTATCAGCCGCAAAAAAACACACACAACACACCGATGATAGCAGAATTAACAGCAACGGCAAATATATAAGCAGCAGTGTTTTAAAAATATATATTTAATGGTGCAACGTTAAAACAGCAAAGCAATACAAAAATATCAGCAGTAGAATCTGGGCCTACATGAGGGCCTACGGAGCAAAAAGTCATCATCATAATGACAATGCTTTGCTGTTACAATCTGTCATTCCAGTTGTCTCGATGTAATGAAGGAAACGCGCGTAAAGCTGCCACACATGCCATCAGAGAAAGAGAGGAGAGCCAAATTCGTCACAGGCCTTCAGCTGCTGAAAGGTCATAAGCAGCAACTAAACATCCGATACGGTCTGGTCCAGATGTCCAAAGTTAGACATGTCTTACCTGGTCCCGCGGAATGCAAGGCAGCGAAGTCCTGCGGAGGGACTTGCTGTTGCTTTGACTGTGAGCCATCATTTCCGAGGCCGCTATGGAGCTGGACCTCCGTCTCCTCTTGAAGACAGGGATGTCCTCCTCCTTCGCCCCGGTCACAGAGCCACAGCACCCCGTCCCGCTGGTCCCTGAGGCCGGCAAGAGCCGGTCAGCATACCTCGCAAGCAAAACCCCCAGCAGCCCCAGCAGGTAGGCCAGGTAGGGTCTCCAACTGGCCCGGACTCTGTTCAGAGAAACAAGGGAGACGGCCCTGATGACGCTAATGAAGACGAGGATGGACACTCCCTGTCCCAGCTGGACGACCAGCAGAGCCCCGCTGCCCAGGCAGCCGAGGATTACCAGGGTTGCGGTTAAGGACAGCAGCTGCTCCTCGGCGCCGCGCAGGAGAGACTGTGCCGCTGCTTCGCCCAAGTGGCACACCGCTAACAAAAACAACACGCTCCGGATTAGCACCCCACAGCGAATCAAAAAGAGCCAGACCCAGAAAAAGGCACATACTAGTGTAAAAACGGGAGAGACGCAGTGACACGCAGTGAAAAGCAGCTCCGCCGCGCAGCCCGCCGCTAAATGGAAACGAGAGCCGAAGTCGCTGCTATTTCCGCTGCTGCTGCTGCCTGCATCCCAGTCGACCAATCTGAGCAGCAGAGCGAGAATAACGGAGATGGAGGCAACGCAGACCGCAGACGACACACTCCGGCAAGTCCATGTCACGGCGAGTCTCAACCACGACTGGCTCCCTTCGTCTTGGTACAACGGGGTGACACATGTCCTCACGTAGCCGCTGTGCTCCAACACTGCCCGAGGATATTTTTCATGAGCGCCTCTTGATGAACCTATGTCGCTGAATGCCTCCAAGGACATCGTTATTACTCAAGCGGAATGCTGAGCTGACCTTCCAGGGAAATTATTGATTTAGATTTTGTGTTAATTTTTCAGTCTACATGTTTCACCAGTAGCCTAATTCCCATTATAACGCATGTGATCTGTGCGCACACTGGTCAGAGATGCTTGTCTCCAAGACTAAAGTTTGCACATCATTTGAAAAGACCGCTTAAGTTTGGGCTACGCAACTTTTCTCTCAGTTTTGTGGGTTAAAATTGCTCCTATTACAATTGGCCGACTATTGAGTTGCCTCTGGTCGTCAACCAGTGAACCAAAAAAGCAACCCCTGGCGTTTCACACATCTAGGCCACTACCTCAACTCTTTTACATGGTCTCTCTTGCAGCCTATCTCTCCTTCTTTCCCCTCCCACTAGACATTATCCCTTTTTTTGTGCCGCTCCGGTGATTACTCCATCACGTTTCAGCTCTGTTCAGTCTGCAGGCTGCAGTCTGCCCTGGATGTGACTCAGTCTGCTGTGGATGCATGCCATGTTTACATGAAGATTTCCTGGCTTGTTCTGGAAGATGGAGCAGCTCATTTTGAGAAAGACCAATAATAGTCCTGTAATACATTTCAAGGGCACAGTATATTGTAATGACAGGACACCAAAAAGGGATATGGTGTTGGTGCCATGTGACTTTAAACAATGTGATTTATCAATCAGTTTGTGAAATACATGGATGCTTGGGTGGTAGATATGCTTAAATAACAGCATGAGCAGTTTCCACTATCAAAAACAAAACTCTCTATAGATTTCAAAGAATATTATCCAAGCAAACAGAATGACAGAAGAATTTATCAACAGTATGTACAGTATGGGCTTATACCCCCAAAATTACCAAGCCCAGTCGAATTACCTCTTTTTGGGCTTCACTAATAGATAATATATTTACAAACATAATGGAAAAGAACATAATAAGGGGGTTACTATATAATGATATAAGTGATCACCAACCTGTATTTATTGTGTATTACTGTAATTATAGAAAATCTAAGGAAATTAATCATATAAAATGTATAAAAAAGTGTGAGAACAGAAGAAAAATTCAAAGGCTTTTAAAAACGATCTACTTCAACAGATCTGGGATGTGGTTTGTGAGAAAGAAGATATTGAAATAGTGTATGATATATTTTTACATATATTCAAATCCTTATATGATAAGAACTGTCCTGTACAGAGATGTGATGGTCAAAACAAAATAGAAAACCCATGGATCACTAAAGGAATTAAAAATGTATGTAAAAAGAAAAATGCTCTTTATAGACAGTTTATAGAAAATCCAACAACAGAGCTAGACAGGAAATATAAAATGTATAAAAACAAACTCACCTCAATTATGAGGATTTGTAAAAATGAATATTACAATAAATTGTTAGAACACAACAAAAGTAGTATTAAAAAGGATGTTGAAAGTGCTGTATAGTAGAAACAATCCCAAAAATGTAGCCTACCCAGAATTTTTTGTTGAAAATGATAAAAAGATAAATAGTATGGAAAAGGTAGTTCATGGATTTATCAATTTCTTTGTGAGAGTACGACCAGAGTTGGCAAAAAAACATAAATGTATTAGAATCCCCATTCTCCAAAATTGTGGAAAAACTCTTTACATACAGATTAGATTACTTCATTGAGAAGTACATGCTGCTCACAGACAGCCAATATGGATTCAGAAAAAACAGATCAACATTGCTGGCATGACTGGATTTAACTGATGAAATAATAAATGTTATTGACAAGAAACGGTACGCAGCAGGAATTTGTCTTGATCTTAAAAAGGCTTTTGATACCACTGATCACAATATATTATTTGATAAGCTGGAAAGATATGGAATCAGAGAGGTTGGGTTGAATTGGGTGAGGAGCTACTTAACAACAGGCAACAGTTTGTAGAAATAGGTGAATACAGATCAAGCTGTATGGATATATGCTGTGGTGTCCCTCAGGGGTCAGTACTTGGGCCAAAGTTTTTCATATTGGACATAGACGACATATGTAGAGTTTGTAAGATTCATTTTATTTGCAGATGATACCAACATCTTTTGTTCTGGAGAAAGCTTACAACAGCTTTTAGAGCTAATCACAACAGAAATGAACAAAGTGAAACACTGGTTTCTTTAAATCTGAGTAAAACAAAAATTAGGTGGTTTGGAAAAGAAAGGAATTAATCAAATACAAGTACTGTTGGATAATCAGTGCACAGAAAGGGTGTATGAATATACATTTCTAGGTGTGATGTTGGACCATAAAGTCTGCTGGAAGCCTCATGTCACATATATAAAATCAAAAATAGCAAAGAGTATTGCAGTGCTTGGAAAAAACAAGGTTCATTTTGAACCAAAAAACATTGTATGTCTTATATTGTTCAATGGTTCAACCATATCTGAATTATTGTGTAGAGATAAGGGGTAATATGTATAAAAACACTCTACAACCACTGTGAACATTACAAAAAAGAGCAATAAAGATAATTCATAAATTGGACATCTGGAGAACACAAACTCACTTTTCTGTAACTCTTATCTGTTGAAATTTCTGGATCATCATGTACATAATCTGTTACCAGAAAATATTAAAAGAATGTTTACAGAACGTGAGGGGGTTAAGACGTGAGGAGAGGGTTGAATTTCAGAAAAACATAAAGTAACAACATTGAAAAGTATGTGCACAGCGGTTTGTGGAGTTAATTTAAGGAACAGCATGAATGAAGAATTTAAAAAATGTATAATTATATAAAGCAGTTTAAACATAATTTTAGAAAAACACTTACAATGCATTACATGGAACAAACAGTATATCAGGCCCCTCTCTTATGGAACCAGCTCCCAGCTTTGGTTCGGGAGGCAGACACTCTCTCTACCTTCAAGATCA
>JBBBVU010000009.1:19305834-19317252 GCA_037177055.1 Atherinosoma microstoma | reverse complement strand
CACACACACACACACACACACACACACACACACACACACACACACACACACACACACACACACACACACATACACACTTCATTTAGACCTCTTCAATCTTTCCATAACTGTTTCCATATGATGGATTAGGAGTTGTTTATGAGTCAGTGCAGCAGAAAAAGCACCATATCCTGTTTATTTCTCTCCAACAGGCATAAATCTCAAACAGTGGCCTGTTATCACCACTAATGACTTGGAGCAAAGAGCACGAATATCCTTGTGTTTATAGGTTTGTCCATGAATGTGTGTCTGTGAGTGGCAACAGAGAGAATAAATTACTGAAACATCAGCATGTATTTAAATTGTCTTGTGTCTTACCACTAGGTAAAAAAATATTCTTAAATTTGTGTTAGTAGTAGAAAAACCTACATAACACTGTGAAAAGTGAAATACTGTAATCAAGAATGAAAATTTGTCTTTGCTAACCCTTCAAGACTCCATGCATGAAAAATCCCTATTAGAACCATGATGTTCCATCTAAAATGTGTGTGTTTGCTGTGGTTATGTGGACTGTGTTAACTTTGTGGTTAGAATATTCATTTATTCTTTATTTGTATGCATGGTATATTTTGACCTCACTGAATGAGGCAGAGAAAAGGAAAGATGTGTTTGTCGGGGTTTGTACCTGTGTTACACTACAGGTCTCAGTCCAATTTATTATCACACAGTCCCTCAACTTTTCCTGCTCTTCACTGTGTGTTATCTACAAACCTCTGAGGATCCTTGGGGAAAACACACTCTTACACCCCCACACTGAAGGGTTACTCATTGCTCTGCTCCTCATAAATCCTGCTTAAGTAAAAGAAATATAAATACTAACTTGCCTTGATTTTATTAGTGGTTTGAGATCAAGCGATGTTAGATCTGTCCGCCCCCATAAAATATGTGTGGATGATCATGCCCAACAAGTGTATCATACAGTATGGAAACCACTGCATTGTGATGCCTATTTTCTTTTATGAGCTCATGGATATGATTTACAGCTGAACCTTTATTGTAATGACTGTAGTTCCCAGTGAAATATCTGCAAAATTTGAATGTTTGATGGAGCTCTTCAAATACCTTCATTTCTAAATTAGTTT
Organism: Atherinosoma microstoma; assembly: GCA_037177055.1. NCBI lineage: Eukaryota > Metazoa > Chordata > Actinopteri > Atheriniformes > Atherinidae > Atherinosoma > Atherinosoma microstoma. The sequence goes on along the minus strand of JBBBVU010000009.1, from coordinate 19,316,131 downwards.
TGATGGTCTATCTACATGTTGGCCTTTTTTAACAGAGAAATGCTCACTGAGAAATCTAATATCAATTCTTCTCATCTACACCTTTAACATCATCTTTCTGAGTTATTTAAACCTATTTCAAAGACATGTTACAATGATTCTTGTGGATGATGTGGAAAAACAAGAAAACAAAAGCTTTGCTTTGCTTTTATAACATGATGTTCTGACTGCATTGAAAACCACATCAGTCGTTGGTGCTGGAAATTATTCATCCAGCTGTCCACAAAGAGAGGCTTTATGGGGGAAAACAACATACAAAATGTTGTGAATTGCAAACAGGTATAAACACATTATTAGCATAAAGTTCAAAGGCAAAGAACAATGATGGGATACTTGTCTAGAGGACAAGTGGCCTGTGGAGTTGTACGCATTAACACACACTGTTTTAATATGCTTCTACGACCCCTCAGGACCACCACTGCCTCATCTCTTTTGAGCCCAATTTGACCAGATTTCCTATTTGTATTTTTGTTCTAGACCACTTAAAACACATGCTCCACACAGGTGCAAAATCTTCATTTGCATTTTAATGACAGAGAAGATACAGTGAATTGTGTGATTTCTTTGTATTGATAATGTTGATCAGTTATCTTGATCATGATGCCCATTTGAACAGCTTGAACCACTGTATGTCAGTCATTAGGACTCAGTTCTGATCTGCCAAGAAAGAATAATGCAACAAAGAAAAGAATGTATGTGTGTCTGTTACACATTATATCTTCTTTGGGCTCCATACTTCAAGTTTTACATTTGAATTTGAGTAGATTTGCATCACTATTAATAATATTGCAATAGAAATTTTAAAAGGAATAAAATGCTCTTTTTAAAAAAAGCAACAAAAAAAAAACAAGTTTTAATCCATATGACAGCAGTTCAAAATATACAGCCACTGACTGACCAAAGGAGTCAGTGAATCAGATCTTGATTTTATAAAACAAGGTCAGAAAGGCCAAAAAGAAACGAAGGGCTTCTGGGGCTTCTGGAGGAGCGTCACAGGGAATATACTGAATACTTCTGGGATGTGTCACTGCACTCTGTTTTCCTTAAATTTTAAAAATGGTAAGATCTTTTCCTTTTATGTAGGCTATTTCTCTATTTACTTATGGTTCCCTAAACTATGTGCTGAAAGGACTAAACTGATGAGGTAGTGGTCTGCACTCTTGTACAATTGCAGAGCACCAGTTTCAAAATGCAGTCACTGAGTTTCAAGTCCAATTTGTGATTATAAACTGGCCGCTGATGTAAGTGTATTCATGTATATCTCTATGGCTTTGTGTTAGTCAACTGACAGTCTGCCTACTGGTGTGTCCCTTGTCTGTGGCCCAGTATCAACTGAGATACACTGAAGAACTTTAACACTTGATTTATAATGTAGAGCTTGAACTGTAAATGAGTTCACACTGACATAATATCAGGAATTTGATTTTCTCTGAGGACAAAAAGCAATGTCTTATAAAGCAAATGAATAAGTATCAGGGTGAAGACTTAGCAGAAGTTATAGGATGATGCCAGGTTTAGGATTAGGGTTGAGCAACAATTAGCCGGGTAAGTCTCCTGAAAAGTACTGTAAATAAAAAGCAACGTCTTCAATCCAGCACACAATTTCTTTCAGATATAGGGTTAGAAAAATTTGTTCCATCTTCATATAATTTATGAGTGGACATGAGAATGTGCTCCGTAACTTGTACCTAAAATACTGTTTTTGGTACAACACTGATCCTCCACAAAGACCAGTGTAGTTTTAAAAAAACTGAGCCAGATCCTTTTTACAAAGTATTGTCTTCCCCATCCTCTGCCTCTCCATTAAGTTTTATGAAATAGCTTGGGAGTTTTGACAGCTGACAGGCAAACAAACAAAGGATACTGAAAACACATTTTTGCTTCTCCTCTAACCTTGGAGGATAAAAGAAAACAGTGTGCTCTCTGACTACTCTATTCTGCTGTCTTTACAGTACGGCACACACACATAAACAACCAATACAAAAAATGAATGCTTACAGAATTTTTTATCAGCTGTTCTCATCTTTTATAGTGTTAGAGCCTGGGGCAAAAAGGAAGCACAACTTCAAACATCCTAAATTACTATTTCTAACAAAATTTTAAACTCCTACTGCTTGCATTTCTTTATCTGGCTTTAAGCAGCTATAATCAATGACCTATAGACTTTGTGAGTACATGTAAGTGAGTGTCATAATTTTCAAGCCTTATGGAGACCTTGTTGGTTACCAGTGCCAAGAATACCTTGTTCCAGACTATACACATGAATAAAAGTACATGAAATCAGTGGAAAGAAGAATGGGTTGGTTTTCTTTGTCACAAGTGAAAAAATTAGATAAATCAAAGGATTTCAAAAGTTTTTAAAGTCTTTTCAGGATGAAAATGATGAAGTCTGGAAGGGAGGATGATATGGAGAAGAGAAGGACAATAAGAAGGAGAAAAAGAGGTGAAAAGAAAGATTAGGACAAAGCTACAGAGAGAAGAGATAAAGGACTCAATTCCACCTTGGGTATTCCTGAAGCAAAACCTGTCTAAGTTTGATTAGTATGTGGCCTCCTTCCAGTAGTAGGACAACATTTTTTAAATGATTTTTTTAAAAATAGTTTTGTTAACATTATATGGTCTGTAGCCAGTCTAAAATCAAGCTCCTATTCTCATCCTACTATTGTTTCTTGTACAGCAGAACTGCGGGCAAGTTATTGGATATATAATCATATAATATATAGAAGTTACTGTGCTGAGTTACAGAAAGTAATATTGTACATTACACATTTGAGTTGTTTTTCTTATCATCACCCTTAAAGCTAGAGCTGGTAATGTTGGAGAGCTAGCAAGATTTGAAAGTGGCACTTCCTCCAAGCTCTTCCGTTCGAGCCACGCGGCACGCATTTCATGACAAAGATCAAATGCTCAAAGAAAGATTCATTCAGGCAGATACTTGTACCAGTTCATGCATACTTGCACATGCTTAAACTATAACATCAGCACAAACAAATACGCAACAAAGACACATAGATATGGACATAGAACATAATACACAAGGAAAAATAATGGAGCTGCAGCATCAGTAGAAAAACAAATGTTTTCTCTGAGCTCAGCATTTGAATCTTTCAATATAAAAAATCTAGAGTCCTCAGTGCAAAGTAACAAGGATTTTACTCTTTCTTTAGTTTTCCCCAGTGTGTTGAAATTTACTTCACAGCCACATACATGTTGAATATAGTAGCATTCCAAGGACTTGAAATGAAGCAACTACTTCAACAGAATGATATGTTTGGCAGCATATAGGAGGAAAGACATCAAAACAAACAGCAGTTTCGATGATATAATTAAGTGTAAAAGAAAATTACAGGTTCTGCAAAGACTATAGCACAATGTTGGGTCTCATGATTGACTTGAAAATATCATGCACAGCATAAAATGTAGCAGTTATGGCAAGGTCAATTCATTCTCAATTTTCAGTGTCACAAGAGGGCTTTGATTCTAAGCAGGTTACATTATCAAGGTAATTTTAACTGGAAACTTAATGAGCTCTAGGGAGGGTAATCTTTGGGAAAGATATCAAATATAAAACAATCACCTGATAAACAACCTTTTTTTCCTGAAAATTGTACTGTAGACACATTTGATTGAATGTCTTTTGGTGTGTGGTATGTGAAGAATCTTTGGTGTGTGACGAAGGTTAAATGTAAAAACATATGCAGTGATACATTGATATTACTCTTTACATCACATAGAAAGGCTTGTTATTTTACAAAGGAACCCTGTTACATTTTTACACTTTTTCTTCCCGGCATTGGATGCGCCAACTGTGCTGCTTTGGATTATGCCTTTTATTCCTCATTTTGGTTTAGCTTGATAGGCAGTTTATCCTGTGAGAGATATGCAGCTCCAGATCCATGGATATTGGATTAGAATCAATGAATTATCAGGAATGTATAGACATGTCATCAGTTCCATAAAAATACTTTAAAACTGAATATCACTATTGGGTCATGACATACAGATTAGGTTGAATTTGGCTTGCTTTTTACTTTTCTTTTAATCCATTGACTCTGACTTTATGGTTACAAGTGTCAGCACAATTGTGCATTGGATATACCTGAGCACATTCAACCAATATTCAATCATAAAATACACTTAATCTCATCAACTCTAAGCTCTCCAATCAATGGTACACAACCAGATCTTAACAGTCAGAAAGACTTGCCTAACAGATTTTTTCTGGGATTATATATTCCCATCTTTCTCCTCCATAAACCTTTTCTAATCACCTCATACATATCCAGTGGCTGACAGTGTGCTGACACTGAAATAGAAACCATCCCTCAGGCACCATACACTACTGTAGTGAAGCTTAAGGGGCACTTTCTGTTCTGGACTGGTACCAACACCACATTGCCACTCTGCAAATGATTTAATCAAGCTGAACATGAGATGTTCCCTGGATCAGAATTTGGTTCTACTATGATATTGATAATGGCCCCAAAAAAATGGCAAATATTTGAAAACAAGCAAGGCCTTGATGGGCTCTCTACAGAGAGACTTTCAAAAGCTGTCTAGTAAAACTTTTTGAATGATTCAAGAAACACATTTTTCCACCCTTTTACAGTATATACATTTTCAAACATACTATGTATTACATTGCCCCAAATTTAGCTTCACCAGAGTTGATGACAATCGGATGTTCACACCTGATAAAATGGTATCCATTTTATGTTAATATATAAGTTAGTAACCCTTTCCAGTTAAAAGAAAAAGCGAGCTTTCAGTATAAAATGGGATCTTTTTCTTCTTCTTGTCTATAATTCAGAGGTAAACCCTTGCTAACTGAATAGGCACACATACACTTGTACTTTGACATACTTTCAATTCAGAGATAATGTGCACTGATAAAAAGAACCACAAAAGATCAGAAAAGAGAGTGATGAATAGATATAAGGTGAAAACTGGTTCATTTAATCATCATCCTGATGGGCTCCTTGCCCAGTAAAAAATCCATTATAAACCCATTGTACCAGTGTCCCACTGGTTCACATTGAGCAGACACACTCACAAACATTGATAATTCTCTTTATTTTAAAGCTATAAACCCAGCTTTAGGAGCTCTGAGAGGTGAGGAGGAAAGACCCTTGAAAGCCATATTTGGACCAGTTTTGGGGTTTAGTTAGCAGAATAAATAACAAAGGAAAAAACATTTGTAACTATACAATGCTGGAAAAAAAATCAGATGCAATCATAATCTATGCATAATGTAGTTTATATCAGTGTGTAATGCATTTTTGATTGCTTGCTAGACAGCAGGCATACACTAGGTGTGTATTCATTTTTAGTTTCATACATTCTGTTTAACTGGGATTAATTGAAATAAATATAAATAGGAGAGTGAGTATGATCAACTTGGGACAGGACTCAGGGCACCCCCCTGGCTTGACCAGATAATGGTCAAGTAATGGTAATGGTCAATGGGAGGTAATGAAGAGAGACCACACCTCATATGATAGCAGAGGAATTAATAATTCCTCCTACTGACATGGTTTTAACTATTGTTAACAAAGTAGCAGCCAAGAAACTAAAGACTATTTTGTAGCACATTTCTTCGAATGTTTCTTTGTAAGTATCGGGGTGCAAGTGGTAGTAGAATCGGGAGGGGATTGATATGATTGTTGTCGATGAAAAGGGGGCCCTGCAGAAAAAGTTTGGGAACCTCAGATCTAAACATCAGTTGCTCAATTTACCATTGTCACCCTTAGGGGACAGAGCAAGCATTTCATGGGTCAGTATTGCCAAACATACAAAGAGGAAGAGTCCAAAAAATGTGTGTAGTAGTCAAAGCATCAGCCCGGTGCTGATGTATCAGAAAGTTTGCACATTCTACCCATATTTGTTGGTAAGAAATAAAAAAGACTTTTCCTACATCCAGTGTTGTCAGTCTGAGTGATGTGATCAACAGCTTGGAAAGAAATTGCAAAGCCACTGGTGATGTCATTACCTCATAAGCTCCTTCCTGTTTCTCTGCAACAAGCCTCCTGTTTTATTCCTTTTTTAAACTTTTCTTAGTAGAGTAACCTTGACTGAGAAGAAAGGGGTTATGTAATACCTGGTGATCTGACTCTTCAGCTGCCTGGTTAATGCACTCATTACACATTTAGCCATTTATCTTGATCTGACATGCACACCATGTTTCTGTGCAATTGTGCTCACATGTATGCTTTCTCTAAAAAAGAACTTGTCTTATGAACATATGGAAATCATAAATAGAAGAAGAGTAAACTACAAGGTACAGCTGTAAAAGCCTCATCACTCCACCCCTTTGTTCCCTTCCTGCCTCTCCCTGCTTTCCAGACTGTCTGTTTCTTATCGTCCCAACACCTTCCGATAGGAGCTGTGGGCTAAAGCCAACAGAGAGCAGGGGGAGGGTGAGAAAGCAAGAAAGACAACAGACAGGAATGAAAATTTACGTAAAGCAAAGGGATTTATCTCTTATAGAGCAAGACTGTAAAAATCACATCAGGTTGTCCATTAGTATCTGTGGAAAATCCATTATCATGATTTTTCATATTTATGTCTGGACTTTGCTGTTTCCAGTGTCACATGCCATTTTGTTCTCAACACTAATAATTTATATTGCTTTAAAATATATCTATAAATTTGTGATCTGATTAAGCTTATTTCTCTGTAAAATATCTGATTTAAGAAAGTGTGGTCAAATTGTGTCTGTGTGTCTGCGTGTCTTTTGGTTATTCACAAACTCCCCCTCACTTTTACTCAGAATGTCCCCTCCCAAGGAGGAATGGCTGGTTCACATGCGTCCATCATGATGCTATAAATTTACCACATTTCCCAGAGGTGTTTCTAAAGTAAGTCTGAGAATCTCTCTCATTGCTATTTCCTGAGTCACAGCTGCTTATTGTTGAATCTGGATCTCCTCCCATAAGGCCTGTCACAGACCACTCTTGATGACAGTCCAAAAAGTTCATTACAAAAGAAAGGGGACAATACATGTAATTTTGGAGTCACTTACGATGTCTTTGTCAAGCACCAAAAGTGTATTTGCATACTTTGAACCCCCCCTTTTTTTTTCTTCTTTTTGTTTAATAAAATAGTCATGTTAGATATTAAACAATTTTTGGCATTGTTTCAGACATTGTGATAAAATAGTTGTAATCAAACTTTTGGGAAAGATATGTAAAGTGCTATTCAGTTTTAGTTTTTTTTTAAAGATAAGTTAGACATACACTCCCACATCTCAGTTTATTTTAATAAAAATAATATTTTAACTTATTTAAAGGGATACCGCGTAACTTTTGAACCAAATATTAGCCTAATGTGAGTAATAATGGATGATTTCTGGGGCCATATACAGCGTTTGATGCATGTCGGCGCTCCGAGGGGGCTGCCCTCTTCAGAAACATTGTAACTGTGCAGGAGCGGATCCGTCTCTCATGGGATCATGTGACCTGGAGCACTTTGCTTTATGGCTCCCCCTCTATAAGAGGGCTCTGCTATGTGCTATTTTTTCCTCCTCTTTGATCTAAAGTTTCTTATGGTGCAACGAAATAAGAAAACAATGTCTGAGGAGGTCAGAAAGAGAACGCTGGAAAGGGATCGCGCCAGAAGAAAGACATGAGTAGACCTTGGCAAAGAATTTGCTCGTTGGAGTCTGATGAAAGAGCAGTGTGGCCTCTTTCATCTGTTTGCCTCAGTATTATTACACTGATAAGTTAGCTCTTTGCCTGTTGTGCAAACGTACAAAAATGTGATGTACTTTTATTCAAAACAATGGCAGTAAGTGCCTGATGAGCTGCAGAATGTTGCAGTATACATCTGTGTCTTTATTTTGCTGTTTAGTAGAAGCTAAATGTGGCTAGTTGAAGCTAATCGCCTACAGACCAAAGCTAACATGACTGTTACAGCCCTAGGCCTGTCAGGACCTTAAGTGAATGAACTCTGCCATTGCTCCTCCGAGATTGGTTACTTCCTCAGTTCCAGCTTCCTCATCATCACTCTGCTCCACCCTCCCGTGTCATCGCTCTTCCAGGATTGGCCACCTCAAGATCCATTTCATCATCATCACTCTGCTCCACCCTCCCATCAACACTTACACCAGATTGGCCGCCCTCCGCTCCCACACCTCTCCAATTGGCCAGTCCTGATGACCCCAGCACCATTTAAACACCTGACAACCCTCATTCAAGGCAGCTGTGTGAATTGGGAGCACAGTTTGCCACACTGACTTGCTCAGAGCTGCTTTGTTGTTTTGCTTGTAAATTAGTGAACTTTGGCTTGTTTTGTTGTTGTTTGAATTTAGTGGTTTTCTCCTGTCACAGGATGTTTTGAGTTTTCCTTTTGTTTGGCCAATTATTCAGAGACTGTTTCTTTTATGTGTGTATATATTGGGTTTTTGTTTAGAAGTTTAGCACATTGTAAACAAATCACTTACCTTTTTTATACAATGTCAATGGTTTTGTGTTGCCATCCCTTTTCCGCCTAGACCCAATAGGGGTCGTAACAATGACTTCATAAACATTTTGTGCAAGTAGGGCTGGTTTGCATATAATAAATGCATTTCCTATAATTCATGTAAATAAGTAGTAACAGAACGATATCAGCTGGTCAAAGTGGTCAGCAAACATGATTACAAAACATGGATGGAGACTTTAATTTTGGGACAGTGTAATATGGCCTGTCGGAAGTTACAGATTTTAGTGCCCCTAGTGGCCAAAAGTTACACCGTATCCCTTCAATTTGTAGTTAAAACCAATTTTTGCTTTTGACTTTTTTTCCTTTCGACTTAAAAGCTGGACTTTATAATGCTATAGTACTATAAGACTATAATGATAGTCCGGTACATATCACTATGTCAGTCTAGACAAATGTCCCAGACAGACCCAAAGAGTTGGTTGAGAATGCACAAACTCAAAGATAAACAGAATCTATGTTGTAGTGTGATTACTGTTAGTACCCCTGGGATTACCAGAGCTCTGTGAAAAAATGTTACGATTTAAAAAACATTGCAAACTATCAATGATATATATTGAAATTTTCTGACCAATCAGTGCTCATTTAAAAATTGTGCTTCCCTGTTAACGGAAACATGTTTCCCTATATTTATTTTGCTGGGATTGATAGAATTGTTTCATTGCAAGTGTTACTGTTGATATACCCAGTGCAATGTATGTACTATATACACACTGATGTAACACGTCACTATACCTTAGTAATATGTGTGCACCTGCTTTTAGCTGCAAATGAAGGGTGCACTGGGGCAAACCAACCCTGAAAAGCCTTGCCTCAAAAAGATTTTTTTTTAAATAGAATTGAATTGAAAAGTTTGTTTCCTTAATGTCCTGTTCTCACTAAACTTGAATTTTCATGTTAACAAGGCACTTTTCTCCATTAGAGTTATTGGTATTCCTGAATTTGAATAATGTGAATGCACAATGGGTCCTGGAAATAATTATATTAATGATCAATTAATAACATTTTGTTGATAGCCTCTGAACCTTTCTTTTGGTCATTTAAGTTTCTTCCACTATCAACTTGCTGTTTCTATCACCACTCAGTTGCAAAACAGTCAGGCTCTTTTAAGAAATCCTTTTTATAACTGTAGATTTCAAGAATGACTCTTTGCAGACCAGTAGAAAACAGTCTATCTTTCCCTCTTCAACTAGTCTTTTATGATGTATTTTGAGTGTGTTAGGTCAGGCATAGTTAAAAGACCCAATCCCATCACCTAAAACTGATTTTTATCGACATTGAGGAATACATTTCATTCTGAAACTCATTGTTACTCATCTGATTTCATCATTGCTTATACATTCAATATCTCCACAAAGTCAATAAAGCAGTTCCATGGCCTGAACTGTTAATGTGTGTTCTTCTTTTTGCAGTCTTAAAGGGATTGGTACACTTCATTCCAAAGAGCTTTACTAGAATTTATATCAGTCCTACATGTTTTGTGATTTGTTTTCAGTTGTGATGTCTTACATGACCTTTACCCCAAAAGCCCCAGTTCTTTCAGTATGCAGCTTTTGGTGAAGGCATACAACCATTCCAAATTCCACCAGGTTGGCCCTAAACTAGTTGGTCATGACCTTGTTGACTTTTGACTTTTTTGTTGTCATATTTTGCTAAAATAATATATTTGATAATCTCAGACAATTCTGTCTTCTTCACCATCAGAACATACACACACACACACACACACACACACACACACACACACACACACACACACACACACACACACACACACACA
>JBBBVU010000009.1:19269781-19302661 GCA_037177055.1 Atherinosoma microstoma | reverse complement strand
TACTGAGAGTCTCAGCAGACCTGCAGGTTTCTGGGAGTTTGTTCCACATGTGAGGAGCATAAAAACTGAATGCTGCCCACTATATAACTTTTCAACCTAAAAACTCCACTTTCTGGACTTGTTTGATGGTACAGTGACATCTGTTATGTGCATTTCTAGGCCGTCGCAGTCCCCGCGGCTGAGAAACCTCACTATAGAACTTTCATATCCGGGACGCCGCCTGCTAAGTTTTGCTTAGCGCATGCGTTACACACTAGCACGTGAATGTAAACAAACCGGTCATTTTGAACGCACGTTGGCGGATTCACCAAAGAAACGTTTGAAAACATTATGGGAGGAAGAGAGGAAATTATGGAGAGCCAAAGAAGAGCAAGAGATAAGACAAGAGTTGAGAAAAGTCAGTTTTTTACTGTCTGGAGAGATCTCACACTACAGGTAGGATCCAAGATGGATGCCAAACTAGCCATTGATAGGGGGTGCATCACTGAGAAAATAGCATAAGTATAGTAGGCCTTTAAAACGAAACTATAACTGATGTATTGTCATTAGTAAAAAAAAGAACTTAAAAATATCATTCAGTGAAAGATCTTAAGTCTCACTATTCAAGTACACCTTAGTGGACTTATCATACGTAGTTATCAATATTTTTCATTTTAAAATCGGCAGACAAAAACCTACAGGGGTTTCATTCATTGAAAAGTATGTTGCTTTTATGAGAAGGGCAGGAGAGTGTATGCTTGTTTGATCAGTGCTCTTAATGTCATTCATAGTGTTATCCAGATGGCGACACGGTGGTTATAACACACCGTTGGCTGATTTGTCAGTGCATTTTATTTTGAAAAATCTTCTATGCCGTTCCGTTATGCAACTTTTTTTGTAAGGTCATTGTTTCTTCCGGCCCTATGGTGGAGGTGGCCTGACAGTGGAGCCTGCAACGGAAGAGTCTGCACAGTGGAGGTCTGCAACCAGACTCTCTTGGGGAAAAGCTGCAAATACAGAGGAGCACAGCAAATACAGAAATGTAATACAAAAAAAAAACCCACTGCAAATACAGAAATTAGCTTCACAAACAGAAAAGCGCTGCAAATACAGAGGAGTACTGCATCAATTTAAATCAGCTGATCTTTTTATGATATTGTACAGGATAAGAGCCAAATGTAAAAAAATAATAAAAAAAATCCTTCCTTGATGAAGTTTTTCTCCCTGCGCTCACGTTGCTCAAACTTCCCACCAATACCTCTGTTCTTCTCACCATTGTCTGTCTCTCAGGTGAACACTCACTGCTGCCCCTAGAGGCCCGGAGCACTAGTTGTGTGAGTGAATATGCAGCGTTTTCTTCTTGCAGTTGTTTTCAATTATGCAGTAGTCCTCTATATTTGCAGTGCATTTCTATATTTGCAGCTAGTTTCTATTTTTGCATTAAGTTTCTGTATTTGCTGCCCTCCTCTGTACTTGCATCTTTTACCGCTAGCATTTCTGTTTACATATGCAGCGTGTTTTTGTATATGAAGCGCATTTGCACCTGTTGGCCACCGTAGTTTCAGCTTCAGAGTCACAACCTGCTTTTTATTCAGCTTGTTCATCTCCCATTGGTGTTCCTGATGGTGTTCAGCTTGTCTTTCTGCAGGGACCATGGGATGTTGTGTTTTTGCACAGGTGTAGCAGGTTCTGTAGTGTCTATGGTTGGATTGAAGGGCCATTGTTTTCTATCTAGTGTATCTTTATCTCCTCTTTCTTCTGTCTTTTCTCCCTTTCTTCTCTGTTCTCTATCTATCCTTTTTCTGTCCCCTCCAGTAAGGTCCAGCAATATTATGTAAATTCATTAACAAACAATTATTCAAAATAAACAAACAAATAAAATAAGAATAAAAAAAAGATAAATTGTGATTTAGAAAAAATCATAATTCAGATTAAGATCAAGAGGAGCTTTATATGTTGGCAGAGGGTTGGCATAGACATTTGCTCAACACAACACATCAGCCAGACCATCATTCTGCTTGCTATAATGCTGGACAAGATGGGTAAAAAAAATCAAATAAAAAAGTTAACTGAATTAAATCCACTCGACAGATGATTTTGCATGTTTTATGACAAGAGTTTTGGTTCCAAACTTACTTGTATTAAATCTCAGAAATTCAAAGTTTATAATTGATGTCCATAGTGGGTGGAAATGTACTTTTTCCAACTATATGACCTATTTTTCAAAAATATCACCATAATGAACCTGTTGCTATGGTAACAAATCTTTCCATTTCGCCTTGTTAACTTCCCTTCTCTCTGTGTTTGCTTGTTCAATGTGCAAATCAATGAGTGGCCTCATTGGCCTCACTCTAACCAGACAATGGGTTGATCTCCACCTCACTTAACAGACAAATGACCGGACTGATATCTCTCTGAAATTCGGACAAACACAATAAGCAAGGAGCGGCACAATGGCACCATAAACACAAAGCTAGATGATTTTGATTGCATCATAATGATGCAGCAACCTTCATCCATCCTTTATTTAACACAATTGAAGCAGGTGGCGGACATTGTGCTTCTAATTGCTTGTTTGGCTGCAGATGGGATCATGTCTCCTCCCCTGAGTCCCTCAGTGCAGCCCACCTGCTCTCACTGCCGCCCAGGGACACTAATGAAGTTACGCCAAACCTCATTCAAGCTCTTAAAAGCTCCAGCAGCCGCCCTGATGGCAGGGCAAAGTGCTCCCCATTGCTTTGCCTCTGCCCTCCCTAGTAAACAGGCTGTCATTTCACATCAGCCAACAGACTTGATACACTGTGTTGCAACTGTATCTACTGCTCATAAAGCTTATCTATCTGGTTCTCATATGTTTCATAGATTTCAATCAAGTTCTCAAAAACCTTTCTTTCAAAATCTATTTCAAATGCTTCTCCCTTCTAGTTATTCTCTCATGCTAATCAATGTAAATCTTCTTGTATCCAGCTCGATATGCCACTCCTTGATACCCTCAGGTTCATCTTTACTAAATGGTTGTCATTGTGGTCGGTCTTGCTTAATGACATATCTGTATTCATGTTTGTGTGCATGTAACACACTCCAGCTAAAGGACTTGTTTATGTCTCAGGAGTTTTAGATCCTGTTTTACAGTTTACAGTTTGATACAAAAAAAAACATTTTGAGAAGTCATTCAGAACTATGAACCCACAAACCAGCTGGCTTTGTTTGGGAATGCTGGGATGTTACTGATGCACCTCAGATGCTGATATTTGAATTTCACTTTTTCCCTGTTCTGATTGCCTGCTGCATTTTATATGGGAATACGTTTCTCCAAAAAAGACTTGACTCAATAAGTAGAATCAGCTAGATAAAAATTAATGTTTTCACTACAGTTCAGCTCTAACTATTTGACATATCTGCTGGATATTTTCTTTCAAAACAATGACAACATCCCCAGATATGTTTACAGTTTCAAAATGAACCTTGTTGTTGCACATGCTCTTGTGCTTTTGCAGGCAGGATCCATTCAAAAGCCTGTTAATGGATGTCAGTTTTGTGAGTCCATTAGTTTTTACAATCTGTGGCTTATGTTATACCTACCTATTTTCCAAATTATTGTGCTTTATCATGCTGTTTGGAGATGCAGGAGAGAGGATGTCTGCCCCATTTGCTGAAGGCATATAGAGCTCTAGTGAACTATTGGCCCTTTCCAGTACATTACCCTGACCTCTGTGGCAACATTAACCAGAGTATTTATTTTGTTCTATCTGCCTGAGAAGTAGGTTTGTGGGAAAAATGGTATATAAACTGCACTGCAAAAACTGCAGATCTAACAAAGTGTACAGTAACTATTTAAACTATGCATGTTATAAATCTGTGTTGTTTTTAGAATAAATGTGCTTCTTAAAAAAGATCCTTTGACTTAATTTAAGCTACATGACATGAAATTCAATTGAATAAAAATTGGGCTAATAAAAAATCAGGTTTTGTGATTTCAACAAAGTTGTTGTGCTTAGGGCACCCGAATGGCTAGCAGAAGCCCTGAGCTTGAAATGAATCTTTTTAACTTATTTAAAGATGATAATATAATAGGAGCTGACCAGATGCCTATGAGTTGAAATTTTCTCGCTGTGCTAGCACGACAATTTTCTTGATTTATATATAAAAATGCTTATACTGTGAAATGTTGGTCTTAAATTTGACATGGCTTTCTTTCAGCCAAATGAAAAACTAGTTTTTGTTTCGTTTACATTTATACATATATATGTGTTTGGTAGAAATAAGTATTAGATAAAGTACAAGGCTTCCACAGTGGCCATTGTGTTAAAAAAAAAGTCAGACATCTAAGTGTGCTTTATTCTCAATTAGATCTGCAGTTGCCCCATCGAAACAGCTAAATGAGCTTAACAGTTATAATGCTTTTAAGATGATTTTATGCAAAATCAACTAACAGTGCATCAGATTGTTAGTTGAATAGGATAAAAAAGGAAATGCCCTTTTTGCCTTGAATAAACTTTGTTTTTGTTTTTAAATATATAAATTAAACAATCAAATGTGCCCTGTAAACTTTGTGATGAGAGCTTGGAAATCCGGCTGCGGAGAAAATATAATCAAATAGCAGATGTAACAAAGAGGTGTTCTCCTGTTAGTGTATTCATGTGATAGCATGAATATAACAATTAGTTGGAAACTCACTAAGCAATAATGTATTAATGAACACCTGTTTCTGTGTTGCATATAAGTATTTGGAACACAAGCGCATTAATGTGAGTTTTTAAGCAAGTGATACAATGTAACACTTTTTTTCTATAATTTGGATAAATATGTCTCTGAGTTCAGAAGGAGGAATACAAGTACCTTGGAGTTTAGCTTGACAACAGACTACATTGGAAATGCAACAGGACATCTACAAGAAAGGACAGTGCTGACTCTACTTCTTAAGGAAGCAAAAATCATGCAGCATATCTTCTATAAGTCTCTTGTGGAAATTGGAATCAGCTTTGCAGCCATCTGCTGGCGCAGCAGCATCAGAGTCAGAGAAAGAAGTTGAACAAACTAATCAAGGAGACTGCGTGATGGGGATAACTCCGGAGCTGATTGTCCAGAAAAGAATGCTGCACAAGCTGCTGAAAATAATGGACATTTCCTCACATCCTCTTCACAACACGGTGAGGACCCAACTCTGCTACAACATTGTAATTTCCCTCTAGTATTAATATTTAATTAATAATATTTTATTTTGTTTAATTTTATATCAATAACACAATAAAATTTATTTTGTAAAGGGGTGCTTTAATATTCCAGAAATCTATTTCAAATAATCTGTTTTCATTACCATTTTTGCAGTGATCACATGATAACAGTATAAGTTGCATTTACCATTCAGTGCATTATCTCTGGTGAGCATATGCTGCTGTGTGTAGTTTTCACTTCAACATGAGGCAGATGCTCCATGAGAGTGTTTATATGCTAATCAGTGTCCTGTTTTTTGTCTTATCCATATTTTAAGCTTATTTCAGATGTAGAGTTTACAAGGAATAAGAAAAACCTATTAGATCCCAATAGATTGTACATTCAAGTTTCTAATTGTCTGTACACAAACGCTAATATTCGGAAAGTGATAAGTACTAGAAACCACAGCTGTCAGATCTTTTTGTGAAGATTCAACATCACTTACACAGGTTTCTGAAAACCAGGATTAATCAATATCCAGGTATCTGAGAGAAGATGTAATTGAGAAAAATGTGAAATATCCATCACAGTCTTCTCACACAATATGAACAACACTATTGTGTAGAAGTTCTCAAAGCACGGTCCTCTTTTACAAAAAATGTGTTGTTGCACATGCCTCAAGAGGTTCAAATTCTGTTTTCACACAGCAGTCCATTAGGACCTTCATTTAGGAATCTTCTGGAGGCCAAATTAGCTGAAATATAAGAAAAGGATCCAGGTAAGTGAGAATGCCTGACTTGCATTAGATCACTCTTTTTATTGTCTCCACTTCACACTCTCTGCTTTGGCTCTATGCTGCTTGACAGTTTCTGCCACAATACTACAAGGCTTTGTCTGGTTGTTAGCAGTACCCAAACATGTTTCTTTTCAGCTGATTTGAAAAATTGGTACAGATTAGAAAAGTAACACTAACGCAGCTGTTATTAATGATGACAGTATATTTACATTGACATTGCAGAAAGAAGGTGTCACTTAGCAAATTAGCGTGACAAAACTTTCACTTGTTGATTAAAAAAATTATGAAAGAAATGTGTACAAATACTTACATAGACCAAGTTCTTTATTTTAACAGCTGTTTTCTTTAAAAATCTATGACTTTATGTTCTTAAAAACTATATCAAAGCAAGAATGTGATTTTTTTTTTTTGCGAGGTACATTAATGTTTTTTGTATTAGATATTTTAACCACCTGGTTCTATGTTTTTCAGGGTTTTACTCAGAACTCTTAGATAAAAACATTGGAAAACAAACTTGACATTTGTCAGTATCTTTTCATTATTCATGGCTTTAGCCTTGACTGACTTCCTTTTAAACAAACAATATCCCAGTCACTAGAAATATAATGCTGTTGGTGGTAATAAACAGAAATGTCAAAAATAGTTTTTGTCCCAAATGTTTTTTTAAAGTAACCTATAAATGGTTCTGTGGTCAGGAATCCAGGAAAATTATAATTTGACACAAGTTATTACAGTTACAAGCCATTGTGTTTTTCTGATAGGATTTATTGTGATGGCTAACCTTAAAAGGACAGAGTGTAACTAATTTGTCTTTAAATTTGGCTATATTTGCAAAAATCAAGTATCACTTTCATAAATATGTATTTTATCTTAGTCTAATCACAATCTTATCCAAATGAAAGAGTTCTCGTAGCTTAGAATGAGTTATTTATAAATACATAGGTGATGGCGTACACAACTGAAAGCTGCCATGTTGCATCGCTAGTTGAAATGGGACAAAGATTCAAGATTCAAGAAGTTTATTGTCACACCAGCTCACGACAAGCGTTAACAGGCACGAAATTAGGACTCAGGTCCCTGTATAAGAGCCTCAATAAAAAAATTTAAACAACAAGAAATAAATAAAAACAACAAGGCTAAGATATGTACACGAAAATTTGAAATACCTGTTAGCCCTATGCGTTTTAGCAGTGAATCCCCATGTGTTGTCAGGGGAGGAGCAGGAGGAGAAACACAGAGACTGTTCAACTTGCCGTTTTCCATTGAAATGGAGGACCATCCATACTCTTTGCCCTGTGAGAGGGAGGTTGTTTGGATTCAATTAGCGCACCACTAGATGGGAGTAATTATTACACACTGGGGTTTTAACCAAGTAATTTGGAATGAGTAAAACATTGTAATTCCATTCCCCAATCCTCCAGACCTCCTAATGTGGACTTTTGCTGCCTCTTTATGTGGTTCAACAGTTGTTTTGTGTTGGCACGTTTCTCCCTGGAGTAATTTTCATGTATAGTAACCAACAAAAACCTTGCATGGATGTCAATCAATACATATAACTAGTTCATGACTTTCATGACTGTGATTTTTAAACAATAGCAAACAGATGTAGATCACATGGATAATATGGAAATTGTGTAAGAGGTCAAAGAGAGGACAGATGAAAAGAGTCTTATGAGGAGTTGCTCTAAGTTATCAGGAGATTTTCTTCTTCCATGTTAGTGTTTCATAACTTCTCTTGAAAATCTCCTCTTGAATTGAATCTCAAACTATTTAATAAAGACAGGTCGATAGAAAATGATTTCTTTGTTCTCTATTCTAATTTCCTTTGTTTCTTCTTTGATATAGCTGGATATCATTGTAGTTGTGTAGTTTACTGACCACCTGTGTTCTCTGTGTACTTTTGAATCTGTAAGCATGACAGGTCATTTTCCCCATGACATCAAGTGTGCATTATCCAAGAAAAGCAATATACCCAACATGTACAGCAGGCTTCATCTGTAAACACACAGATAATCCTGCCCTCTCTATGAATTTTGCATTGTACATTTTGTTTAAAGGTGAAAACTACAGCCCTGAAAACTCATGTCATATCACTGACATCCTGCAATCCTGTACCATCTGTAGTAGAGTAAACCATTTCATTACAAGGAGTTCTTCATTCTGAATGTGGCCTCCACCAGTTTGTGCAATGTTTATGCATGACTTACAGCAGCCTACAGTCTTAATGGGTGCTAAGTGACATAAACAGTGCATCCAGAAGCAGGACATGTGTGTGTAAATAAGAGATGAGGAGACAGAATGTGCATTGTTGAGAGCCTGGGAAATATTGTTTACAAAGGCCAAATGCCAACAAGGGTAGTATAAACCCTCATGAGTGTTTCACTGGACTTAACGTGTTTGGACCAGTATATTTGTGTTCACATAAACACAATTATTTTTAAGCTTGCATATAATTCCACTTTGGAAAAACAAACCAACCACTATCATACATGCTATAATTTTCAAGCAACAATATCAAATGCAGAAAATTCAGAAACTTGATGTCTTGTATTACGATCATTTTCTGAAAATTTCCAATGAACATGCTGACACATGTGCGAAATATAGTGTTCACTAAGATCACAGCCCGGCTGCTATGGTAAAATAATGCCATTTCATTTGTAGGGAACCAAAGATATGTACTTTGTTAATGCTCCCTAGTAATATGCATAAGTCATTGTTTTTCTAGATAGAGAAAAGTAAAACTTGTCTTTCAGTTGCTTCTCTTTTCATTTTTAATTCAGCAACCAGGTCTGAAAAAGTCACGGATGAGCTGGCTTGATCAGATTCTGTGGTGTGTATTGTCAGCTGCTTATAAGCGTAGCAGTTTTTCTTCCCTGCAGACTCGATCTAGATTTGTTCTCATCTATTCCCACCCTGTTTAAAACATGGAAGTTTACAAATGACAAGAAATAAAGTTTGCTTTTTAATCCCTCTTTGTGTGTCTGCTTGCTTTAATAAGATGTCATATTGTAAGTTGTGGATTTGAGAGGGTGTGTTGGGACTCATCGTGATCTTTTATGTAAATAGGGGGATTTGTGGCCTAAAAATAACAAATTCTATTACTTAAATCTAAGCAAACAACAACTAAGAACAAATGGTTAGAAAGAAAGAACAGAAAAATGCTATCATAATGCAATAGTATGTGCATTAAAAGCGCTGAATGGAATGTTATCCCTGTTAAATGTAAACAAAAATGTCAACTGATCACACACAATATGACTTAGTGTATTGTTTTGTGTGTATTTCACATTTTACTGACTTTGTGCAAAACAGTCTGGTGTCTGGGTTTCTTGAGAGGAGTGGGGGGAAGGGTGGGGTTGTTTATGTGAGCTTTGGGGGTGTGAGGATGTGTGTGAAAGAGACAGGTGTGTGTTCTTGAACTTAGATGTTTTATACTCAAGTTTGTGAAGGTTTGTGGTTTTATTTTATTTTTCAATTGTCTTTATTATTTAAAGCACTTTGTGATTTGTTTGTATGAAAAGTGCTATTTAATAAAGTTTGATTTGATTTGCTTGTAAAGCAGCAAAACACTCAGAGTACTGTATGCAATTGAAGTTTAACAATAGCATGCATTTCATATTTTCATTTTTTAAGTTTTAGAAATATATTCACATTTTGCTTTATTTTGTTTGTAAAATCTAAAATTTTACAAATGGAATGTATTTTAATTACCAATAGACAAAAATCAGACCCCCACGCTACTAATGAAGTAATGCATAAGGGGTTTAATCTAAAACAACATGAAAAAATAAATCAGCGGAAATGTTATGGCTTCATATTGAGTCGTTATTTCAGTATTTTACTGTTCTCATGCTATTTATGGGAGACATAGTTTATATATTACAAATACTAACATTTCAAAGGGCTGTTTTTGTTTAGTACTAATGCAGCATTGCTCCAGTGAGACCTGTCAATGGGACTGGGGCCATCAAGTAAACATAAAAGTCCTTTTAGCGATCAATCATTATTCTTGTCCTTTAACTTTCTTGTGAATGTGAATCTGGTCAGTGCTGGAGGATTTTGTTTGCTTTTCCACTGGCTGTTATGTTGCTGTGAGCTTCCATTGTTTCTTTTGTTTTGTTTTTTATCACTCCATGGCTGGGATGGGATGACTTTATTGTTGTGTGAGACTCTGTCAAAGGCCATTTTCTATGCGCATTCATCCCTTCATGTTATAACTTCCTTCCTACCATTCACTATTGATGTCATTGGTGCTATTTCAAGAGCACATCACAAATTGTCATTATTGTGTTACTGGCAAGAAGTGTGTACACTGAATTGTTTGGTGAATGTGCTCTAGACCCCATTGAAGGCTGCACTGATTGATCTGTATAAGAATATAAGACCTTGACGAAGGAAAATAGAGAAATAAAATAAAATATGTTATCTAAACAAAAACATTTATAGAAAAATAGTTGCCATAGATTGAGTCAAAACATAATGTGAACTTAAAGCATAACCTATTTCCCTTTAAGGTTTAGGTTAGTAACTGAAAGACTGGATTCAAAAGTAACTGAGAGGAAATGATCACCACGCTTTTTTATTTAAAGATTGTTGTTCTGATTAATGGGTTGTATGCTGGATAACATACTGTAAAATCCAATGCGATGTTGGTACATTTTTATTAATTCATTTAAAGGTCTGAAATGCTGCTTCAAAAATTTTAGATGCCATTTTTCAATTGTGTGTATAATGTCTACTTTGAAATGCTTAATGTTATGTTTAAAAATTCAGTGGATTCTATTATGGCAAGCATATTGTTGAATGTGGGGACACATTTGTAGAAAATCCAGCTTTTTCTTGCTTCATGACCTTGCCTGTCAAGATTTCAGTTCAGCGACTGCAATTAACTTTTATGAGCACTGAATGTAATAGGAGGGGGAAGTTCTCACCACAAAAGCAGCTATGTGAACTTTAATCAAATTTAGAAGGATGGAACATAAGTGTGTGTGTGTGTGTGTGTGTGTGTGTGTGCGTGCGTGCGTGCGTGCGTGCGTGCGTGCGTGCGTGCGTGCGTGTGTGTGTGCGTGCGTGCGTGCGCGCGTGCGTGTGTGTGTGTGAGGAACTGAGCTGTGTGAGGTATACTGTGAGGAACAGACATACTGTGGCTTATGTTGTACATAAATAAAACATCTTGTTTTAATACAAAAATTGTGGGATCTACAAGAATCTTTCCTAAACTTTACAGCCTTTTTATCAGAAAATTAACATAAAAATAAAAAGGTGGTAACAGATTGCAGCAAAGTTTCCTCAGCCAACACAGAACTGGAATTTTCAGTAGACTTGACAGGAAAACTCTTTGAAATCAACTTGAGCTGCTAAACCACTTTATTCACTATTGTCAATTATGCTTTGCAGCCATGCAGATTGTTAAAATCAATGTCTTATTGCTCAAAATTTAGTGTGGATATATTTATGGCCTTCTGAATTGAAGAAAGGACTGGAAACTCTGATGCTATTCCTTTGTTATTTCATGAGAGAGATTGTCTCTAGTCATGGATAGACTAAGAATGTGTTCTCATTTTGAAACTCAAAACCCTCCAATCCACCAATATCAGCAAGAATTCTTCCAATACTTGTTATTATACAGTCTGCACAGTCTATCAAGAGATTCATGAAACCTTTGACCCAAGTCGCCAATCTTATATAACCTCATTTTCATCCAGCTCACTGGAACTGAGAGGCCATGTACTGTTTACTATACATTCAGTGCTGGTATGCAGAATACACACAACAGATCAAAACAAGTGTTAACATCATACAGCACTCTCCGAGTGAACCTGCTCAACTATGTAACAGATAAGGACATATGGACTTTCATCTTTTCATATGTTGGAGTTAGAGAAAATTTGGGACATTCAATGGGCACTGAACCCTCATGTTTATTATCGTAAATGTCATTCATTAGTTATCGCTAACAACAACAACAACAATGTGGAACAGCTTAGGTGTTGACCTTGACATTCTAAGCAGGATTAATTAATGTGGGATAAATAAGGTTACTGGATATCTCCAGTGTCATGTTGGCAGCTCTCTATAAAACAAGGTATCACCATGGCAATCTGCATGCTGGTTTAGGATTAAATTGCTGACAAGTTAACAACAAGGTGCCAAAAATGACTTTTCTTAATGGTCACTTTGGGGCTGATTATAAATGAGACAACTCCTGAATGCCCATGCTAAAATGTTCAGTTTTAGAGCATAAATAATCATGTTTACAGATTGGTACAACAAATGTTTTTGGTCTCTAGAGTTAATTTCACCCTTCAATACAACTGTACAGCTAGTGAGTTTTTCACTAAATTTTCCAATTTCAGCTGTAACAGAATTTAAAGTTATGATTTGATTTAAAAGAAACAACTTTACTTTCCTCTGGTTTTCAGTTTGATCCAGCCCGGCTTTTCACCTTCTGTCAGATCTGTAAATACTCTGATCACATCACCTCATAGAAAAGGGTGTAGCCTTGCTTGGAGGGTAATACAGCAGGGAAACTTGGGTCAGTAAGAATGTGGGGGAAAAAAATCTTAGATTAAGAAGTCATTTTAAAAAAAAGCTGTGCATAAGAATTTCTGGGCATTACATCTTTACATAAAACAACTGTGCACAGTCAGATTTGGGATGTTGTGATTAACCCATGATGACCTCATGTGTCATGTGTACTTTCACATTTCAAGTCAGGAGCTAAAGACAAGTTGTGTCAGCATTTTTAACAAACATTTAACAAATATTTTTGAAATAATGATAAACATCAGGACAAAGTTTAATTTAGCTGAGTTTATCAAGTCAGAAAGGAATTGGAATATATTTCAATACTTCACCAGTTTATTGGTTTTATGATTGACAAACTGATTAATCCTGTTTTAATGTTTATTGGCACAATGGCTGAAGTGGTCCTCACTGAGAGCGAAACAGCCAATATGAGATCTGAACTCATGAGAAATACAGGTCCAGTCAAAAAGACACCAAATCCTCACTTATGAACTAGGTTAACTAAATAAGCTATGCAGACTAGAGTCTAATTTTAAGCTATTTTTGGCGCTCTCTGCTCCCTGCCGGGAAGATAATTGAGAGGGCAGCAACAAAACATTAATCCTACACGTATTCCTTATAAAACAGTTTACTCAACCTGAACTGTATGAGTAAACAACTCTAAGGGTTATTTTACATTAACACCAAACAATATCTCATATTTATACAACCCATTTACTGACTTATATAAATATTGGCTTCCTATAATAAATGCTATTTTATCCAGTGGAAATATGTTACATCATCTGGACAAGTGGGTCACATCACAGTTTAAATCATAGTACAAGCACGAACACAAATATGCCTTTTGCAAGCATTCAAACAGGTTTATGCGTATTACTTCATTTGCAAGGGATTATCAGGCCTTTACAACAAAATGTAAGTTGTTCTGTATTTTGGTTTGGCTCCAATTATTAGCAGAACTAATGAGATTGTAAAAATGTATTATCTTCCACTCATTGCTTTAGTTTAATCACTCAGTTTGAACATACAAGTGTTGAATCTTAAAGAAGGAACAGAATTGCATTTGAAATGTCCATGCATCAGACAGATGCTCTAAGAACAATTAGTTTGCATGCTGAGGAAGGATGAATACAGTCCCAACACGTTTACCATCGCTAACTTCCTCTCGGGCACCATTGGTGTTGAATGATAAATTCTCGCCAGCCAAGTCTCTGATGTTTTTGTCCAAACAGCACTGTTGCTAAGTTGGAACTCAAACTACAGAACATTTACGAGAAAAGCTCCTGAGCCAAGGGCCCCACATCAGCAGACATTTGATATTTTATGAGCTCATGCTGTTCCCTGTAGTGCATTCCTGCCGCATTTTCCTTGGTACTGTATGTTCTGACTCTTTAGGCACTGAAGGTTATAACAAACTTTCAGTGCCACTTGCAATGGCACTTGCAAAAAGGTAAATCAAAATAGAATTTGACTTGATGCTGAAACTAAATTTGTGATGATAAACTAATCTTAACAGCTGAAACACGAGTACTATATAATACCATTACACATTGTTTAAATATGAAGTTTTATGACATCTTTATTCATTTATAAGAAGGTCACTCAAAAACCTATAATAGGCTAATATCCTTCATCAGGACTGTGAGTGTGTTTCATTAGATTGGATTTTGTGTTGGAAACATAATAATTAAGGAATAATGAATAATAAATATACGAAGGGAAATGGAAACACATTTTGCAAGTAAGTTTTGACAAAGACAAGTTTTTACTTCTGTTTCTAAAGAATTGACATAGTAACATCTGGCCAACATTAAAGAATAATCACAACTAGAACACATTTCTGAGGACATGTCTTTTTCTCTCTTCATGACCAAGACAACAACTTTTTTCTATTCTTAAAATTTTTTTTTAGTTAAAAAAACCTACTCTGCTCATTGTGTGTACTGACATCTACTAATGGCATTGTACTCAGACACAGTTCATTCACCTTTCTTCAAGAATAATTTTCAAAAGTTTGATTTTTAAAAATGATACTCATTTGGTTGAAAAGAGCAATATATATGCTTTAAGAACTGTGAACTTTACCCATCCAAGATAAGCGCTTTAATTTCCTGCAACCCTATAGTTATTTTTCTATGAAAATGCACATGTGACTGGACAAAGATAAGAAAAACCAGACCATTAACTACATTCTCTTCACCATTCAATAGAAGCAGCGCATTTTACACAAACATTTGAATATGTCTTTTTTGTGAGAAACATTGGCCTGGTTAAACCTTCACACAGTGGAGGACATTTAAATTCATCATAACTATCCATTTAAATATTCTAGGTGTACACTTTAGACTAAAAATGACATATTTAATAACAGCTTTGATCTGTGTGTGTTTTTTTAGGGTCTTCATATTGATTTTCTGTAGCAGCTGTCTCATGAAGCCTTCCTCGATTCAGTTATCATATATGTGGGTTTTAGCACATAATTCGATTGAAAAGGTTCATAGTAATTTTTGGGAATCTTACTTCTCTGTTGAGGTGGCAACAGTGAGAAAAATGTTTCTACCTGCAAAAACATCTCAGTGTAACAAGTCTTGGACATCATTCATCGTGTCTTGTTCATATTTGCTTAACGATTTGACAACATGTGGTTGTTACAATTATGTTGGAATAATTCTTTTAATGTGCCCCACTGTGTCGATAAAGGTCACCTGAATTGTCACATGAACTGCCAGAGGATGCGCCACAGGTGTCTCTGGATGTGTCCTTATCTGACAAAGAGTGTTAATGTCAGAAGCTTTACCATGATGCTGTAATTGAATGAGTCATTTCTAGTCTTTTGATTTAGGTGCAACAGAATAAAACAGTCTACCATATAATGACAGGTCTTCAGGACCATTGATGACCATTGATGAAGATACCATTTCACTAGATACAAATGAAAGAAAAAATGTGTCTATTTGTGTGTATGCTGCTGCTTGATACGATTAGTGTGGTTTGTCCCAGTTATATGTGGCCAGGCACACTCTCCTACACTTTCATCAAGAACGTGTGAAAATGTGGAGAAAGATTTATTAATCCCCCTTTTTTTTTTAATGAGGCAACTCATTTGGCACAACAAGAAAAAAAGGTCAAAAAGAGAGAGGAAAAAATATTTCTATCGCTTCCAATTTGTATCACCTCTGGTTTCTCTGTGTATCCCTTTTTGGCTTCTCTTTAGTCCATCCTTCTTCTTTTTTCCTTTTATTTTATTTTACACTCAGTCCCCCCTTGCCCCTCCTCCTTCTTTGGCTTTCTACCAGTTTCTCTTTGTCCCTCAATCAGTTTCTCATCTTTCCTTTAATTTGGAGTCTCACTCTTGAGGGAATGATTATGTCTGAGAATAAGACTTAGCTTTCCTGTTGATGGGTTTTAAAATTAGAACTGGGCTCTGGTGGTTGGCATAATGCAGTTGGCTGGGAGTTTGCCTCCGCTGCTTTTGCACTGACAATATTACATAGAGTTGAATGTCAAACATACCACCAATAGAACAAGGTCAAACCTAGTGTCACCATTCAAAACATTCAAGTTCAGGGTTCAAAAGCCTGACTGCTTTTAAAGACACGTCCTGAAAGATTTTTATAAGGTCTCACTTAATGCTCTGTCTTTTGAAAGCAGAGCAAAGTGCATTCCATCACACACCATTAGCAAGAAAGGTTTCAATTGCCTGAAACGTTTTAAGCTTGAGGTGAAATGTTAATTTCATGTCACCGGAAATGAAAATGGAACAGGAAGGCTGCTTCTGAGGATGTGGTCATGAGTTGACATGAGTAAAAGGGTAAAACAGCAACATTGCAGCTGGATGGGCAGTGCATGACTTGAGAAAAACAAGCACAATTCACTTTTTCTTTTTCCTTTCTTCATGTGTGATTTCGTAAAGTGACTTCTTAAAGCTGGATACATTTCTTTGGACTGATTTCTTTAACACTTTCCACATATAACGCAGCACATAACGTTTTCACCAAAAGAAGTGCATATTTGTTTGATTACTGATATGAGTCAACACAAGATTTACGTCACCGTCAGGGTTCAAGGGAAGTACATGTATCACCATATTCAGAGATGCTTATGTTTGAAAAAGTTAACTTAAACAAGAGCTTTGCATATCGTTGCACTTTAGCAGGTTGAGTGAGAGGTGACTGTGACGTATCTCCATCTTCAGTTTACCCCTAAAACAATCAGTTGTCAGTCATGGGGAAAGCAAACCAAGCTTGAGCCAGGATGCTGCTCCAGTTCCCCTGAATTACAGGAATCTAGTTCTCAGTGGTTGTAGCTGTGCCATGGTGACAATGCAAGGGCTGAGCTAAGAGAGGAAGAGGAAGTGCAGGCAGGGTGAAACGGGCAAGGACACTGTGAGACCAGCAGCAGATCAGTCTTCTGTCTGAGAAAATCAATACACAAAAGCACAAAATGGCAGATCTCCAAAATGACCATGTATGATTCAAATCCCCAGCAAGACACTGAGCATTTAAAACTGGCTCGACAAATAAGATGTAAGAAAATATGTGAAATATAAACTAGGAGCCACCTTGTCTCCTTTTACATTAATAGCAATTATGGCTAATGGTGGCATAAGACACAAAATGACTAGTTAGTCAGGTAACTTTAACAAAAAAAAATTAAATTACTGTTAAAATTTTATTCTTGATTTTACTGAGGGAAAAAAGCTGTTTGGGTTTCTGCTGAGTGGGTCTGTGCTAGAAGGTTTCCTCCTTTGCATCAACTAGATGGCAGAGGAAAATAAAATTCAACCAGAGCATAAAAACATTTGCATTATTGTAAATTTGTGGGTTAAAAGTACAAGAAAAACATTGAACGCAAATGCAAATTATTGTGCTATTTGAAGCATTTCCACTTTACATTTGCAGCACCTGCAGGGCAAGCACAGCTAAATATTTGTAGTGATGAGGAGAACAGTGTTGGTGTGGCAGCTTTTTAATATAACTGGCTTGACTTTAGTTGAAAAAAAATAATCTTCTGACTTTAATTATCATAGTTATATGATAGAGGAGTTTCTACATTCAGTGGTAATATTGTTGATAGAATGTAAAACATTCTATTTCTATATCATTTTAATTCCATTGATAAATATTAAGAACAAAGTTTTGATTGCAATTTAAGAAGGTGAGATCAAGTGAAAATAATGGAACAGCATTTATAGATGTACAAAACTATCAAATATTTTTATACATCTGATAGATCAGAGTGGCACGATGAAGAAAAGAGACAGGACAGGCCCCAAGAGTCCAGTCTAATCCTGTTTTTGGCTCATTAAGGTTCCTGACTGAGATAAATTATCTGTGAGTATCCTAGTGGCAGCCCAGATAAAAGATAGTCAGATTCTTTAAATGCTAAGGAAAGAAGCTTCCTTCAAAATCTCCTTTAGTATATAGACTGAACCATCCTTTATGAAATAAAGGTTCATTTCTTTCCACAGTTTCTTGTGTGTGCAACATCCAATAAGTATGTGGATTGAAGGGGTGCATGTAAGTAGCCTGTGTAAAAAGTAAAAGTATTTTTCACAGTTTTAGCTTTTTTCTTCTGATTTACCATCAAAGATAGTGAAGGATTATTCAATATTTCATTTTGATGACTGCCAATTTGACCAGCGGTCCCTCCAAAATTTATGAAGAGGCGTGAGACTTGTATAAGTTTCAAAACTGATTGGCAAAGTTTATCAACTTGAACACAGACCATTATCCCGTTCCAAATATCAACTGAAGGCTTTTTACCTTCCTTTTGCAGGCAATTAGCTGGGACAGCCCATTGAGGTGGGGCTAGAATATAACAGCTATAGAATATGCACAAAATATCTACAAAAAAACAACAACCTACCAAGCAAAACACAAGGAATAAATATTTACATATATACAATACCAATATATAATTCTATAACTCTAATTTCACCATAATTCCAATACACATTCCATATATCTCAACTACTTCCCCCCTTCTTGTTATCATGGTTTGCCCCACAACCTCTTAAGCAGGTAATTGAACCTACTTCCCTGTTTTACATACCTTGTCCTGCAAAAAAACACATCAAGAGGTGAGTACTGCCATTACTTTGCTGAGCATATTTTACACATCCTAGAAAACTGAAAAAGGTACATTATAAATATGTTGTACAACTCTGCAATCACTAATTAAAATTCTCATTTACACAGGTAGGTTGGTCAGTCCCCATCTGCAAACCAACAAACTTTTCAACCTTATTCAATCCTTCAATAAACTATAATTTCATCTGTGTCCTCATTTAAAAGTCAACCAATCATCCAATTAACATCACACAACAGTTCACCAAAAAGTGGTAATGAAACAACAAGTCTACATCACAATGACTATATATTTATGTGGCAGGACAAAGGAGGGCCCACACACTTTTTGTGAATTAGTTTGTGAACATCAAAAGTCACTATAAGATTTTTTCATTTACATCTCTATGCTGAATGCATTTACTCTTCTGCAGTAAGGATGTGTAAATGTCAGCAGACTCAGTCAAGAGATTCATTCATTTAATGTGTAAAATGCATCTGCTTGGTTTTTTTCTCTCTCTCTTTTTTCCCCTCCTGGTCTAGTAGCCTACTTTTCCTATTGTGTCAGCACTCCTGGGTGCAACCTCACATTCAGCAAAGCAGATTGCAGATTGCGTGTGTGTTTTGTGTGTCTGAGTATGGACATTTGTCATCTGGATTCAATTGTTTAGACCTGTCACACTTTTACTCCTCCAGTAAAGAAAACAAACACAAAGAATCTTGTTAAACCGTTTAAGACTGCGTGTATCACTTCCCCTTTGTCGTTTATTGATTGTATGGCTTCAGCTTGTAAAGGGGAAATTCACCAGTGCAGGGTTTACTTTGGCCAGCTTACTACCTTGGTTGGTGCATCAGTTCACTCCCTAAAAGTAAAGAGGGAGTGGGATCGCTAGCTTCTATTGTCACTGGTATTTACTACTTTTACAAACTAACTTTTTATGTGCCCTTTCTCAGTTGCCAGTATAAGATGTGCATCACCATCTTCAAACGGAGCCCTGTTTGTTTTGTGACAACCTCTGTGAAATTTTCCAAGGGCTTTTTTTACATCACACAGGTCTTTGATCCAACAAGCACCAGTGCATGTACAGCCCTGCCTTATCTAATCAAGTTAGTGTTATCTGCACCTAAGTTCAAGTTGATTTGATGATCTCTCTCTTTTTTTCCCCTTTGTCTCCGCTCATCAATGCAAAATGTATTGTTGTTGTCCAGATGTCTTTTTGTCTCTTATGACCTTTTAGGAATTATTGACAGTGTTTGAAGAGACAAAAGAGAGATCTCATGGCTTCAACGCCATCTTACAATTGTGTCATTTTAGTATTCTTCCCTTGCTTGTGAATAAGGAAAGAATTTAGCATAAAAATGGCTTAATTACAAAGAGAATAAAAAAAAAAAACTCAAGCAAATGCCAAAACAAAAAGGATTTCCTTGTCTTTCAGTAAGATTGTTTATTTAACAGCAGGCAGTATGGATGAGCCACAGGTGATGTACTAAGTGTCATATTTACATACATTTAGATTTTATGCAGTTTGCAAATTATAGGTGCAACGTTGAGCACTGCACAGCAGCTCTTTAGTTTGGCTTGATTAATTAGTACCAGCTTGTTCAAAGGGTTGATGCTGTAGACGTCTGTGTTTTCTGTCCAATTTGTGGAATTATTTGGCCAGAAAAGAAAGTGGTGATAAGTGTTTTCTGTAGATAGTGTATTACTGGTCTGATTTAAAAAGGGAAATCCTTGGAAGGATTCCACACACATCAACGAATCTCCCCCCCCCGTATATTTTTTTTGGCCACCATTTACCGCAAGTCTAGACTTATTACTTTTTTTATGTACCTTGTATGTCTCAAAATATGCCCCAAAAGTTAAAACACTAATAATATGGATGAGCAGCATTTTGATAACATGTGGGGCACATATAGCTTAGTTTGTCTTTTTCACCTTGGTTTTAAAGCAGTGAGAGCTGTAAAAACCCAGCAGGTTACATTTTCAGACACTGCAATATTTTATTTTGCCTGCTATTTTATAGTATGCAAGTGTTTACTTGAGGGAACAATGTATTTTCTCATTTTAACATAAATCATGTTTTTGTTTTTTTTATGGCTGACCCTAACTAATATTGAGAGACAGCAAACTGAAAGAACTTTGAAAACTGTTGGTCTGGATGTAGGACACAACACAGGCATGTTGTGATTTTTTCCCCCTGTGGTTTTTTTTTTTTTTGGGGGGGGTGGGGGGGGTTGGCCTTATGCAGTGTCATTGTGTGTCCTCATCTTTGTCCAATTATTTCTGGGCTCTGTTCTTTTCCCCACACCTGTTGGTTATCGATCATCACTCACCTAATTTATACTACCCTGGTTTCAGTCATCCCTAACCAAATTGTAAGTCTGCTGTTTCAGAAGTCATCCAGTTTTTCCTCTTGTGTGTGCTGTCTGTAAGTTTTGACCTCAGCTTGTTCTTAGTTTATATCATTGCCCATGATACAGATTACTGCTTCTGGATTTCTGATCGTTGCTTTGTTACTGCATTTGTCTCTTAACTGTGAAGTTTGTCTACCTGGGGTTGACCCCTTGTCCATCAATAAATCTGAAAGTTGAATATGAATTGTTGCCTTCACTGATCCTTGTGTTTGAGTCTTACCATGGGTCTTACATCACATTTGTGCAGCAGACCAACATTTATGACACATTCTGGAGTGAGACTGTATTTAAATCTAACATTTTCCATCATGATAAAACTTGGCTTCCTTCCGTATTCTGGGGATGTAATGTAGTCACATTTCATTTCATGTAAAGTAATTTGAATCACAGCTTTCCACATTTTCTAAGTACTTTGCCCAATACCATACAGTTAAAAGCTGGTCTTGCTCTGGCAAAACTGAGATGGTTGAAAATCAGTCCCTAACCTTTGCATGTTCACAAAGGATAAAATTTCAGTTTGCAATGGTATAAACTGACATAATAAAAACTCTCCCCCTCCCAGTTCTCCAGTGTAACACTATTATCTGTCTTGCTGTGGCAATCATAGTCTCCAAGATGATATCATGATCTCTGTAGTACTCATTTGTCTTTATTCTCTGCTCATTGGTTTGGCATCTGCCCTTTGTTTTCATATACCATCAGCTAATCTACTGGAATGACGTAAATAAAAACTGGAACACAAAGACAATAATCTACTGTATTGTCAGTGTCTGTTTTGTTACCTGATGTATTCGCACATCCACACCAATATCAATTTATGTTGAGGATGATGCACATTGCCATTTTGCCACTGGTTAAATGACTGTTGATAACATGTTTGCTAACAGTTGACAAAGCCTCTGCTTTCCATCAGATCTGTCAGTTTGATATATTGTAACAAATGGCACTAAATGCTATTTGTGACTTCTGGAAATTTAAATGGAAGAATTCAACAATAATTTAAAATAGCAACTGTTGGACAATCTTGTTCATTATTTTGCCTCAAGCAGTAAAGCATACCAACTTCCCATTTAAAACAGATGTTATCAACAGAGAATAACTTGAAGATAATGACATGAACTGTTTAATCTTTCTTAATCTTTTCATGGGTCATGTGCATCTAATTAAAATGGCCCATTTCTTCATTTCATATATAAAATTAGTAGAAAGGATGGTGGCTTTTATAAATATGCCAAATCTGCATCAAACTAGATGTTTGCAAAAGTGCACTGAAAGTGCAGGAATAAAAACACTGCCTGTTTCCAGCATTTGCCTCAAAAACTAACAAAACTAAGGCACTGGGGCACAAGCTAAACCGGTTACATAAACAGAGACTTACTCAACAGGTTACATGACTTTACACAGTCTAGACAAAAAAAAAACATTGTTTGCTAAATTCATGTTTGTCCTTTCATTGGATTAAGAGTAGCTACAAGGTCACAATGTGCAGATGTTGCCAAATTTTTTCTGAAAAATGCAGATCTGATACAGAACAGACCACACGCAGTTCACCTCTAGTGGCAGGTCTGTACATCTGTCTGGTTTGCTTGTTAAAAGAAAGACTGTTGGGGTTTTTTGTTTTTTTTTTGTTTGTTTTTTAATCTTTCATCTCTTTTCTGGGAGAGGTGGAAGAGTTTAAAAGAAAAAATGCTCAGGGCCCACCTTGTTGGTCTGGATTCCTGGAAGTAATTAAATGGAGGGTTACACAGCATCATCAAGCACGGAGTACCTGTTCAGTCAAGGGGGTGGATGCGGTGGGGGGCGTTTCCAACACTGGCTGCGCGTCGATCATTTCTCGCGCTCCAAACTGTTGGGTAGGCACCACAGTCGCGCTGAATGCAAGAAACCTGTCTCGTCTCGTTTATCTCAAAGTAAGCCGCTGGAAGAGGTGAAATAGTGAGTTCGGATGTCCGGACTGAGCTGAAATGAGAGCAGCATTTCCCAACTGGTGCGCGCTTGCACTGGAGGGAAGCAAAAAAATCTACGGTTAGGAGCTGAGCACCAGTTTAGACAAGACTGGGAAAGCTTAAGAGTGAGCTTGTTTTCCATTCGCTGCTTTTCATAACGTAAATATGTCTAAAAATCAACTTCGGCTCCAGAATTAACGGTGGAAGTGTTTGCGTTGTCCTCGCCCTGTTACTCACAACCGTGCCAATGCTGGAATGGCTTGTGGCTTTATGTATTCTGATCCTGGTGGTCTTCATATGGCCAGGTTCCAAATATTTTGGTACCGGGCACCAGTCGGATGATGTGCTTCAAAGATTGGGGATTTCACAGCGGGGAGCGAAAGACAGGACCGGCGGGCGGTGCGTCTCAGACCGAGATGGGAACGACGTCGCCCAACCAGTCTGTGTTGGAGCTGTGACCGTGGAGAAGGCACACAGCGCGGCACTAAAACTAATATGCAAACCGTCCGCACTGGCCAACTACCTTCAGAAACACTGCAAGACTTTCACTAATTACTCGCCCTGTGTCGGCTGGACGTGGCGCGCCAGCGTCTTGCTTCAGACTGTGTACGAGGCGTGTTGGCCGTACGAAAGATCGATCCAGTTTGTGCGGGACAACCTGCAGCTGAGCGATGACGGGCTGGTGTCGTTGGACTGGGCTGTGCCATCCTACCAGAAAAGACGCAGGACTTCAAGTCACTCTACCAGTCCGGTTCTTCTCATCATCCCGAACTCTTTTGGGAAGATCACAAGAAATGTGTTAAAGGTAATCTGTGCGTTCTTTGCTTTTTTCCCCAGCACACTTAAGTGCAGAAAATTAGCCTAGAAATCACAATTTGACATTCATGCAACGCAACTTCTATTCATGCTGAAACAAAACAATATAAAAATTAGGACAAGAAACAAAGTCATTGTAAATATAGGCTACCTTTATGGATGGACAAAACACCAAAGTAACAAAGAGGTGCACCTCAGATTTTTCTTCCACAAACTTGATAAGGCTGCTACAACTTTAAAGGGACAGTTTGGAAATCATAATATTGTGCAAACAGTGCTTCTCAATCGAGCCATTTGTCTCATTTCAGCCCCAATTGTTACAGTGGCTTAATGACACATGTTGGGAATCATCATAAACTTTGCAGCTGCTCTTTTTCTTTGTTACATCTGTCAGCATGATGGAAAAGCAGTGTACTGTTTAGTCTATAAAGTAGCAATGTATGCTTTAAAAACAAACCAGAAGTGACCATTTCCATAGCAGAAGTGTAAAGTAGTCTAAGTACTACAACAGACCAAGTAATTTTCAAATTCACAAACATGTCATATGACACACGTTCTGTTTGCTTCAGTTATTTAATTATGCTTCAGTTATTTAAATGCGATGCTTGGAGATGGTATTGCAAATCAACAATTGCCATTTGTGCAAGGGCAGCCTCTTGAGTTTAAGCCAAGACAAGCTCATTTGGAGGAAAGGAAAAGGAGGAGCAATAAAAAAAGAGCAGATGCAGCAGCAGTACCAGTCTTTTAACTGCTCTTTCAATAGACTGACAGAGGTAATTGAGTGAGGGATTACAAAGCATCGCTTGACTTGTGAAGCCCGCGAGCGCACCGCCGTACCACACAAATGCCTACTGGGTCTTTTACCATTCAGGGCACCTAAGCATCAAGATTAATTTTGTACTTAACCCTTGTGTGAAAAATCTGTCCTTGGCTCAATGTTAGCTTCTTGGCATGTAACAGCTTTATCAGAATAGTCTTAGAAAAAAAATTGTGTTTAATATTAAACTAGAAACAATAATGTGTTTTTGTAAATGAAAAAGAGTGGGATAGATCATGGCAAAATAAGAAATAAGTAACAATTAAAGTGTAACAAAAAGAACAAAAGAGGAAAATGATGGAGAAAAGTAATAGAAATGCCTTAATCAGATCTGCAGCTTATGTATTTTTATCATCAGACTAGAGTATTTGTGATGCTGTCAGCCAGTTACGCTTGAGTGCTGGAAGCAGTCACCATAAGGGATATACACCAATTAAGATTGCCTCAGTCACTGGGGAGACTTACCATGCAGAAACTGGTTACAGTGCAAGAGAGCACATGACAGAAGAGATAAAAAGAGATCCTGTTTGCATGAGCATACACAGAAGTTTCTGTCTGTGACACAGAGGAGAAACAGAGAGGGAAATGTGATGGTTTGTGAAGTCTGTGGGCTTGTGTTATAATAATAAATGAGTCATATCTTCTTAAATTATTCAGAACTTTACGCTCAGTTTTTCTGCTCCTTTGTCTCACTTCGTCCATTCACATAATGACCTACATAGATGCTGTCATGTACAGCATATCTTGTTTTTATACAGCCAATTTTTTCTGGACGAGAAACAGATGAGAACATCATTGCCCGTGTAGTCACTGTGGCATTTTTTTGCTTAACTGAGCTACTTTTCCTGCAGACCTGCTGTAATTGTCCACTCTTGCTTGCACACATTCAAAGCAAAAGTAAACACAGAAGCTAGCAAGATGAAGCTCGTTCGGAAACAAGGTTTAATAGGATCTGGTTTGGTTTTGCGACCTTACAGTCGGAACAAGTAACGACATATTGCAGAATTAATTTAAAGTCTGTTTCTACCAA
Organism: Atherinosoma microstoma; assembly: GCA_037177055.1. Classification (NCBI taxonomy): domain Eukaryota; kingdom Metazoa; phylum Chordata; class Actinopteri; order Atheriniformes; family Atherinidae; genus Atherinosoma; species Atherinosoma microstoma. The sequence continues at coordinate 19,277,106 of JBBBVU010000009.1, read as the reverse complement.
AGATTTATTTCAGCACCTCAGTAGACATACTACCGAGTGGGAGGAATAACTGTCAATTACATTCTGCCATCTGAATATAGTGTTTATTTTGGGAAACTGTAGGGTATAATGGAGCCTGACGACTTAACTATCAACCTTCATTCCCAAATTTCCACCATGTTTATGTTTAGTTCCGCAGGGTAAAGTCCTCCCTCTTTATTCTGGTTAAACTCTAAATTCGGGTTGATTCACCATAAAGCGCCGAGGTTCTGAGACAAAAAGGTTTCTGTCTGAAAGAACTACTACATATTCAGTAAAGTTAGCCGTTACTCGTGCCCAGAATTTGACTGCGCATATAACCACAGTGAGAAATGCTGCTCTCTACGTGATTGGTCATTAAGAGATGACCAACATCAGGGGAATTATTTTCCCAGTGGATCCTGTATGATAAGGATCCAGATAGAAAAAGATAATGATGCAGTTTTGTTGCATATCTGCTGTTTCATACGATGGGACAGTTGTGACGTTTTTTACTTTCTTTGCTGTCATTAAATCATATGAGTAAATAAATAAATACATACATACATACATAAATTAAAAAATATTACACACATTTTGCATGCAAAAGCTTTAAGTTTAATGTTAATTTTAATGAATTTTAACATTTTTGATAAGTTTTTAAAAGGTTAAGTAAGACAAGGAAAAAAATCGATTAAAAATTGGAAATTGGAATTGGTTTGTAAAAATCAAAGATTTGATTTTCAGGCCATATCACCCAGCCTTACGTACAATACAAACCAACATCCCTGTAAGCCCGCATTATTTGTTTATTAGTAAATACTCCTGAATTACATTTGTTGCATTTGGCGTCTTATATTGCCTACCTATCCACAGCAGGTGCATCAGAGCATCATACCAAAGTGCACGTGCATATCTCAGGGATGCCATAAACTTTTACAAAATGACAGTATTTCATTTTCTTGTTGTGACAACAGTTTGCTAGAAAAAAAATTCACAGTTCAATATTGTACTCTACATTTAAAATGACAGTATTAGTGAAGTGGCTATTTTTAAAAATGCCAAATACAGATGCATCTGTTTGTGTGTGTTGGTCAATGTGAGCCTGAGGAAGCAGAACTAACACATACACAACATTTAGAAAGGACAGTTATAAGAATACACTTGCCAAATTAAGTATGCACTTTTAGAAACTATTATGAATGAGAAGTTTATTCTCCTTGAATCCAACGCAGCAAAAACAAACTTAGCGATTCTACACAGCAATCTGTGTAAAATCTCAGCAGGGTTCAGTGTCATTTTAATTGCTTTGGAATGAACTGATGAAGCTCAAAACATCTATTTAAACCTGGCTTCCACATCCACATGGCTTCAAACACACCATTGCACAAACTTGGGTCCCCATTAATGTAATCAACAAGTTTTAAGCAGATTAGATGATAATCTTTTTAGAAAAAGGAAAAGCTTGCACAACAAATACAGATATACAGAGGGTCACTTATTCAGTAGTGAGATACATCCTGTTCAATGGTCAGTATAGAATACACTGCAGTGATATTAATGCTACTGGTAGTAATGAAAATAATGACACTAACTGTTGTAATGATCATAATCCATCCTTCCATTATCTATACCCATTTTATCCTGTAGAAGCATATCCCAGCAAACACTGGGTAATCGACAAGGTACTCTAGGCAGGTCATTAGTTTGGGAAGCAAAATAAGGTTCTGTAACACGATTCCCCCCTCTAGACTTAATCATGTTTGTATTACAATAATAGTACAGCAGATCAATATTCATGTTCCAGAGTAAATTTACACCACAGATTTGCACTACGACCAGCTGCTGCAGGTTTACTTGAGATAGTGATGGACGAAGATCAGTTTTCTTGTAACTTCTGGCAAGAGAGTAAAACAATATATTATTTCTGAAATGTAAAACTATTAACCCATCATCCCCACGTAATCTAAACAAATTATTATTATTATTAAAATTACTTTTATCCTCATCTTCAATGAGGTCCCTTAGTCAGTGTTCAGAGATGTTCTTTCAAAAGCCATAAATTTCCCTACATGCAGACATCCAGCTGTTGCAGTTGTCTCACCTCATGTTATAATCACATATTCCTGACAGAGCAGATTTATTTGTGTGCATAATGTCATGACCTAGTTACAGTGAGTTTACAGTGCATTGCTCAATATTTATGCTTTAAGTGCTCATCTTTTTCAGTATTTTTTCATTCCTAAAAGATACAGAGTGTATTATGATATGGTCATTTTGTGTAATTTGTCCTTCAACATTTAGATAATTGTCTTCCTCTCTGTCTAACTGCAGACAGAGGTACTTTAGTCCTTTTTGATTTTAGTGGGATGCAGTTAAAGCCTTGTATAGCAAAACTGGGGAATGTTACTCTTTATAGTCATTATTATATCTGTGGTGTAATTATGCAAGAAAAATGTAAGCTTTTCCAGATTTGGAACTGTCTTTATCATAAATATAACTACACAAGATGTAAGTCCTTACCAGCTATGAATGCAGTAATTGTCTCCAAGGCTACTAAATATTCTGTTCATCAAGCTGTTATTTCCAGCCCCTGATCTCTCTGCAAAGTTCACACTTTGGTGTTAGCAGAGGTTGGCTGAAGAATTAACTCTGAGCATAATATGTATTACAGACAGTCAGAAGGAGTTACAGACTGATTTCCAGTGTTGCTGGGAAGAATTTTACTTTCACAGTGGGTGAACAGAGTAGAAAATGTAGTATATGATTTAAGAACTGGTGAATGTGTCCATTAGAGAAATGAGGGAAATTTCTTCCTAATGTTAACTAAAATGATTTTACAAAAAATATCAAGACCATTTCCTAAATAATTCATGCAATTACTCACTGGTATTTGGTAGTATTTGTCTATAACTCTGTAGAGTTGCTTTTCATGCCAACTAGCAGCCAGTTCAACGATGAGTGTTTATTTACTACAGGATAAGTTCAAAATACCCAAATATTGTGTTTTAAAACAAATGTAACAAGCCCACTATAAAATCAGTTTTTTAGAAAGATGATGGGACTTTAGCTCGAAAAATATTTTGATTTCAGGTCTTTCAGTTTCACTCTGTGTTGCCTTTGAGGTCATTTGAGTCAGAGTGAACAGACACATACAGTAGCTAGGAGCAAACCAACCAAGACTGACTTTCTTGTGATCTTGCAAGAATCCAGCTACCCTCAATATAAACATACAGTCATCTATTTCTTGAAAGATGATCAATGACCTGTACTAGAATCACATGCCTGTTGAAGAGAGTTTAGACAAACTTGTTTGCCTGAGAGGAGGACAACATTTTGTTGTGAGGCACTTCCCTGCCACTATAAAGCTTTTAACTAAATCACAACCTAACTGAATATAATATGCAGCTTGATTTAAACACTAGAGGTGGTCTAGCAGAAGAAATGTACAATATCCAGTCTGAATTAAGGGGAATATTACTGGAGTGCAGAGCCCCCATGCCGATAGTGCCTTTGTAGTATAATGTCAGGGCAGTGGGTGTTGTCTATGCTAAAGGAATTTGTCACTGAGCTGACATTTAATTAGCTCTGACAGAAAACTCCTGGAGTGTCTGTTGTTTATTTGACTATTTCTGAAATGAACTCTAGTAAAAATCCATATTTTCAATGTAATGCATCACAGATATGAGAAAATTTGATTTCTCTTATGAGTCTGGTTCAATACCTGAGCTGGCAGTCACTGGCAGGAACAAACCTCATTTAATCTCAGCTGCCTCATTCATTGCTCCCAGCTCTCATTCAAACTGTAAAATATATAATCGTGTAGCACTTCATCGTCGGGAATTATGAACTCTGAAATGATTCATATTCATATTAGCCTTCCACTTGTATGATCCTCTTGAACCACAATGATTCAAAATCTCATCAGGTGCTCCGAAGAAAAAGCTAATAAATAAATGAACGACATTGCAGTGTATTTGCTCAGCATTGAACTATCCTGCCACTGACCTGTATTGTAGCTGGAACAATGAATATTCTTTTCATATATAAAAACAAATTAACACTACTGTGGTATTTCTCAATCGGTAAATATTTAATGCAGTGATTCTGGCACCTCTGCATTTCAGTGAGATTTCTGCAGATTTAAAGCAAAACATAACTTGTTTGGATAGTTTATATGTTGTGGATATACCACAGATCCATAATTTATCTCAAACTTTTGAGATGAAACACACACTTGAAGACAGATCTTGTGTCTCCAGACTATGTCCGACTGTAAGTCATTTATTCAAATATTGACAGTGAGATCATAGACTACGGTAATGCCTCATTTTTATTCTCCCTTTGTTTTGAGTAATTCATTGATTTATACGTCAGAGTTTTCAGGTAAGCTACAGTACTTTTTACAAGCAAAAAAGAAAATCAAATGTTTAGTTTAATAATAAAGCTTTCTGATATCACAAAATATCATGCATCATGAAGAAATACAATTTTTCCTTTATTGGGAAATTCAGTTCTTCATTTGACACATCACTAGATGTACTACAGAGTAATGAGCTGCCATGTTTTGGCTCCTGGGGAGCAGTTGGGGGGTTAAGGGCCTTGCTCAAGGGCCCACAATGGGTCACCTCAGTCAGCAATCCGGGGACTCAAACCCACCTCTGTAACAACTAAGCTAATTCCAAAAGTAAGTGTGTGTTATTCCATTACTGTTTCAAGTTTCACCATTTAACTATTTTTACTATATTATGAACTGTTATCTCAGCTATTTGTTAAAAAACATTTATTCTTGTTATTGTCCCCAGGAAATGAAAAAATACAATTATTTTTTTCCTTTTACACTGAGGGGTTTACTTTGTATAATAAAGCCCAAATTGATGTAATTATATATTCTATGTCCCAATTTCAAGACATATTAAATGCTGCACAAAAAGCTAAGAGTGTGGACAAAACCATGATGAAGCACTGTACAAATTATAGAAATTAAACTGTCATTTAATAACATTTGTATCAATTTCAAATATAATATGGATAAATTTGCAAGCCCATACCAGAAAAAAAAAATATTTACTTGTACGAACATGTAAGTTAAAGTACTTTGTAGTTTTTGATAGACAACACTTACAGCGGTTACATGCAAAGCTGGGTTGAGCTGCTGTTATAGCTCAACCTCGCTATTAAACTGGACCACCATCCTTGTCCCCGTATACATAAATAATAGAGTAATCCAGATGTTCACCAGGGTGTTCTGCAGTACAATGGACTGTTTAAAAATTATGTTCAAGACATTTTGCCACTTAATGTAAATGACATGACTTCTTTAGCAATGCTCCCACAGCTCAAATTTCTCGTTTGTCTTCAGCACTGTTGACTAAGAGGGCAGACATCCTTCTAGTGACATGGCAGGTTTACATATTCATACCCTTTCAGCTCTCCTGTGCTAGTTTTACTCTCAGCCTTTTTCAAGGGTAACTACAGAGACAGTTTCTACGAACATCATCTCAGCTGAGATCACGCATAATATAGGCGTTATCGAGGACAACGCAGCGTCTAAGAGCTACCACAAACTCTCCAACTGAAGGCCATGATCATAGTACTGTGGGGATGAACTTTTAATACATCAGTATTCCCGGGTGTTACAAATAAGTAGAAGTGTTTATGTTTTAAGCTGATGCAACCTCTAAGCCTGAGCTTTGGTACTAATGTTTATTTATATGGGTAAAGGACGCATAACACAGAAGAGTCGATTCCACATCTAAAACAAAAGAAACCTTTTGATGTAATGTGAAATAGGTGCCATAACAAAAAACAAATCCTTCCTTCACCTATGTTCTCATCTTTGCCAGCAGCAAGCTGGGGGGTTTTTTCTGTACAAAAGTTGTACCGCACATGTTCAGGTGTTACAGCTGTGTTGAGATTTAGTGGAAGAAAGTGGAAAAAGTTCTAAAAGGAGGCATTGTTTAACACAACCAAGAGATGAGACCACACAAAGTCAACCATGTGGCCTACTCAAAAAGGGTAACAAAAGAGGATTGCTTTATATCAACGTAGCGTGTATAAACTACATTCCTTATCTACCATAAACCATTTCACAGCCTCCTGATTTTGAGGCACTATGCTATCCTTTTATTTATTCATTCCTGCCTCTCTTTTCTCCAGCTGTGTGAAATGGCACTGTCCCATGGCTACCTTCCGGCAGTTTTCAACCGGCGTAGTCACAACGGGACGCCACTTACCACCCTCAAACTGCAGCAGTTTGGCGACCCCACAGATCTGCGTGAAGCTGTGCGTTACATTCGCTACCGACAGCCAGCAGGAAGACTGTATGCAGTGAGTGAGAGCTCTGGGTCAGGCCTCCTCCTGTCTTACCTGGGGGAGTGTGGATCATCGAGCTATGTGACAGCGGCTGTCTGCCTGTCCCCTGTGTTTCGCTGTCAGAGCTGGTTTGAGAATGGGCTATGTTGGCCCCTGGGGTGGGCACTGGCTCTGTACCAGAAGATGTGTCTCAGCAGGTAAGGAGAAAGAGTGAACAAGAGGGAAACATGCTTGCATGAATGATATTTACAGTGTGATTAGAAACTATATATAAAAATAAGTTTGCACCTGTTATTCTGGTATTTCTGCCATCCCAGATATCACTAATTAATTTGAGTACTTGCTGATGGGAACAATAGGTAGGACTACGAAAAAATTAGTGTGTGAAAACTAAATTACAAAATCCTAAGTGGCAGCCACAAATCCATTCACTATACTTTATTTATGCTGTAGAGGCTTACAAGGGAGCCAGAGCCAACCAGTAGCCCTGTCTTTGCAGAGATAACTGGACCTCTTCTGTCGAGAAGTTTCATGTCTCATATGAGAGGCTTCATTATTTCTGACAGACAGGAGTTGCATTTCAGGATTTGAGCTGTTGGGAAAGTAGGCAGAGAGATAGACGGAGGCATGACAATCAGCAAAGTCCCGCTCAGGTTGGGGCCGTCAGCAACAAGGGCTTTAATCTCCATACTTGGGGTGCAAGACCAACAACCCGAAGAGTTACTTAATGTTTTTAAATGAGATGTTGGGGTTACAGAATATACAGAGTGACAGCAGCTATGGTTAGAGCAGCTACTATTAAAACTGAATTATAATTGTGCCCTTAGGGATTGTGCATACTGTCAGTTCAGTTTTGGTTAAAATGAAATGCTAACTTAAAAAAAGTTGGGATCAACAAATTGTTAATGTGCAACAAAAGTTGCACATTAACAAATATCACTATAAATTCACTACAGTAATCTGAAAGGTCCTATAAGACCTTGTATAAATGATTGGAGGGTCATGTATGTATA
>JBBBVU010000009.1:19249960-19264140 GCA_037177055.1 Atherinosoma microstoma | reverse complement strand
ATATAACAAAAATAAGTGTTCAGTACAAAATTATGAAATTTTAATTAAATACAGCTAGAAGAGCTGTATTTAATTAGTGGCAGTTAGTGGCAGTTTTTTTAAATGCAAGTAGTAGGCTATTTGATTAATTATAGTTTACCATAGATACCAATAATAGTGCCTTGATTCTTAATCAACAAAACGGAGCAATTAAAACATTCAGCCAGAAAAACTAATTATTTCATAATTCAACAAGTCATATCAAATGCACTTTATATTGTAAACGCCAACATAAGCAGCCAAAACAGTAAAGCGGCTTTAGGCTCCGTCCCTGAATTTGCAAATGCCAATAAAGTCCGTCAAAGCACTTAAGTGCCACAACATCACCACTTTACCTGATAATATGGGCAACATGTTGCATTCATTCGCTGGTTCTGTCTGAATGCTGGGGGCAACAAACGCAAAGCATTGAATGAAACGGGTAGAAACGACAGCTCTTTAAGGCTGTGTGCGCTCCCGCGCGGCCGATCAGTTTATGGCAGAAGATCACTTTATGGCACATCACCGGTCACAATGAACCCAAGCAACGCATCGGGCCCGCCACTATAACTTTAACTGAATTTAAAAAAGGACTTGGACGTTAATATTTAGATTAAAATCATGTTGAACTTAAAGAAACCCATATTTGTCTAAATGTCCTTTTCTGGAGTATTATTGTAAGTTTGTGAAGTCACAAAAATGTACCCCAAGTGTACTGACTAACTTGTATAGAGTTACTACCCAGCTAACATGCTAAGGGTGACCGAGATGTTGGCCGGCCACTCTTGGCAAATGTTCGATTTGGATCCAGATAAGATCCAAATCGTCATGGAAAGTTTTCTTAACATCCTGGCAACGGTAGCGAAAGGTTGCAGCCGACCTTCAGAGAACGTTCCTGTAACGTTCCGTGGACGTTAGCTGAGGGTTACAACTGTAACCTCCGGACAACCTACCCCGAACTGGGTTCCCTTACCTGTCCTCTTCTCTGTGGACCACCGCAGCTCCTTTTACCAGTAAAAAAATCGCTCATCTAGGGCAGTAACATTTCCTAGTCTAGTTTATACTGTCATGACACAAGTTTAAATCACTTGTAAACAAATACACAGAAAAAATATGTTTTCAGCCACTTTGTAGTCATTTAACCAACACACCCCTCACTGTCAAGTACAGTCGGTAAGACGATTGACCGAAAGCAGCGTCTCTTTCCCGGCAGCATCTTCTAGCCCTTATCGGTGACTTTCCCGAATAGTTAGGAACGTCTTCCCCTCAAAGATGTTCAGACTAATGTCACATTCCTCTGCACCAGTGTCTGAATATCCATCCATTATACTTGCTTTGTCCAATTTAGGGTTGCGGAGCGGTTAATTACTATTACAAATATAATTGCAAGCACAGTAACATCATTTACTTTTAACAGGTTTACTAAGTTAAACATGGTTCTTTGTACTTTATTTAACTTAACTTTAGTAAAAATATACAGAATAAAATGCCTAATAAATATCGTAATCATCTGTTAAGTGGGCTCAGAATTACTCATTTTATTTCACAAAACCTTATAATATAAAACACCAAACCAGTCTGACAATGACCTGCATAATTGAAAGTAAAACAAAACAAAATTGTCTACAATTCAGAAGAATTATCATTCAGAGATTGTATGATAAAATGTTCATAATATTAGTCATTCAAATTATAACTCAAAATCAAAGGTCGATAAATACTAAATGGATATTCACATACTTTAATTTCATTTGGGATTAAAATAAAAAAAAGCTAAACAAAATAAACACATCGATATTCATAGATCAAATAAAATCAAGATTACATTCTGTATCTAAACATTTTATTAACAAACACAAGCCACAGCTGAGTCTTTCAGGGAAGAAGCTCAGAAACAGTAAAATGGTTGTAAATTAAGTACAGTATGAACAAAAGCTATTCAACATTTTTTTCTCAAGTGAGAACCTTAATTTGGACACAGAGATAAAAGAAAATAAGAACCTTGAATAAAAATCCACTTACCCAATAATCACATTGACACTCTGAAATGTTTCAGTCTATCAGGTCATTTCCATAAACCATTTTCGACAACTGATACTTCCCAGATGGAGCTTCCCCAACCATTTGCACCACCTGTAAAGAAAGACAGACAAAAGAGAGAATGTTTGAATATCTGGTGTTTTCTTGTCCAATATAAAAGCAGCATGTTGCAAAAACATGTTCCTTTCAGAAAAAAAATAATGAACCTGGTTTTATTTTTTGTGTATGTTTAAGTTCAAAACAGATTTTGCTGTCTTTGGGTTCAACAACAGCTGACTCACAGTAGCTAATGTACATTTTTTTCTTCACATAGTTTATAGATGTCTGTCTTTGTGAACAAGAAATTAAAGTATCTGGTCAAACAGGGACTTGCATGATGACATGACCAGTCTGACTAAACCTCTGTTATTTTGAGCTGGCAGTCATTTGACAGCAAAAACTACAGTATCATGTAGCCCAACTCTTATGACTTGTTGTTTCTGCTCTCCATCATTTTAGGCTTATCCACTGTGTTTCCTCTTTTGCAAATAAGCTATTTAGATTGCACAAATTTTAATTGGTTTAAATGTAGCAGTCAAAATTTCCGCTAGTGGCTGTTTTATGGTAAATAATAGCATTTTTATATTGAGCTTTATTTGTATTGCGCCAATTCACAACAATGTCATGTCAGGGCACTTCACAGAAAATCAGTTTTGAGCCAATCTGATTGTGATACATTGATTCATATAAGCAGATTAATAACATAGTCTAGGAAACCAATCTAAAGACTCAAAAATAAAGTTTTTTTTTTGTTTTTTTTGTTGCAGCTGCCAGTGTGGCCTATCTGTGAGTATGTCAGCAGAGACTGTTTGCTGTCAGGAACAGGACAAGGTGAATCAGAAAATTACAGATGTACCAGTGTATCACCAGTCATTACAACTTCCGTGGTTGGTCTGAATGTACCACTTCAACCTGAAATACAACACGAAGGCATGACCGTAACTGTTCATCGCTAAAAACTAAAACATTTTAAAACCGTCTGCTACAAAGCTGCTGGTCTTCCTGTAAACAAAGCTGGCAGACGTTCTCACACTTGTCATTTCATCCTTCCTTCTCCTTGGTGAGCAGCACCAAAGTCTGGTCAAATTTGCACGAATGGTGGCCGTTTTGGTTCCAATGTTATGCAGAAGCGTTTGTAACTACTATATAGTTCATTAGGACTGACTCTTTAGTTTACGAAATATGGCAAAAAATGTCAAACTTGTGTCATCAGCTTTATAGTGGAACTGATCATCAATACACCAGTGTTATTCTTTTACTGCTTGTACAGACATGGACAAAAATTTTGATACCCTTAAGCTACAGACAGAAAAACCCACAATGGTCACTGCAATGACCTAAAACTGATTAAAGTAATAAGAAATAATGGAATGATGATAGAAAATTACATACTAATAAATTAACAAACAGCTTACTAATCAAAATTGTCTGTACAAGCATTATGATAGCCTTAACATCTTGTTGCACAATCTTTTGCACACAGTTTTTAATTTTCTTAAACTGAAAGGTATATCAACAATTTTGTCCACGTGAGTACGCTTTCCCAATTTCATACATACTGTGACATAGATGAAATGTAAAGACCTTTTGCTCACACCTGAACATACCTTGTTTTATGTCCAGTTTACCATGGCTGATGAAAATCAGCAGCTGTGAGGTACCACGTTCTGCTTACTTGCATCTTTTTTGAGTTATTACAATATGCACAGAGGACAGATGGCTTAAATTAATTCTTATATTACAACAATGATTATAACTCAGTCTGGTCCAATGTTAAAGCAGTATTTACCTTTAGCAGACACTTGAAGCGTCCCATCATGTTGGTCTGTGTTGTTGGTCACTGAACATAGGAAGAGCTTATTATAGGTTCACAAACATGTTTAGTACCAACACCAAATGTTTTACCCTCAAAATATGGCTTAATAATTCTAGTAGTTAGCAATGTTGCTGGAGCCGAAGCGCAACACGCTTCAAGATGTCAGTACCAGCTGTAATTATGGCACCTTGTTCAAATATTTATTTGAAATAAAATAAAGCTTAAATTAACTTTGGTAACACCTTGCATTATGATGACACAATTAACTGGATATACTCCTATGATTATAGTTTAGGGTTTGAAGCACAAATGTAACCTGTATTTACAGAAAACCGGCTATTATCCAATGTTCATGAGGTAATGGCTATTAGCAAGACGATTAGCCTAGCATACCAAACAAACACTTATCCTTGGCAAATAAAAAAACATTTGAGTAAAAATTCACCTTAACATTTACGAAATACAAACGGTAAAAATGACAAACTATTTTTAACAATTATCTTCCAGTAGACATATTCCCACCATGTCAACGTCGTGTATGCTGAGAGCAACTGAACCACTGCCAGCAGTTGATACGGTTAGCTCGTACAGTTGTGATACGTTCCAGCAACCCAGTCTCACTCCAAATCGTGTAATACGTTGCCCACAGCGCAAAACGTAGCCATTTCACAATAAGGCCTCTGAAATTGTAGCATCGCTACGTTTCATTTTCCCAGTCATTTCTATGGGCATACTTTAGGTCACGTGACTGCCGAGTTTTTCCCCGGCATGAGCGAAAAACATGGCGGATATTCCTTCCATTTTCGGTGAAAATTGCTATATTATAAGATAATATTGTGGCTTTACCTTTGTCTTGATAACTTTTGTAGCGACAAATGTACACTTTATTTTCATAGTATCCATTCAGTTTATGTAGACAATTTGTAGTTTCTTTTTTTCGACATACATTCTTTCAGGTTTCTCAACAAAATTGTAGGGATACTACGTTCTTTGATGTTGCTTTGCTGGTTGCTAAGGGCGCTTTTATCAACTAACTGGAAGTTATGTTGTGTCACGGATTAAATTGCCCTTAAAACTAGTTACATTTGACCACACATTCACTTCTATGCATTATATTATTACTTCTGTTGGATTCTTTTTTTTTTTTTTTTAAACATACCTATTAAAAAAAAAAACTAATCAAAGCATTTTAGCTTCACAAGAAGTAGGACACTGAGCAACTAATGAGCTGCTCGCATTGAACATGCTCCAGACATTCTCACTCGATTGATCGTGTTTTATCAGGTTACCAGTCCATTCATATGGAAACAGGAAGACTGTCGATCCTGTACAACAGGGATCCAGTCCACCGGCAGACTTAATCCTCAGCACTACGGTGCATTTGCAGGGAAAAAGATGTATAAGATATAATCTGTGACTATATCAAAACAGCCATGAAAAGGCTGCTTCTCATTTTCAATGGGCCTTAAACATGTTAGATTATTGAATATAAAAGCTAAACAGTCTTTCTCTCTTTTTTTCATCTCAGGTCTTGCAAGTTTGTTGCTAACGTGGCTGCTATGCAAGCTTCTACGTGCATGGCACGTTCCAATTCAACCCCCTCTGCCGGCAATGGGCTACATTCCATTTCAAACTTCTGTCATGCAGCGGTAGTTTGCAGGCTTTGTCTATTTTTATGTCATATTTCAGGAACATACAAGAGTTTTTCCGCTCTTTTAAAAAATCTTTTTACTATATATTACAATAAAAACATGATACATTTTTGATTATACAAGTCTTTATAGACTACATCTATCATCAAATCCTGCTTTACTTCCATGTATTTAGTCAAACTGGACATTAAAACCCCAGCAGTGCATCATTTAATTACTTGTGCACAAGCAAATACTGAAAATGTTTCATGTTCAGTTTAAAAACTATATGCTATTGTTGTTTTCTGTAAATAGTTTTTGCATTTCAGTTTCACTTCAATACAATTTTTTTCACTTTTTTTATTTTTACATTATTTCTCAAGGGTTGTTGAAATGGTAGCCTATGGAAGGGCACATTCACAATAATCTGTGATGTATTCCTGACTCTGACCTATCAACTGTGTGCTGACTCTAAATCCAGCATTTAACGCCTTCTTTCAAGCTCATGAGTGTCCTAGATTGTAAAAATAATATCAAAACTCTAAATGTTACTCCTTTTGGAATATGCTTTACAAAAACAATTTAAGGAAAAAAAAAAAACAAGATTAATTTCATATACTAGGTCTTACATGTGCTCTCTGAAACATAGAGCTTGATTGTCCCTGTGACTGAAATGAGAAAAATAAAAACCTTGGCTTTCAGTAAAACAAATATGTCATTGGAAAACTCAACTGAAGAATGAGATATGTCAGTATGAACACTCTAATTGACTTCTTCTTTGAAAAACTGGCATTTGAACCTTGACCTCAGTGCATATTTGAAAGCTCATAATTTAACAACAAAATGGGATGAAGACAAGGGACCAGCTGTTATAGAGAGCTCTGGACCTAAACTGTCATGTAATAACTTGAGTGTAATACCCACCAACTTGGGGCACTGTCTAATATGGATAAAATACATTTTCACCCATTTAACAATTAGATTATTAAAATCTGAATCCACAGTTCATTCACCTTTGCTTTAACAGCCTGATATGTTGTCAATTCATTATTTACAACTTAAGATTTGATGCAAAAGAACTACAATTTATAGCTTCACCATGCAACTGAACACAAAACAACGCCATGATTGTAGTTTTCTCATGACTTTTGAACAAGGGTTGGAAAATAAACATGTTTCGTGCAACAAATATCCTATTCAGTAAAGCTGAACTAGTTGTTATGCTTCTTCTAGATGATATATTTCAATAAAAAGGTGAATATGATAGTTTATTTTAGATATATAATATTTTATCAAATAAAATGGCTGCAGCATGGTACTGGTTTTCCTTTCGTCATGATTGCTTCATATTCCAAATATATTGTACTGGTGAATTGGTAATTATTCAGTAACTAAATTAACTATGGTGAGACAAAGTGAACATGTGGGTTTAATTAAGATACTCTAGCAAAATATTCGGTAATTTTACAGTTTCCGCATGACTACGATTGACACCAAGAGAAGCTAAGTGGAAGAAGAGAAAGTAAAAAACTAAAAATTCCTAGAAAAGCAGCAAATGGTAACATCAAGTTAGTTTTCCTCCCTGGTGAGGATTTTTGGGGCACATCCAACAGGGAGGAGAGTGATGCGCTGGTCTGAGGGAGTATTTTCTCTACCGGCATGGGACCTCTTCAAGATCACATAACTTCTTCGAATTATGCATAACTTCTCATTTTATTCTTTATTGTGAATTAATTTTTTCACATTTTAATATTCTTTATCGCCGTTTGTTTCCTCTATTAATAAGGTTTATGATTCAATACCCTTAAGATATATGTTGTTGTCAGGTTGATCTTACAAATAATTATAATGATAATATTACCATCATCATTATCATCATTATCATCATTATTATTATTATTATTGATAATGATAATGATAAAATTACATAAAAAACAGAACCTTTAAAAAAAAAAAAAAACTTTATTTACAGTTCATTATTACACGTTTGGCTTTAGTAGCGTGGAAATCAGATCGGAACCCTAAAAAAATGGATCGGTGCATCCCTACTCTCCACACAGCCCCCGTTAATCATTAGTGCCACATGTCCGTTTTATTCTTCCGAAAGACGTGTTGAGGAGCAGGTTGTTCTTCTTGCACCACACCATTGACAAACTTTACGATGGTGTTGCTCCTGTCAGTCATAGGTATACAAGGTGTAGAAAAGTGGACTCAGCACACAGCCTTGTGGGGAGCCAGTGCTGAGGCTGAGTGTCGAGGATGCGTGGGGACCACGTGGCAAACTCCGGCTAAGAAATGTGAAGTCGCGGAAGTACAAAAAATTGCAGTTCCCCCATCATCCGCTAGGGGCTGTCTCCAAAACAGAGCAAAACTTCACAGCAGAATTAAACATGTTTACAGCCTGGTACAAACAACCATTTTAGGTTTAATAGGTCAGGTTTACTTACGTGATAACTGTGGGAGGAGTGAATTTATTTATAATTCATCATAAAAGTATTTATCTCTCTTATCTATCTATTAGTTTATTTAATCTGGAAATTCTTCATAATTCATGTCATTTTGATAGACAGGTGCCAGATATCCGTCAGAAAAGAGTCAAAGGGTAGCACGTCCACGGTCTTTAGCCAGCTAACAGCAAGCCTATAGTCTGCAAGCCTAGTCCACAAAGAGCAGTCGAATGTAGCTCCCCTGCTGCTCCAGGTGGGACAGTGCAGTGTGGAGAGTTGTGGCCATGTGGCCTCTGTGGATCTAGGCAAACTGGTATGGGTCAAGGAGTAGTGGAAGTAGTCTCATGATGTAATTGCGGACCAATTTCTCAGAACATTTCATCACCACCGGGGTTAGTGCTACTGGCCGATTGTCATTAAGGCTAGTGAAGAGGGTTTTTTTGGGCAGGGGGATTATGGTGGAGGATTTCTGGCAGGTAGGGACCGTAGACTGGGACAGGGACTGATTGAAAATCTTGGTTAGGAGTCTAACAAGCTGGAATGCACAGTCCTTTAGCACCTGACCAGAGACACCATTTGAGTTCAGCAGCCTTCCTCAGGTTAACGGCCTGCAGAGTCATTCCTCCTTGCTCCTCTACTATAAGGGTGGGGCTGCTGTGTGGTGCTTGGTGTGGTGTAGCTGTGTCAGGTGGGTTTGTTATGAGGGGGGCAAAGAAGAGGTTCAGCTCCTCTGCCAGTGAAACTTCCTGTAGATTGTGAAATGCTGGACACCCTGCCACACCCTGCCTGCTGTTGTTATTGTCCATGTGGTCCTCAATTCTCCTCCTGTGGCCTTGGTGTCTGAGACCTCTCTTAAGCAGCCTCTTCTGCTGACGTTTTTAAAAAGCAGTTAAAAACACATCTGTTTAGGATGGCATTTGATCTAACCGGATGGTGTATTTTAATTAAATGTTTTTACTGTTTTATTAGTATCTTGAATATTGTAGGATGTCTGATGTAGTATTTTTTGTATTTTTATGTTTTTATCTTGTGAAGCATTTTGTGAGACTTCTCTGTGAAAAGTGCTATAAAAACATTTTACTTACTTACCTTACTCTTTAGGTTGGCTCAGGCTGTGCTGTAGTGGGCCCCGTCGCCAGACCTGAAGGCGGTGTTTCTCTCTTTCAGCAGCCGCAGGACTTCCCAGGTTGGGAAACACTCGGATGTGTCCATCATGACAATGAGTGTGTCTCGATACGCAAGTGCACTGGAACGTAGTGCACACTGGAATGTAGTGCTTACTACGCACTTGCTTCTGCAGTGCACACTTTTGTGGGTAAGGCAAGGCAAGTTTATTTATATAGCACATTTCATGTACAGGACAATTCAAGGTGCTTTACAAATAAACATTAGAAAAGTTACTGTCAAGTTGTTTCTTTTGCTTTTCCCCAACTTGAAAGGGAGAGTGACATCAACTTGGAAGCTTGAACTGAATTCCACTCAAATGACCAGGCAGTATGCAATTATTTCTTTTCCATCTTTCTTCCTCTTTTCTTTTACTTCAGTTTAAGTGGATAGAACAGTGGAGTAAGCGTTTGCTTGCCATTTGTCAAAATCAGGTGAAAAAACTTCAAATAACCCACATAATATTAAACAATAATGTTGGAAAAATATTGTATTCATGATATTTTGAACCCTAAAGGAACTATTGAACTGTGAATGATCTGAGAGCAGCACAAGGGACTGTGGCTGTGTTAATGTTATTGTCCTGAATGGCATTTGTAAAGAACTGTTTGCCTTCCTGTATATCTGATCTCCTCAGATCCTCAGGGGTGCAACACATGATCATCAAAGAGGATTGTATACTGGGATGCAACATTTGGTTCTCTGGGGGTTTTGTTGGTTTACAATGGGGGTTGTAAATGAAGGAGGGGCTGTGTCTTTATAAAAAGCCTGTACTGACAGAAACATTTAATGCATTTTGGTTTCCTGAGCAGAGGGTTAAAATGTATTCCTTCTCGAAGTAAAACAGCTTTCAACTTCTACCTGATCTGAGTGTCTGTGGTTCATCGGGAGATTTTTCCGCAACAAATAATCATATGTGAAATGCAATTTTAAATCCCAAAACATACAAATATATACATAAAGTTAATTAGCTAATACAAAATTTCTGTAGAAAATACACATAATGCACCCCCACAATAAATATTTTCCCTTCATTTGAACTGTATTTAGCAATATTTCTGTTTAATATAACCCATTTACTAATAAAATTGCATACAAAAGAAATCTTGTTTACAAGTAACATTTTTTAATGTCTTGAGTCCACCAAAGAAAGTTTCGGCACTACGCACACAATGAAAGAAAGCCGTCATCCCTATCACAGCGTTTGTTCTTCAATCCGTCGAAAAACAAAACAAATGGCTGATCAGCGATCGTCCTTAGATAATGAAAGCTTCCCCTTACCAGCTGCCTCTCCAGTCTTTGCTGGTGTCTTTGCAATAATTTCTTTCAGATGTAACGCCACAGAAATGTTTGGCGGCGTCTCTTCGTATTTTTCTCTGCAGATCAGCTGATTGTCAGCTGCGGCGTGCATGACGTCTTATATATGGACTTCTCCGCTGCTCACTCACAGAATTTTTTTTTCTTTTTTCTTTCAAACAAGATTTAACTCAGCAGTTACAGCGGGGTGCAGAAAGCATGAAGAAGAATTCAAACAAAAGTATAATCACAAAATAAACAAACATGAATAAAGAAAGAAACTTTCAGAGAAAATATCACTTGTTATCATAAAAGGCTGAAAACAGGAACGTTTTTAACTGATTTAAAACTGCTAAGAGTTTCAGCAGCCCTGCAGGTCTCTGGGAGTTTGTTCCACATGTGAGGGGCATATAAACTGAACGCTGCCTCTCCATGTTTAGTTCTGACGTTGTGAACTGCTATTTTGTATAAAATTTCATCACCTAAGTGGCATGAACTAAGTCGCATCGGTGCTAGCTAGCGGCAGAGTTCATCACCTAAGTGGCATGACCTAAGTGGCATCGGTGCTGGGTAGCGGCAGAGTTCATCACCTAAGCGGCATCACCTAAGTGGCTTGACCTAAGTCGCCTAAGCAGCATCTTTTTTTTAATTTATTTATTTTTAATTAATTTGTATAAAATTTCCTTACCTAAGTGATGAATTTGTGTGTGTGTGTGTGTGGTAAGGGTAAGTGTTGACCCAAATAGAGCACTAACGTTTTGCACTTACCGGTTGTGACGGACCAGCATTTGACTGCAGCTCACCTGCTCAAAATAACTGCCAAATAAACATCTGTGAACCATAATCATTAGTAACACGTATAACCTGTTTAGGCCTGCTAAACTGGCTAAAAACTGCTTACATTTATTGTCCTAACTGTACCACGTCGGTATAAGTCCCGCCCGTTCCTCTATGTCGGCAGTAGTGCGAGTATTGTCAATCAACACTAGATTTTTGGCCGTTTTAAAGGCAGCATCCAGGTACTTTCAGTGCACTGAATTTTTGTTTAAATGCACTTAAATGTACTGTTTGAAAGTATGCTAGTGCGCTGATTGAGACACACCCAATGCCTGTGCAGGTCTTGATGTAGGACTCTGTCAGTGAACACATCCGAGCCTGAATGTTCAAAAACCTCCCAGTCTGTTGTTCTGAAAATGTTCTGGAGCTACTGAGAAACACCATCAGACCAAGTTTTCACAATTTTCTGGTGATAGGAGCCTTTTTCCTGAGGGGGATGTGTGCAGGGATCGAAAGCAGGGATAAGTGGTCAGGCTGGCTCAGGTGAGGTAGTGGTTTAGCCCTGTAGCCCAGCTTGACGTTAGTCTAGACCAGTGGCCCTAAAATGGCAGCCCGCGGTCCGCATCTGGCCCACGAGCCTCCAGTTTGTGGCCCCCACGCTGTAATCCTTCCAATATATCATTCTATGTCCCATAAACAGCTGAGAGATCAGAGCGCTTTGTTGCTGCTCTAAGTCCGCCTCATTACGTATTTCAACTGATATGATTGGTCCTGCTGTTTCGTTTCTTGCTAACGTGATTGGCTGTCACTGTCAATCATTCGGTTGAAAAATGCCGCTTTTAAACCGATTGTGGTACTAGCTAGCGGCAGAGTTCAGAAGCAAGGCAAAGAAAAGA
Organism: Atherinosoma microstoma; assembly: GCA_037177055.1. NCBI lineage: Eukaryota > Metazoa > Chordata > Actinopteri > Atheriniformes > Atherinidae > Atherinosoma > Atherinosoma microstoma. The sequence continues at coordinate 19,252,016 of JBBBVU010000009.1, read as the reverse complement.
AGTAGGCCTACTTTGGAGTAAGTTAATGTAAAAATTTAAATCACAAAGAAATCGTTATTCTCAGATGCTATTGAGTAATAATGATGATAGTGATGATGATAAGTCATTAATTTAATAATCTTGTTTCCTCAGTAAGAATCATTGTGATATTTTGTCTGGTGACAGAATTAAAGCTTCAGTTTAGAAAGAGGAGGAGGAAAGTCAGGTGGAAAGACAGGGCCACAGCAGGTGAGCTTTGGTAAAGATGTGACTGTGGCTACATAGTTAATTAAAATGTTGTCAAAGTCATAATGTTTCTTACCAAAGTGTTTACCTGACCTTCATATAATGTTGTTCAGAAATAAAAAGGCATTTGTTTGGTTCATGCAGATCCCTGAAAAAAGGATAATAATTTTAACATGTTTTCAATTAAAATTAGAATAATAATGAAATAAAAATGAACATTTTTTGTTATATAGCAAATAATATGAAATTGTAATGAGTCAAATTGATCACATTTATGTTTTTGTTATAACAACGAGACTAATTATATACTATATGAAAATAGTTTATCAAACTTTTAATGGGCACATTTTGTCCCATGTGGTATCAATATGTTCATTTGGTCAGGTGACAGAAGGGGCTGACAGGTAGTAATGAGAGGAGCAGAGTGAGATGGAGAGGCAGGGTCATAGGTGAGGTCCCAAACTTTTGCTTGTTCAGATTTTCTGTTCACTTTAAATGCTGATATAGCAAATGTGCCAAAAAAAATACATCTTACAGGGACCTCTGAGAACAACTTTTACGTCCCGTGTCAGAATCAAACCTACGTCCCTGTCCTGAGATCTTTGGTATCAAACAAAAAGTTTTGTGGAGGGTTTGATTCTTTATGTTAAACTGAAAGAGACTTTTATTTTATTTTAGCACCTGTTTATTTTTTTTATTACCTTTATAATAACAGCAATACAATGTTTGGTCTTTTCTTGAGGTTCTTTATATCTATATTCAAAAAGAAAAACGTTCCTCAACACACTCAAAAATTTTTGCTTTGTATTCTTTGCAGGGCTCTTGTTTTGTTCTATGTGAGCGTTTATACTCATTTATTTCTAAATGAAACATGTATTGTATTTTTGTGTTTGTTTTGAATATAACTATTTTGACGTGTTGTGGCTTGTAGGATTACAAACAGACCTTTGACTTATTAAAAATATTAGTTGTGGTCCTTGAAGATTTGTATTTGAGTACCTTTGCTTTACACCATCTAGTTTGTAAGTAGACTTTCTGCTAATGTGTGGTTTCTCTTAATGGACATACAACTATCTGCAAAAAAAGATATAAAACTCACTGAATGCTCCCTTTTTCTGCCAATTAAACAGTATTTGTCAATAATCAAAAGAAAAACAAGAAAACCGTTTCTTTCACATGTATGCATTTTAACATTAGCTGTCCTCATCCAAAAAAATTGTCTGTAGCTTGCTGCTACAGTGAAATCGTCGAAGTTAACAGTGAAACTGATCAGAGAGGCATCAATATGGTCTCCTTATTCCTGGACATAAATCCAACTTATACATAATGAAAAGGAAACTAATTGACGGGGATGTTGTTTAAAAAGGTCTTTTATAATCAATACGTTATTGTTGCTGACATTAAACCATGTAATTTATGGCAAAAACAGGACAGTTTCTTCTCAATAGATGCTGGCTTTCATTAGCTTCCAGAAAAATTAAGCCATTAAGGTAGAATTGCCCTTTCTCACTTTGCTCATTCAATTCAGATCCACTAGCGTGCCTCATTGATCAGTTCAATTTGATTAAAATGACTGCTACTTAAGTAACATAGAACCTGACATGTCCATTGGTGAGACAATAAGAAATCTTCTCTAAACTAAGGCATGTGATTTGTAGAAGTGGAATAACATTTAGTTTAATTTCTTAGATACGCAATTTTTCCTGAGTCATAACCTTAATGAGAGGGGGCAGTATTAGAGCTCTAAAAAGTGGTGGTGGTGTGTGTGTGTGTGTGTGTGTGTTTGGTGGGGGGGGGGGGGGGGGGGGGGTGACACTCCCCCCCTTTCCCA
>JBBBVU010000009.1:19220938-19232449 GCA_037177055.1 Atherinosoma microstoma | reverse complement strand
GCAGGGGGCGTATCCCATAGTGAGACATCTCACTCATGCTACTCTGAGAACCGGGGTTACGAGAGTAACCTAAAGTTATCTTGGCTCCACCTCCATGCAACAGCAGCCATTTTATTACCTCCTTGTTTCCCCTAGCAACAGCGGCCATCCTGTGACATCACCAGCCACATGGTGAAGTCCCATTCAAACCACCAATTGTTTTATTACCTTGATTTTCATTCACACCCTCATACATCACCCCCAGGCAGGATACCGCTTATGTAGACTACTTCATATCAGGTACAGAATCCAACGGAGCCCACCGTGACATCAGTTAATGGATAAAAAAAATTTAAAAGCCAGTGGAAAATTGTGTGCACGGAATAATTATTAAATTGTGTTTTCTGTTTGCAATCCATGCACACACAGATTGCCCAGAGACCTCACTTGAGAGTTTGGAGACAACCAGTTTGGCCAAGAGGATGTTATATCAACGTTAGCTGCTGTTGGTGCAAATTTAAAAAAAAAAATCTGCATATGTAGAATACTAATGTACGGAAGCGTAGAGCTGTCATCCGTATAAAAAGAAATTGGGACCTTATCACATTATAACGTGATAGTTTATTGTAAGAACGTGAAACATATCATGTTATAACGTGATAGTGTTATCGTTCCAGCATAGGCCAATATGCAGATTGTGACCTAATTAGGCCTATTGGAGCAAAATACTTTTTATTGATATTATTCTCATCAAGCAGAACCATTTAATTTCTTTAATTAATGATTCCATGTTGTAGATGGGAAGGTGGAAGAGTTATAAGTAACGGGGTATGTCACCTGCCTGTGCCCAGTGAGACGAGACCTGTGTGTGTCTGGGTTTGTGATGTTTTTGATTAACATTTAGGCTACTAGTAGTTACGCTTTTGGTCTAGCTGTCTTATGAAAATTCAAATTATACAGACTATGTACCTCTAGGAGAATTAAGTGCCATGAGTCTGCAGATCCTGGCAGGCAGGTTAGATTTGTATGGTGTGGTTTGCGTGGGTGTGCCAGTTTTGGAGATGGAGCTGGATCGCAACAGCAGGTCTTCAGACACAGCTGATATTGATCATGTCATCGCTGTCTCAGTATTTCAACCCCATTCTGATCATTATAATCTCTGCCAGATCGTTGCTCTCACTCCTCTGGTTACATCAGCCCTTTTTATTTTGTCTCCTCGTTGTCCTTCGTATAGCCGATGCTCTGTCCCTCTCTGCTCTGTAATATCTGCTGCCGACTGCTGTTCCAGAGCTCCGATCATCCACCCTGCCGTCATAACGTTATAGCCTACTATAATTACATGCAGTAGATCAAGGAAATTTCCAAAAGCCAATTTCCACCAGACGCGTGCGCTTTGCGTTCCGCTTGGCGTTGAGCAGCAAGAGGCATATCAAGACTGGGTGCACTGCGGCCTCCCATTTTAGTCAAAGGTGTGATTCACACCGGGTACGCTGTGGTGCGTGTCCCAAAAGGCGGTCTATTTTGAGTAGCACGCATCCAGAACGCATCAAGCTCAGCAGTTCAGATAGGACCAGACAGGAAATCAGACATGGCAACGGTGTAAAGCATCCAGTAAATTTCAAAATATACCTCATACCATGCAGCTTTGCGATCCCTGAACTATGTAAACATTACGTGATTGCAAGTTACAACAAAGTAATGACAGCAAGAAACACAATTAAACATGTGGACAAAATAATCAATTTGGCTGGAGTTACTCATGGTTGTAGGCTAGCACAAAACTCAAAAAGATGGATCCAAAAGACCAGGAAATGAAACCACGACAGGCTTTTGTTTACATGCAGCCTTTTTATCCATGGGTGTTATGCCCAAAGACATCATGGCTGATCTCGCAATTTTTTTTATGAATTCCTGACCTCACGGATGCAGCAGAGAGGACTGCACTTGCAGAAACTGCATCTAACATGCATCCGGTTTGAATTGGCGCACTGCAGACGTCGCAATGAAACTGCAGGGCACACGTGCCCGGTGGAAATGGGCCTTTAGACATTTCTCTGACCTTCCACGTGTAATTACAGTATATATAACGTTACAACGTCAGGGCGGATCGACCGGAGACCTGGAACAGTGGGTCAGCAGCAGATATTACTGAGCAGAGAGGGACAGAGCCTTATTTATTTTGTACATGCGTTTATAACAATTCCTAAAGGATGACCTACTTTCATTAAATGCACGTTAGACCAGGGTATTATGGTGTGGATTTTGCAGGCTTCCCGTTGCTCACACAGCAACGAGCAAACGCGATGCAAACAGACAACAGCGCAGTCCTTCACAGGAAGACTCCAGATCTGAATCCCTTTGACAAAACCAGATTTTGTCCATTTTGTCCAGGCTTTTAGGGATTATCCAGAGTAGGAAGAACAAACATGCAAAAAAAAAGCCCTGTTACCAAGGTTAGCACCAGTGCTATTTTGGCTAGGTTGTCTATCACTATGAAAAGAATGGGGAGATCAGCCATTTATGATGTCTAACCAGATAGATAGACAGACAGACAGACATACTTTATTGTTCTCCATGGACAAATCCATTACTAAACTAGTGTCTCTCAATCCTGGTCTTCAAGGCCCACTTCAGGACCCTCTGCCCCCCATGTTTTAGATGTTTTCCTACTCCAACACACCTGATTCATATTCATAGAAATCTTCATCAAGTTCTTCGCAAGCCTATTAATGAGACATATGTTTCAGCCAGGTGTTTTAAAGTACAGAAACATCTACAAAATGCAGGGCAGAGAGTCCTGATGACCAGGGTTGAGAAACATTGTTCTAAACCACATTTGAGTGAGGAATATAGGTACAAATGCGTAGAGAAATCTGCAGTTATCACAATACTGATGTTGTTACAAGGCATGAGATAAGATTATGCCCAGACACCTAGGCAGTAAATATGGTTTCCTCTTTCAGTTTCAGGTTACATTTATGAATGCAGCAGTGGGCTCACGTGGCTACACTGATCATGGTGTGGTGACGGATTATCATGCAGTGCCCCCTGTCAGCTAAAAGGTCACATGTATAGATGGTTTCTATCCTCTGTTGTATAATTGTGACATAGCTTATTTTCCTCCTATTATTTTCTATTCTCTTTGCTTGGGGGGTACATGTCACATCACTTTCACATGTGAAACCCCACAAGTTTGTGTTTCATTTGGTGAAATCATGTTTACATTTTCATTTACAGCTTGTCTTTTTAAGCTGTTTCAGTTTTCTGTTGTCCCTTGGCAAGTCACAAACAAACTTCAACAATATTTATAATAATAATAATAAGGTAAAGACGTGAATAGTAAAGTTCAAACAATATTGTAATAAATATTGTATAAAATGCAAGAGTTTAAGTGCAGGGTTCAAGTGCACGAGGTTAGAGTGCAATTTTAAGGATACAAGAAAAAACACAAACTCTATAATTCAATTAGAACAACAGTCAAATACCGTTCAATTACACAGGCAAGCAACGAGTGCAGTATATTTATACATATGTATATGAAAACATGTCCCATATTGAACAAAATATAGCAGGAATAAAACACTCAAATATACTTACCTATGTATTATATTTGGGAATAATTGAATTTCATTTTCACTTGTGGATTACTCACACTTTTTAGGCGCAGGCAGCAAAACCACTTGGTAAGGTTTAAGAAAAGATCATGTTTTGGGGGAAAAAAACATATTGACAACATTAATCACATTTGACAAAGCTTCATTTTAAATTTCCTAAGAATGGTCCAACAATCAATGAATAAATTAATTAATTAATAAAAAACAAAAGAAAGCACAGCTATCATTCCTTGTGAAACCGTATTGTGGTCTATGTACCAATGTGGCTAATACAGATTTTTATATAACACTAGAGTGATAAAAAAAAGCTACATTGCATTTGTTTGTTTTATTAAAAAGATATTTACAACCATTTAGTGCATATTGTAAATTTTATACTTAGAAAGAAATGTGATAACAGGTACATTTTTGCATGAATCTCCTGTTTTACCGATCCAGAGTCTGCATTGACTCCCAGTCCGCTTCAGGGTCAATTTTAAGGCTCTTTTGTTTTCGTTTTTAAAACACTTGATGGTCTTGGGCCTTTTTATCTTTCAATCATCTTTAAATGTTACAAGCACTCCAGAGCTCTCAGGTCCTTTCAACAGGCGACTGTTACATGCCAAACATTCACACAAACACTCACAGTGAATCTTATTTTAGTTTTTATGCTCCACATTTCTGGAACAGCAAGCCAGGGGTGGCTATGGGTGGCTGATACTGTTCTGTTCTGTTTTTAAAAACAGAGTCAAAACCTATCTTTCTGCTCTGGGGTTTGATTTAATTTAATGTCTTTCTTAATTAAATAAATTTAATGAAAGTTGTTTACTCATCTTGTGATGTTTTTATTGCATTCCTGTTGTATATCTATTCTTTTTTTTTATTAAAAAACTATTTCTTACTATATACTGAGTCAATATAGTTGGTTTTCCTTTTTTTCCTGTTAAACTTAGTTAAATGTATAATTTTACCTCTCTTATACTGATTTTATTCTGAACTTTGATGTCGATAGCCTGTTTTTATGGAGTTTTTCTGCTTTTACTTTTCCTATAACCTTTGTTTATTTGTTTTATCTTACCAACCTTTTATTTACTCCAGTGTTTCCTTAACCTGGTGAGTTGGTATTCCCACAGTTCCAACCTTAACATGATTTTAACCTGACATTTTTACTGCCCTTTGTGGAGACTGTCTTTGTTTTGCTGTTGTTGGTTTGTGTGAACATGAGAATGTGTGTGCTTGTATGTAAGCATTTGTTTGTTTTTAACATGTAAAGCACTTTGGGGTGCATCATCTGAATGATAAGTGCTAAATAAATAAATAAAAATATTAGTGCTGCATGATGACCCCTGGTTGGAAGTACAGGTTGGTTTTGGTTTTTGATGGATACATGTAATTTCAAACAGACATCAATGACCAGCACTTAAACAGATAATTCCCTTTTAGGGAAAATGTTTAGTGTGATATTCTAATGGACTCTCCAGGGCCTCTAACCTTGTAGAACAACATGGACAACATAGTTGCTAGATCTTTCTGAGAGGGAGAGCATGAACATTTGGCCTGAAACCAAAAGTACATTTTTTGCCTTCTTTTAGAGTTTTGCATTCTGGCCCTTTAAACATTGCGAAGTATCATCTCACAAGCATCCTACTTTGCTGAGTCATTGGGTTGAGGCTGCTTTTGTAACCTCCACCCAGCAGGATTTCTCATTGGCTTTAGTCTCCACACAGCACTCCACGTTGTTGTGATAGAGTCTCCCCCAAGGAAGAAAAAGTTTTGCTTTGGACAATGACAAAGAGAAAACCTTTTTGAAAAATGGAGGAGGGATGAAGAATACATACAAATCTGTCACTGAGAAAGAATCAGACTTTAGTTTAGACTGATCTTAATTTTCTTCTTAATTTTTTTCATTATTATTCAATAAAAAAATATGAATGATATTTAAATGCAAGACATTTTCCCATGAGACTACTTTTCTTTCTCACTTTCTTTTCAAGCAGTATTTCTTACTCTTGGATGCCCAACAACATCAGGCTAAAGACTGCAAATGGAAATAACCAAATCAGCTAATTCAGGCAAACATTACCTTTTTTTTCAATATTTGCAGACCTTTTCTTTCTATAGAAATTCCCATTAAAAATTGAATTGGAAACATTTGATAAAAGCTTTATGCATTTGAAGCAGAATGAAAGCAACTTTGTGAATTGCATGTAACCTGGTAAAAATGAAAAAGACTTTGCTCAACAGTTTGTTTTTTGGTCTGAATCGGCAAAATCATGAGCTCACGTGACAAGAGATATGATAATATCAGAGATATTTCCAGAGATGTGGATGTCCACCACAGTTGTGTTTTCCTCGGTTCACTTATGGCTGGCTACACCTTCAGTTGAATAACAACCACTACCTGCACAGGGTTTACGACCAACTTCTCGCAACCTACACAGGGTAGATGAGTCACTTCAAACCAGTCAATGGAAACATGATTGATTCACAATTCTTTTGTGTAACTTCTAAAAAAAAACACTTTAGATTTGTGCTCCTAGTGACTGGAAACCCGACTAGTTTTATTATTTTGGCATGCAATTAGTAAGGTACATCAAGGTATTTCAATGGGAAGTTTTACACTGAAAAGTACAAATATTATGCCTTTTAAAGCATCATATAGCCTATGCTTTCACCCTTTATATGAATTGCACCGCTTAGTTTTATTATTTCAAACCAGATGATGGAAATTGTACTCTTTTATATTTCTTTTTCAGGAAAAAACTTAAAAATTTTGTTTCAAATGCTCATAACAGTTATATAAAAACACAACTAGTGCTTTGTGCATATGCATTAGTGATGTGAATTTCATCATTAAACAATGTGCACAGGGCTTTTTGCAGGATGTAGGCTACAATTCATTTGTGACTGCCACAACACTACAAGGACACAAACTGCATGCTCTGGAAAAACAGAATTAAAGTTGAATTTGATTAGAATTCAACAGAAAACTTCTACTACCATTAGCTACTGTATGATTTGTCTTTAAAAGAATAGAAAGAAAGTCTAATATTCAAAACTGAATGCTGGGAAATTGCCCAGAAGAAAGTGTGAGTTGGCAGACATCCACATACATCATAGTCATGTGGACTGTAAATTGGTACAGTAAGAAAAATTATCTTTGTTTAACCTGCACAAAGAATTTAAATCTTGCATAATTTTGGTATGTAATATTTATTAAAGAATTTAGCTAATTGTTGTTTTACAAATTAAAAATGAAATCATTAAAGCCATTGTTATCTGTTGTTGAAAAGTCATGATACCTGAAATCTGCACCAAAACCTCTTTTTGACTGAGTCGCTCTTTCATGGACCATAATGCCTTAATCCCGTATGACCAAGATGGTCTTGGTAATATCCTCTGCAGTCCGTCACTGGATGAACCCTCTGACTCACAGCCTCAGGCTTTCAATTTCATATTGAGACACACAGTCTTGCTCACATGAAGTAGACAGTACACCCACCTGTTGATGTGCGTGACAATGCAATGTGTTCTGCCTTGGAGAGCCATTACCTGGCCTCAACAGCTTGCAGATTGTTTCTTACCTGGCAGAGTCATCCATTCCTTCTTGAAATCTACTTAAGAGAGGTATTTATAAACTCTTGAACAAAATCACATTTGAAAGGAAGAAACAAAAGAAAAGTGGACAGAAAGTAAAGACAAAAAAAGGACGTGCTAGTCTGAGATAACATCAAATCACAGGATTGTTCTTAGTTTTCTGCCGAGACACAGGAAGTGACAGCATTATGTTTCCACTGATGCACTTAAACATATTGCAGCGGAAGACAAGCATAAAGGCTTGCTCACTTTGTGATGCAAATCTTCTGTAAAGGCCAGATGGCAGTGCATGCAGGTGCTCTTACTATTACCGATTCACTCAGTTTGTGTTTGTAAACCAAAAGTGTAGGTATGAGTCACTTGAGGGTTATGAATTATCTTGCATGCATCAGAAAATGTAAAGAGGCTGCTAGATACTGATCAGTCACTTCTTTGCCTGTTAGATTGAACATCATTTTGTATACTTTGAATGCAAGAATGCTTCAGAATGGACAGTTTTTGTTGCATTTTTTTCGTGTGTCAGGTAACCTAATTTTTTGAAAATTTGATAATAGTGTTGAAGAAAATTGAGCTAAATTATGCTAAGCACAAGCACAACACAATGAGTCCTGTGAATGCTGCATTCCACCTATTTGTAGATCAGCTTGACTCCCAGCTAATGGACAAAACATGGAATTTTCATGTCTTGCTGTATATTGCACAATCTGACATTTCTGCTGCAATGGGGTCAGTCATCCAAAACAGTAATAGCACATATACATATACTGCTTGGCCAAAAGGAAAAGTCGCCACAAAAAAATGGGTCTCTCATCCCATTATTTCATTGGACCGCCTTTAGCTTTGATTACGGCACACGTTCGCTGTGGCATTGTTTCAATAAGCTTATGCAATGTCACAAGATTTATTTACATCCAGTATTACATTAATTTTTCACCAAGATCTTGAACTGATGATGGAGGAGTCCGACCACTGCATAAAGCCTTCTCCAGCTAGACTCTGGTGGCCAATCCATGTGTGAAAATTATGTCTCTTGCTTCCTTAACCACTCTTTCACAATTTGAGACCAATAAATCCTGGCATTGTTTTCTTGGAATATGCCTGTGTCATCATGGAAATAAAAATCCATTGATGAAATAAGTTAGTAATTCAGTATATTCAGGAAGTCAGCTGACCTCATTTTTTGGGCACCTAATGTTGCTGAACCTAGACCTGACCAACTGCAGCAACCCCAGATCATAGACTACCCCAATGGCTTGTATAGTAAGCACTAGGCATAATGGGAGCATCACTTCATCTGCCTCTCTTCTTACCCTGATACATCCATCACTCTGGAACAGAGTAAATCTGAACTCATCAGACCACATGACCTCCTTCCATTGCTCCAGAGTCCAATCTTTATGCTACCTTTCAAATTGAATCCTTTTTCTTCAGTTAGCCTCACTGATTAGTTGTTTTCTTATGGCTACACAGCTGTTCAGTCCCAATCCCTTAAGTTCCCTTTGCATTGTGCGTGTGGAAATGCTCTTATTTTCACTAGTAAACATAGCCCTGAGTTGTACAGTTGTTTGCGTTCGATTTGATTTCACTAAACATTTAAGTGATTGCCGATTACAATTGCATCAGTTGGGGTTTAAAGTAACTTGTTGTCAGCTGAAAGATAATTGCTTATGCAATAATTATCCAATTGGAGGATTGTAACTATTTGTTTAGTTAAATCCAGGTGGTGACTTCGTTTTTGGCCAGGGCGTGTAGTTTGATTACAGAGCATGGTGAGAACATGAGAGGTGTTTCTCTTGCTGATGAAAACAAAAGTAAAGCTAGCAAACTTATTTAAAATTTTCACCACTATTCTTTGATACACACTTATGGGGATTTAGGGACAATAATTCCACCCATAGCCAATAGTGAGGGTATACGGTAAGAGTTTGCTAAGATTGCCGTATCAGTTGTGTGTCACTGAAATATTTTTCCTGTATCATCACATAACTATGTGACAGAGTAGGAACCATTATCTCATGAAAAATGCAGACAGAAGTCCTATGTTCTCCTTTCTTTTTCTCAAGAGATAGTTATGTTTCTTTGAAGTGGGGTTGAGTAAGTTATCCTGTTTAGGGTTTTGTGCAAAAAGCTTCAGAGCATACCAACATCAATAGGTTCGTACTTTGTTTTTACATGGCACACTCAATCCACTTCCAGGAATTAAAGCACCTTAACCAAAGACAGAACAGGCTTACAGGGTTAGTGCTGTTTCCTTGAAGTGGGTTGCATGAGGTCAACACACCTCAAGAGAAGAAGCTGAAAGATGGTTTACTACACAAACCCATCTGGGAAGTCCTTTATAAACCATTTGAAAGAGGGGTAGGTACTTTCAAAAACCTCAAAGTAGATAATTAGATAGAAACAAAACAATTCTGTGACTTTAGAGTATTTTTGCTGCTATATGTTGCAGGAAGGGCCTTAGCCACAGGGACATATGTAGATTTTAAAAAAACCACCAGATTCCGTTGAGAAAATGAGTGATCTTATCTCACAGAATACAAAACTTACTAGCCGTTCACTGTCTTGATTGGTTTGTCCATTTGCGTTATTGTTTGACTTCAGTGTTGTAACACATTACTTTGGAGCAGAATTCTTTGAAACGCAAAGGTCAAAACAGCTTATGTAGACTCCTGCGTACCATGAACTACTTGCAGAGACTCTTCTCTCCCGTTAGATAGTCTAACAGTAGGGCCATAGCATAAAATCCAAGAAATGTCATCATCATGTGGAGCTTATACATGATTCATTACTGTGCAAAAACATCACCACTGACTATTGATGCAATTCTGTGTAAGAAAAATAAAATTATTCTATTTGTTTAAAATGTTGACAGACAAAACTGTTTTAAAATAGTTGGTTTATCTGTGATGTGGTTTTACATTAGGATTAGCCATAGCAAGCTATACTGGGTTGCATTTCCCTTGATTTATTTACTTTCATGAAATACTCCCAGAGCAGTTTTATTACTTCTACAGCCCAGGTGCATTTGTGAAACTGTACCACCCCTCAGATATTAACTGAGTACTGCACCCTGCCCTGGTGAGACACAAAGAAAGAAGGGACAAAAAAAAAGAAGAGGGGGTAGTGGTGTCTGCTCATGGAAGAAACACTTGACAGTGACAGTGTAGATTCAAACCATGCAAAAAGGCTGAAGGCAGGAAAGATTGGTTTGTGGTATATTTCTGCTCAGCTTTGTGAGTCCATTAACATAAATTCAGGCGAGAGATAAAAGCTGTGTCACTATGCTGAGGCAGCATTGTGTTACAGCTGGTTCAAAGTATGTTGCAACAAAAATGGGAGACATATTGTTGCCTTTGATCTGCATTACTTACTGCACTGTACTTATGCCAAATGATGACCTGAGATGGTGCTGCACGAATTGCATTCTTTTGAATCATCTTTGACAAAAATCTACTTTATGCATTCAAAACCAGCTAAACATGCGTCTGTGTATTTGTGCTACATTTGCACAAGCAAGTAGGGATCATCACTCTCAAAATCTTTGATAGCACTGAACTATATGTGTGCAGCATGCACACATAAATCCACCACATTAAAAAGTGAAGAGGAAACTCACTCAAGATTTGGCTCTTCTCATGCATGCACTGCAACGACTTAAGAAGACTTCAGGTACCTTCAATAATGCAACACTATGCACTGCTCGTCAGTATCAAAGACTGTACTTGCTCCTGTGTTTAAGGAATAAATCTACTGTTCATAGGTTCATGTCACATCAAATCCTCAGACTCTGCCACTATTGTATCCAGACAGTAACCTGGATGAGTCTCTCAACAAAGGCCATATTATGCAAATTACATCACGTGCATCTTCATGTCACCTTCATGCCTCAAAAGACAGCTTCTCATACAGCTGGCGAACAAATGTTTCATTTTTGCTCTGGTTTGAAGGGAAAATGTTGGACATTCCATTCTGTTTTCCAAATGTGGAATTGTGACTTCAACAAGCAAGCCTCCAATTGAGGTTTCCGTCCATGAGAAGTGCAGTCACTTATGTGGTGGTAGAACCCGACTCTTACTTCACTCCAAACCACAAGAATGTTGTGTTTACTTAAAAAAAGCGCAAAACTGAACACTGGGAAACAATTGAAAATGCTTAAGGAGTATTGGTTTTTCAGATGCCAGTGTAACATATTTTTTGTTAGGCATGGAGACTTCTTAACAATCCCTTAGGGGAGATATAATGAAGATTTGAGTTGGGGTGGAGGATGTGTGTGTGTGTGTGTGTGTGTGTATGTATGTGTGTGTGTGTGTGTGTGTGTGTGTGTGTGTGTGTGTGTGTGTGT